>JBBBDQ010000239.1:3145000-3745000 GCA_037127315.1 Ascarosepion bandense | reverse complement strand
TGACACCTTTGGATTATCCTGTTTGCCGATGATTACAACATTCCCTTGGTTTGAACACACTCAGAAAACAGAAACACCACAATTCAAAAATTTCAGATGTCTTTTTAATAAAAGAAAATGTATCGAATTTTTCTTTTGAGGAAAATGGAATTCCTTTAGGCCAATCCAATTGCTAATAACGGATTTTAATTTATTTATTGATAAAATAATTAACTTAATTACGTTTGCATCCGTTTTTGCCTCACTGAAAATTTTCTCTTTTAAATCTAAGATGATTTTATTCATACGGAACGCAAATGTAGCCTGTTTTGTTTGGTTTTTTTTTCTTATCTTCGGAAAAGATTTTTTATAATTATAGTAATTCTTAGTTGTTGTACTCCACGTGATTTCTGGATTAATTTCACCTATTTCTCATTTTTTTTTCTTTCGAATGTCACTTGGAGATTTAATTATCATACAGTGAGACATGAATTGACGTGTGTCTAGCATTTGTTATTCATGTACGAAGCTTGAATTAATTCAACCACGGGTCTTGATGAGTATCTATCCATGCATCATTACACACGCACACATATGCACACACCTATGAAAATTCTCAGTCCTACCAAGTTCACAAAATTAGTTTACTGGTCATTTAAATATTAACGTTAGGAAGTGCATCTACTCGAGAACATTTTGACACTACTCGAGTATGTATGTATGTATGTATGTATGTATGTATGTATGCATGCATGTGTGTGTGTGCGTGTGTGTATTTAGTTAGCATATCATCATTTACCATTAGGCTCATTCAAATCTTTCCGAATCCTCAGCACTGTTCTCAGATTGATAGGCAAGCACTCCAAAATGTTAGTATTAGAGCTTCTGGTGCAAATACCAAACAATACAAATATGCGCAAAATTCAAAATATAAAATGGTGACAATATACCCATCGCACCCTGTATATATATATAGTGGTGCGAGCGCGCTTAATGAAAGAGAGTTAAAAGTGTTTTTTCAGTTCTCAAGATCTATTTTTCTAATTGTTTGTATTTTCATTTGAGAACAAACTTAACAAATTTTGATTATCTTACAAGATGTCCTAAAAAGGTTGTAATTGTCATTTGATTGTACTCAAAATTATACTTAGTTATTTGCTAGAATGTGTTCTAAATTACTTTTCCTTAAATTATTACAATTTTAACATTTTTAAACAGATCAGGATCAGCTTTTATGCACTGTACAATGACAAAGAATAAAAACATGCATTTTCTGAAAAGATTTATAATTTAATATGTTTTTTAAGATTTTAGGTGTTCAGCGTGACATCTTCATAACCATATGACTAAAAATATCTCGTGTACGTCGTCCAAGTTTTATTCTTTAGTAGATTCTCCGTCAACTCGACACTGGACTCGTCTGGAGTATCTGTACCCGACTTCCCACCCCGAACCGAGGCCCAACTGACTGACGTACACATTACTCACTCGGTGGCCTCTAAAATAATTTCAAAGCTTGACCCCCATAAAGCGAGCGATGGTAACGAAATACGAATCAGTGTCCTAAAGAAATGTGCTCCTGAACTCTGTTCTCGCTAAACTCTATAACTACTGCCTCTCTGCTTCTTGCTTTCCTACCTGCTGGAAATCCTTCTCTGTGGTTCTTATATATAAAAATACTGGAGAACCCTCTGACTCCGCTAATTATTGCTCTATCAGCCTACTACCGTTTTTCGGCAAAGCCTTCGAGACCATCAACAACGCGGAGGTGGTTCAACATATCACAGCCCCCAGTATCTTCTCGGACAAACAGTATGATTTCCGCTTCACCGGGCCTACTGCAGATATGCTTACGACCATCACGACCAGTATATACACCAGGCTCTCGAAAAGAACGGCGAAGCCTTAGACATCTCCAAAGCGTTTGACAGAGTCTGGCATGCTGGCCTTCTACGTAAGCTGCGAGGCTATGGTATAACTGGACAATTGTTTGACCTAATCCAGTCAATCCTTTCAAATTGCATAATGAAGGTAGTATTGAACGGACATGCCTCCCAATACGATTATACGAAAGCGGGTGTCTCACAAGGCTCTATTCTAGGTCCTACGCTCTTCCTGTTCTTCATTAACAATCTTTCCGAGGTTATGAAATCCCAAGTAGGCATATACGGTGACGACATTACTGTTTACTCTAAAAACTCTGACGAGGCTGACAAAGTAAACTTGGCTGCTGAGCTTGAAAAGGATCTCCAATCCGTGGTGGACTGGGGTAAAAAATGGCTCGTGAATTGTAATGCCTCCAAAACAAAGCTGCTATCTATTAACCATTACAGACAATCACTTCTACCCCCACCCCATTAGCATGACTCAGGCTAGTCTCCCTGGGAGCAAAACACTGCACCTCCTCGGGTTAACTCTCACAACAGACCTCAAGTGGAACGATTATATCGAATCCATAGCTAAATCCGCTGATAAGAAAGTCGGTTCTCTGTGTAGGACTAGGAGGTTTTTCCCCTCTGAAATCATCCTGCACATATATAAATCTACTATCCGCCCTTGCATTGAATACTGCTACCATATCTGGTCGGGTGCCCCTGCTATCCACCTAGGAGTCCTTGACAAAATCCAACGGAGAATCTTTAATGGGATCGATCCCGGTCTGGCAGCCAAGATACAGTCACTTTCTCACCGGCGCAATGTGATTTCTCTGTCTCTCTTCAACAAGTACTTTCACGGCTCTTGCTCCGATGAACATAGCTCTCTGGTCCTTCCTATGCATGGATTTGCTCGAGCCAAAAGAATAGCAACTAGATCCTACCCTTTTACTGTGAAACCAATAAAATATAAACACAAATTTTACTCCATCAGCTTCTTTTATCGCACTTCCTGCCTCGACAGCTTTCTCGACAGCTACAATCCCAAGGAGTTTAAGTGTAAAGTCAATAGTCATCTTCTATCTTGCTAACTTGCATCCTCTCTCTCTCTCTCTCTCTCTCTCTCTTTCTCAGGCTTTTTCTCCGTCCACTCCACTCTCAGTATCCTAACCCTTCTCTTACCCACTTCCTGACACGCCCAGTAAGCTGTCACTTTTTCTCATAACTTTCCTCCTATATAACCCCCAGCGCACCAGTGGCAATAGACTGCCTTGCTTGGGGCGATATGATTATTAAAAAAAAAAGTTCAAAATAACAGAATCTATTCCGTTGAGCTTAGGGTTGAAATATAAATTATATGAAACTAGCCCCTGAAAAATTGAAGCAACACAAAAACGACAAGATACGTGGTAAACTTAAGAGCCATTTTTGTTCAAACTGCCGCTCGAACAGTATTTTTTAATCGGCATCACCCCAGGCAATGAAGTAAAGCCGCTAAGACGCAAGAAATTGTATAGTGTAGAATAATTAGGAGCATTAATAATTAGCAGAAAGAGAAAAGTGTAAACAGAAGGCCAGTAGATAGCGATTAACATTGCATTGATGTTCTGACGTTAATTGCGGGAAGAGTCTATCTAAAACCGCTCAAACCAGAGCTGTAGTGTTGGACATCTCGTATCCCTTTGACAGAGTCTGGAATACAGGTCTTCTCCACAAGCTGAAAAATTACGGTGTCTCCGAACACATTTTTGAATTGATTCAGTATTTCCTATCAAATCGTGAAATGAATGTATATCTTGAACGGCCAATCGTCTAGATCCTTTCGTAATAACAAGGGTGTCCTCTAGAGCTTCATCCTTGCTCCTACGTTGTTTTATTTGTATTATCATTAACGAGATTTCTAATGATATCAGCTCTCAACTGATACTCAACTGACGATGCAACCATTTACTCCTGCCTCAGTATAAAGCCAGATCAGTTAAACAAGGTCAAAATTGCATTAAAAACCGACGTTTAATTGAGTAAAAGATGGTTTGTCAATTTTATTGCACCCCGCCCCCAGTAAATTCCTCTCCATTAATCATCTGAGAGACTCCCATCGATTTACTCCATCAGTATGGTTGATACTAGCCCCTAGAAAAGTGAGTCGTTACGCCTTCTCAGGCTGGCGTTCTCAGTTGACATGAAGTGGAAGGACTATATTTAATCCAATTTCTAGGTCAGTTGCTAAGAAATGTCGGTTCATTGTGTTGTTCGAGGCAATTTTTCTATCCGCACTAACTTTTATAGCGTAGAAGCATTCCTCCAAACTAACTCACCTGATATCTTAGCCCTATGTGAAACTAACCTTGACCCGTTTATCTCCTCCTCTGAGTTCTATGTTCCTGGTTACCTTCCCCTCTTCAGGAAGGACTCCAACGTCCATATGCATGGGCTTGGTGTATATGTCAGTGAACACCTCCCCCTAGTTAGAGTAACATCTCTCGAATCCCTGGACCAGTCTTTCATGTGTTTCCGTCTCTCACTTCTAAGCTCTGTTAGCTATCTCTTCTTCCTCTACCGCTCCCCCTCCTCCTCTGACTGTTCGGTACTTGACAGCATCTCTGACAATATCGACAAGGCCATTTCTTCGCACCCATCTGCCCATATTTTCGTGTTTGGCGACTTTAACGCCCACCATACTAAGTGGCTGGAAAACTCTGTAATCGACCCTGCTGGTGTCCACACCTTTAATTTTTCGATCGCCCAATCCCTTACGCAAGTGGTTGACTTCCCCACGCGTTTCTCCAATATCCCTAACGGAAGGGACTCGCTACTAGACCTCTGCTTCACTTCCACCCCAAATTCTTGCTCCACCAGACAGCTCTGCCTTCTCGGAAATTCTGACCACGCCGTAATTTCTGTCAACATCTCGTTCCACTCCACCCCGACCCAAAAAACCCAGACCAGCAGAATATCCTACTGCTATCAAAGAGCAGACTGGGATTCGTTCCGTGACTTCCTCTGCGACGTCCCTGGGAACAATGTTTTTCGTCTTCCCATCGAAGACTGTGCATCAGAGGTCTCCTCCCCTCTTGGGTTAAGGCTGGCATCAATGCATTCATCCCTGCCAGGAAATTTCAGCTTAAATCCCATTCGTCTCCATGGTTCTCGCCCGTTTGCTCGGTCGCCATTGCCCACCGGAATCACTTCTTCCGGCTTTATCGTAGCCACGTGACGGACCAAAACAGGCGCCTTTTCGCCTCAGCTTGTAATAAGTGTAAAAAGATACTTAACGAAGCTAAGATGCTGTTTGCTGCCAGGATGAAGCAGCGCATAGCATCCTCCAAGTTCGGTACCAAAGACTACTGGCGCCTCTGCAAACACGTGCTTAGCAAGAGTAAGACCTCAATACCTCTACTAATAAAAGAGTTTGAGGTCCTCACCTCCTCAGCGGACAAGGCTGAATGCTTTGCCCATAAATTCTCGACTAATTCGACTCTGGATTAATCTGGAATCCATACACCCGATTTCCCATCTAGAACTGAGGCCCAATTGAATGACGTCCACATCACGCCCTCGCTGATTTCTAGCATAATCTCAAAACTGGATCCTCACAAAGCGAGTGGTGGGGATGGAATCCCAATCATAGTTTTGAAGAATTGTGCCCCTGAACTCTTCTCTATCCTTTCTAAGCTCTACAACCTCTGCCTATCTTCCTCCTGATTTCCTGCCTGTTGGAAGTCTTCTTCTGTGGTTCCAATATTCAAGAACACTGGTGAACCATCGCACCCCGCAAATTACCGCCCTATCAGCCTTCTTCCGATCTTCGGCAAAGTGTTCGAAGCCATTATCAATGCCGAGGTCGTTCAGCATCTCACAGCCCACGGGCTCCTCTCGGACAAACAGTATGGCTTCCGCTTCACCAGGTCTGCTGCTGATATGCTAACGACCATCACCGAGTATATATACCAGGCTCTCGACAAGAATGGTGAAGCCCGAACCGTCGCCTTGGATATCTCTAAAGCATTCGACAGAGTATGGCATGCCGGCATTCTACGGAAACTGCGAAGCTATGGCATAACTGGACTTTTGTTGGACTTAATCCGGTCATTCCTCTCTAACCGCATACTGAAGGTGGTATTAAACAGACATGCCTCCAAGAACTACCCTACAAACGCGGGTGTACCCCAAGACTCTATCCTAGGTCCTACGCTCTTTATAATCTATATCAATGATCTCCCCGATGCCATAAGATCACAAATAGGCATGTACGGCGATAATACCATAGTTTACTCTCGCCTCGATCAAAAATCTGGTGTTGATGACAAGGCGAACTTCGCTGCCGAGCTTGAGAAGGTTCGCCAATCCGTGGTGGATTGAAGTAAGAAATGGCTCGTAAAATTCAATTCTTCCAAAACGAAGCTGCTGTCAATTAACCACCACAGACAACCGCACCTCCCTCCGATTAGCATGGAACAGGCTTGCCTCCCAGAGAGTAAATCACAAAATGACACTCTCAGCGGACCTCAAGTGGAATGACTACGTCAAATCCATTGCTAAATCCGCAGCTATGAAAGTCGGCTCTCTGTGCATGGCCCGGAAATTCTTTCCGCCTGAATCTATCCTGCAATTATATACATCCACTGTCCGCCCGTGTATGCTGCCACATCTGGTCGGGTGCCCCTTCTATCCTCCTCGGGGTTCTTGACAAAATACAGCGACGAATCTGTAATGTGATTGATACCGACTTGGCTGACCGCCTGCAGTATCCCTCTCCCCAGCGTGACGTGGCTTCCCTGTGCCTCTTCTATAAATACTTTCATGGCTTTCATATGCTCTTACGAACTTAAATCACTGGTGCCCCCTAGATGTGAATTTGCAGGAGATAATGGTTGACAACTAGGTCCCACCCTTTTACAGTGAATCCGATGAAATGTAACCGCAGTTTCTACTCCAACAGCTTCTTTCCTCGCACTTCCCGCCTATGGAATTCCCTACCGCATGCTTGCTTCCCCGACGGCTACAACCTCCAGGATTTTAAATGTAAGACACCTCCTAACACACTAACTCACACCCACTCTCTCCAACTCTCTCCCTATCTACATCCTAAGTCGTCTATCAGCCTCGTGACATTTCCTATACTCAATCCCTCTATGTAACCCCCTGCTCTATAGTGGCAGTGGAATGCCTTGCTTGGGGTGACATAATTAAAAAAAAATCATTCTTCTATGCCTAGAATATTGCTGCCACATATGGTCCGGTGTCCCTGCTGTTCATCGCACTTTATCTTGAGCTTCTTGATAAGATCCAAAGAAGAATCAATAATATTATTGACCCTGATCTGCCGGCTCGAGTTCAATCACTTATCCATCGCCGTAAGTTTGCCTCTCTCTGTCTTTTTTTTATAAATACTTTTATGGTAATTGTTCATGTTGACAAAAGGACAGACGCCAGACAAAGAAACAGATTTATGAGAAGGTATTATTGGTGACATTACCGATATAATTAAATCATATTTCTGGTCTTGACATTGCCGCAAGTTAATTGAAAATATATTTTGTTACTTTAGATTGCTGTATTAGATGTACATAATAGCAGAGGTGTTTTTGAAACGAGTTTCTATATTGAGTAAGGTATATTTTTTTTTATATACTTGACTATAATAAAAAAAAATACTAGGAATCGGACGAAATAGTGAAAATGCGTGCAAATGTTTCAGAGACACGTGTGCATACATGTATGTATGTGTGTATGTGTGTGTGCGTGTTGCGCAGAAAGACGTTTTTATAACTAGCGAACTCAGCTAGTCAGTGAACTGTCTATAAATAAAAAAGTTAATTAGTGTTTATTTTGTTGCTGCTCGAGAGATGTGATGCTATGTGCAATAAATATCTTCGTTTAGTAAAGCAGCTTTTCTCCAAGCAAATTCAAATTGCTGCTATCAAATCACGGTGTTTCCTGCAAGAAGCTGAATTCTGTAAAATTACCATCTTCCGCTTCTTCAAATACTTAAAATGCGCTGCTTTATATAGCACCTGGATTTCCACACAGAATACGAGATTACCAATAGTATATTTGCATTGCCGTCTTAAACTTTTGAAAAAGTCGATATTCTCTAACACCTCAGCTCAGAAAAAATTATGAATCCTGTGGGATTGCTAATAAATATATTATTAATTTCGGCTTTGGCTATGTGTTAGTTTCCTTGACAATTACGGTAACGGAATTTACGCTCTGCATGGTTTTGTTGCCAACAGTATAATGATTCACGAGTCTTTAGAATAGAGTTGTTTGGGAACTCTTTAATTAGATCCACGCATTGTGACAACTCAATCAGTGAATATCAGACAAAGATCCACAACTGGAGATGGTACAAACCGATTGAAATACTGTCCGGGATTCATTGTTCAATAAGTGAGTCACTTTGACCGGATAAACTAAACTGAGTATTGTTAAATATGTGTCCTTCTTTTATCAACATGTTTTCTACTAGTATCACACAAAAAGTAATTGCAACATATGCTTAACTATAATAAGTGATAAAGGATAGAGACAATAACAATGCTTTCGGCTTGATTTTGAAGCTAGGAGTTTAGACAATCCCCTTAGGCTAATCCAACTGCTAATATCGGAGTTCAATTTATTTATTGATCAAATAATTAACTTAATTACGTTTGCATCCGTTTTTGCCTCACTGAAAATGCGATATAATATTTAGTTTTCTCTTTTAAATCTAAGATTATTTTATTCATACGGAACGCAAACATAGCCTGTTTTTTTTCCTTCTTCTTTTCAGAAAAACGTTTATAATTATAGTAATTCTTAGTTGTTGTACTCCACGTGATTTCTGGATTAATTTCACCTACGTCTCATTTTTTTTCCTTTTGAATTTCACTTGGAAATTTAATTATCATACAGTGAGACATGAATTGACTTGTGTCTAGCATTTGTTATTCACGTACAAAGCTTGAATTAATTCAACCACAAGTGCTGATTAGTATCTATACATGCATTATTACACAGGCACACATATGTACACACCTATGGAAATTCTCAGTTCTATCAAGGTCATAAAATTAGTTTACTGGTCATTTAAATATTAACGTCAGAATGTGCATTTACATGACCAAAGTTGTTGATATTTCTCTCACACATGCTTGAAAGTTGTATTTCTCAAGAATCAGATTAAAAACCCATACTTTTGGATGCATGATACTATCCTGCCAAATATATGCCAGGCCAATCATTAACCAGATTAATGATATCTAGTTTTATCAAACAGTCAAATTCCAGCCAGTAACCAATAATACTTGATAAGGGATAGTCATTTTGTGGCAAATATTCGCTTAGTAAAAATGCTAATTATAACATATAAGTATTTCTCTAGTATATTTCTATACTTCTGAGATAAAGTAGTATTTACACTATTTACATTATTCGGACTATTGTCATTTTTACGAGGTTTCGACCATTGTACGCTCCGGCCTTCTTCAGGTGCCAGGAATTTTGAACCGAACCCTTTCTTACAATTACTGGTTTGGTTCGAAATTCTTAGCACCTGAAGAAAGCCGCGGCGTACAATGGCCAAAACCTAGTAAAAATGCCAACAAATATGTGGACAACAGTCCGAATAATGTAAATAGTGTAAGCATTCCTCTACTTTAATGGCCCTTGAGCCATGTACTGGAAGAAACGTTAGGATAAAAAATCAAGTTCAGCATTATGTTCACTGAAACTTATTTCCTCTTAAAGCCAACAGCAGCCTTAAAAGTTTTCTCCAATATGTAATGCTAAGACAATTATGAATTAAATATTATTCTTCACATTGCCAAACAGCTATATGTAGTTACTTCCTTTGTGTTTTAGTAACCTCTTCAGTAGTAAACTGACATATATGACCAGCTAACTCCTTTTTATTTGGAGCACAGTTTTTGAATCTTGTTCAATGCCAATTGCACTGTATAAGTTGAAGTTAAGTTTGAACTAAGCCTTAGATACTTCATTCGTCTTGTTGTTGCGCAACAAACTCAACAGAGAAAATAACTGCGGAATACATAATTTAACATTTTTGTATTTTTATTGAGTATCTTTGAAAAGGTTATATTATTAAACTCATAATAGTCCACTGCCTACATCGAAGTGCTGAAAACGGTACTCAAATCTTGGATCAAGTTTGTGATTTAAGGCACGTCGTACAACTTAGAAAATGAGTCTACCCATTTCCACACGAATAAGGTGACTCAGGAACGATTGGAAGGTAGTGTTCACGTTCATTCAACCTCCTGACATGTAATCACCGAGCTCTCCAGATTTAAATCTCTTGGTCTAGGAATATTCGCGTGGTGTTGCGATTACTGGAGCGGAAAAGTTCGACCAAAAATTCGAAGTGAGGTCTTTGTGTTTTGTTACTTTCGCACAAATAACCCTAGAAATCTAGAAATCCATCTTACCTCTCCCATCCCAATCAGGTGTTATCCCGTCCTTATTTCATCCTTTTCAGAAAAGGAAAGATTCTTTGCAATTAACATTTTCTCTAAATCTTTGTTAGACCACACGAGTCATTCCCTACTCCTTTTCTCCTATCACAAAGCAAAAACTTTGTAATATCTCTATCACGTCACGAGATCCATCAAAAGCTTCGACTCTAAGAGTGTTACCAATCCAAATAAAATCAAACTGGCTTAAGAACATTAGCCCCGGTTCTATCACCAATCTTAGTTAAGTCGTTTAACCGCTACCTGAAGGAGAAATGCTTCCCACATCTATGGGAGTTGCGAACGAGCGGCTATCCTCGTCTTAGTTAAGTCGTTTAACCGCTACCTGAAGGAGAAATGCTTCCCACATCTATGGGAGTTGCGAACGAGCGGCTATCCTCGTCTTAGTTAAGTCGTTTAACCGCTACCTGAAGGAGAACTGCTTCCCACATCTATGGGGGGGGGGGGAGTTGCATATTCTGTTTTCAAAGATGCGAACGAGCGGCTATCCTCGTCTTAATATCGATACATTAGCTTCCTTAGTATCATTTGCAAACTCTTTGAGATTTTCATCCACATGAATGTTGTTGATTACTTTACTTTAATAGTAACAATACACAGTATGAATTTCGCTTTTCTGTGCGCACTACTGATCTCTTAACTGTTATTTTATGCAGAAACTGTGAGATACTAGACAGTAAATTAATAACGAGGGTGATTGCATTAAATGTATGAAATTCCTTTAACAAGTAAGGTATATGGTGTTGTTACATCAACTTCCCAGTTACCATGTTTTTCTTAACACGTTGTTAATGGTCAGTTTTCTGAATTTCATGAGATCGAAGTAGTCGTTTCCCCAGGTTCTCTCCTTGGTCTTAAGCTATTTCTACTGTTTATTAGCGATCTGTCTAAATACATATTCAGATCTTTAGTAAATATTTATATAGATGATGCAAAAACCGAAATGATCAGACACTGGTAGGTGATCACTCCTCTGACCTAGCTCCAATAGATCAATGGGAAAAGAAATGGTTTATAACATCCAATACCTCCAAAAGCAAACTAGTAACGTTTTATCATCACTGAGAGGACCTTGTATTTACGCCTATTATGATGAATGTTCTCTCAAGGACGTTCCTGAACGTTTGTTAGGACCCACCCGAGACCTCAAGCGAAACTCATACATACGATCCACTGGTAAAGATGCTGAAAAAATGATCGGTTCGTTGTAATGTTCACGTAAATATCTTACCACTCTCACTTTAAAAGAGCCAGATAAAACTTCAAATAAAGCACTGCTACCATATCTGAGCTAGGGCTACACAAGCTTGATAAAAAGCATCTATGCGGCTTGTGGGTGATGAATTATTTTGTACTCTTTCCCCTATACGAAATACCACAAGCCTCTCAGTACTCTACTCCCTCTTTTTTGTCAAATGTTAAGATTCGCTACATTTGTTAGTTCTATCAATTCTCACCAATCCCTTCGTATTTTATTAATTAGAAGGAAGTTCCATTCGGTCAGCTCTTTCCCAAGACCCGCCATTTTGTGTAACAGACTCCTGAAAGGATGCTTCTCAGACCACTACAATTTTAACCGTTTCAAGTTTACGGTGAACATATATCTTTCCTACATATTCTCATAGACTGCACTTCTTACTTGCACTTCTTACCTACACATCTTACGCTCATACAAATACCTCACTCAGTAATCTTCTATCGTATCACATTTGCGACTTTTATTGGGTCAAAAATTAGTAAAAAAAAGAAGCAGGCTGAGCTCTCCTGTCTTCTTTTAGGATAAAAACACTGAACTGGTTGAGTGGGCGGCTAGCAACTCCACCACCGTAAAACCTACTTTATACAGAAACCTCAACATCGATGCTTAGTATGTGAGCCTTTGACCCTATGATCTAATGGAGAATCTAATGAGTAATTTTACCTCTCATAATTCAAATAGATTAAAAAGCAGGGTAAAATGGACGCTCTAGCCTATGCTGACAACCAGTCTAAAAAGAAGTAAAAATATTGAGAACTCAGCAGGTATCCATAGCAATGCATAAATATTAAAAGAAATGTGTGGAGTGTCATAATCGTTTATGACTGAAAGGGAGATTGCATTAAAAAAACAATTTAAGAAAGAGTCATAAAAAAAACTACTGTGTGTGTGTGTGTGTGTGTGTGTGTGTGTGTGTGTGTGTGTGTGTGTGTGTGTTATCGGAGAGATGGAAGAAATGTATAACTGTTGTTTCTAAGTTACAAATGAAACACATGATTATCGCCCCCAAAATAAATTCGTATATAATGTATTTTCTTCAGTTCATCTTAAAGTATATGATTTTTAATGATATTGTTCTTCATTAGTATATTTTTTTCTTTTATCGTCATTTGAAAACAGTCAGCACAGGTGCAAAGAAATATCTGCTGCGGATCGACAAATCCTACTCGTTTAATACATGTAGGAGAGAAACAAACCAACAACGACGTTTAATAATGTTCATCAATTAAAAATAAAAATTGCTATTTCTCACCCTCTTTCACTCCTACCTTATCTTACCTTCCCTTCTCTCGTTCTCTCTATATTTATTAATATTTTTCGTTTTGGCACGCGTATGTGCGTTGTGGTGCAGTGGATATCGGCTCGAAACGAGAAATCAGAGAGCCGAGTTCAAATTCCAGTTGCTTTCACTTACACCCAAATGCTCTTGAAAAAGGTGTTAATCCGTCTCTTCTCTCCAGATGTGGTTTAAATAGCAGGACAGATTGGGTTCTATAGCCTTGGTTGGCAACCACTCTACTGCAGAAATTAATGGCAACATACTGCTGGAAAATCTTCTGCCCAGTCAGTCATCTCTCGAAAGACACATGATCGCCCATACGTGTATCATGTATGGCACATAACTGAATTGATATTAAAGTACAGGATGTCTTAAAGTACCATTACAAGTACTTATTGCTCAGAAGTCATATGACATACAGTATTGCAGTTTTTTCTGTGAAATGTTGTATACATTTTTATGTCTTTTTTACATTTAGAATTTTACGTTTTGTTTTATTTACATTAAGCTTAAAAATGTAATTATAGCTTTTAAGCAGTTATTACGTTCTTTTTTTTTGCGCGTATGGAGGGGGATCGAATATCGTTTTGACATTTTGATGGCAACTAGAGGTTCACATATGGAATGTAATCAATGAAAGATGTGCATGTAAGCTTGAGATGTTCAAAATTTAACAAAAAAATTCCAATATTCTATGTCATATAGCTTCTGAGCAATAAATACTTGTAATGGGACTGGCACTTTATAAACACTCTGTATTAGTCAGTATATAAGGTCCTGTTTACACAAACAACAAAATCCTATGCATCTGAAGAATAGAGCAATACATCTCGTGAAGCAGCAATAATTACGCGTGTGTAATTATAAACTAGACAGTATCTAAATTATATGGTTATCTCATTTTACTATATATAGACTTTATGTAAACTATCTATCTATTTAACTATCTATCCATATACCCATAATAATTTCGTTACGTTACGTTCTGTTACGTTCTGTTACGTTCTCCACATTTTCCTTCTCTTATATTCGTTGTCAGCCAAAGCTATAGAGCCTATTTTACCCTGCTATTTAACGCCGGAGGAGCGAATAAATAGTTTCGTGATTTTCACAAGGGTACTTGAACAAAAGTGCATATAACAGACTCGGATGAAATTTGAACTCAGTGATAGGATAAAGTAAACTTAAGAAATTTCAATGTAGCCTTGCATGAAGACTACTACCTCACCACCTGATACTGCTAGTGTATGAACTATGGATGATCATTTCTCAGATTTTCTGGATTTGTAATATTTTCTCATCTTTGATTATAGACACGTCTTTTCAACCAAATACTGTATGAACATCTTCCGTTGTAAGATAGTGTAATAATATATTCTGATAAAGCAAAAACAAAGAAATGGCGTTACGGTGACAAAATAATTAACGCGTGTAAGAGATCCCATATCAACTAGATAATAGACACTTGAAAATGGCTAATGGGTGCTTGACCGAAACAGTTGGGATTTTCCTGGCTGTGTGTGTGTGTGTGTGTGTGTGTGTGTGTGTGTGTGTGTGTGTGTGTGTGTGTGTGCACGCGTTCAGCCGTGTATAGAGTGGGTTGAACAAGGCTTGAAATAACTGTTTAATAAATGTTATTTGTTGTCGAAAGAGTGTTCAAAATAGAGGTATTTTGCATGAAAAAAGTTAGGTGTCCTACTTAACAGAGCTCTTTCTTTGCGTAGATGTTTTCAAGAAAGGTTTTTCTTCTTGCTTCTGCGTGGAACAAGAAATCTTGTTGTCAAAACTGCTAAGACTGGTACGGTTCTTTTGTAGCACTGGTTGTGAGTGGTTCTTTGAGCTGGCCTTGAAGGTAGCGACCGCTGAAAGGAAAAGGAAAAAACAGACCAAATATCAGTTCTGGGACTTCCTGTTGTTTCATGCTGATTACTTCTGTTGCTGCTCTTTCTGGATAGGGCAAAACAAAGAAGATCCCATATGACACAATAGCCAACAAGCGAGATAGTTAATATAAAACGTCGGATCTATAAAAATAATAAGCTAAATAAGCTCCCGTCTAGTTTATCACTCTCATTTTTGACTACAGGAAAATAAATTATAGAATAGATATATTTTTACAGGAAATCAATATTAGAACAAAATAACTATTAATAATGGGAACGATATTTTGAAGACGAAGAGCGGTAAATTTACGGTAATGTGAATATTAATTATTGCTATGATTATTTGTATACATTGAATTTTCCCACTGCACTTATCTGTATCTTCTCAATCAAAAGTTACTATTCTTATGCATCCTCCCTATTTCGGTTAGAATAGTTTATTTTTATCTAAACCCCGTTAATATGGATTTAGTTTCTGTCTTTAAATATTCTCTGCACAACCATATAGATGATATTTCATTTGCAATTTCTTGTTTATATCATTAAATGCTTCTGTAGTTGCTTTTATTATAATGACTATCTTCGGGTTTTAGATTGCTAACGAGCTCTCTCTCTCTCTCTCTCTCTCTCTCTCTCTCTCTCTCTCTCTCTCTTTCTTATCTCAAGATTTTTTAATTTTTATCCTATAGATTTGTGGATGAACTCAAACTACAGAAAGAATAAACTAACAACGTGAAAACCACATACGAAGAACAAACTAGGAAAGGACAAATCAAAATGGGACTCGCTAAAGGAAGCAATACCGACATCAGCAAACAACATTGCCCCAAAGGAAAATAGGCGCAGAAAGAAAAACGAGTGGATGATGGAAGAGATTCTGGAAATGATGCGAAGGAGGTAGTCTGGACATATTTGGGAAAGACTTGAAAGTAATAAAGAATCTTAACTGGGAGTAAACCGCTTGCATACGGACAGGTAATAAATTGAGTAGATATACAAAGATAGAAAGGGGCGTAAGACAAGGATGTGCCTTTTCACCGGATCTGTTCAACTTGTACAGCGAGAATATTTTGAGGACCCTAGAAGTTATGCCTGGATTCGTAACAATACAAGATACAATACAAAATACGCCGATGATACAGTGCTGATAGCAGACACAGAAAGGAAACTACAAGACTTTCTACAGAAGGTAGCAGAAGAAAGTAACAAGAAAGGACTAGAAAACACTGCACGAAAACTGAATGCATGGTCATCAGTAAAAAGGGCAATCCAAAATGCCAAATACCAGAATCAAGCAGGTACAAAAATTTAAATACCTGGGAAGTGTTATAACAGAAGGCGGAAAGTGTGACACAGAGATCCGAAGACGAATTGGCATGGGGAAGGAAACATTTCAGAAGTTGAGTAAAGTATTAAGAAACAGGACAATTTCGCTAGAAACTAGGAAGAGAGTACTGGATTGCTACGTGCTGTCCGTCCTTCAATATGGCAGTGAATGCTGGACTAAGAATTAAGAAAAAACTTGAAGCAACTGAAATGTGGTTCTACAGAAGGATGCTGCGAATATCATGGATTGAGCATGTGAGCAATGATGAGGTCTTGGAAATGATGAAAACAAAAAGGAAATTAATACTGAGCATCAGGAAGAGACAGCTAGGGTTCCTGGGACACGCAATGAGGAAGGAGGGCTTGGAGAATCTGATACTAACAGGCCAGATAGAGGGAAAAAGAGACAGGGGAAAGCAACGGATAACATATTTGAAGCACCTAATCAGGTGGATGACGGAACGAGGATTGCATGGTGTAACAGGAGAAGGCGTGCTCAGAGCCACCAGGTATAGGGAAAATGGAAAGCCATGATCGCCTACATCCTGAAGGGACAGAGCACATAGAAGAAGAAGAATATCATTACATATTTTATTAATTATTATACATATATGTTATAGTACAGTATTAGTGCTAGTAAAATATATGACGTTTTACAGCACGAACTTATGTACTGTGGTTGGGTAATTATCAAAGCCGAATAAAATGTTTTGCGATTCTGTTAAAGTAAAAGTAAAAAA
This sequence comes from Ascarosepion bandense, assembly GCA_037127315.1. Taxonomy (NCBI): domain Eukaryota; kingdom Metazoa; phylum Mollusca; class Cephalopoda; order Sepiida; family Sepiidae; genus Ascarosepion; species Ascarosepion bandense. The sequence goes on along the minus strand of JBBBDQ010000239.1, from coordinate 3,728,184 downwards.
ATGCAATGCTTAGTGAATTCGAATAATTTTTATAACAATAAATAATAAAAATAACATCTTTAGCAATTAGTATTCATTATTTAAAAATCTTTATATTATTTGTATTATTTGCAATAACCCCATCTTTCCTTTTGCAGCTTCCTGCCGTCGCTACTAACACAATTTCTATTTTTCTCAATAAATGTTGTTTTACGCGGTTGTAGTATTAAAACTGAACCGCATAAATCAACATTGAATTTTCAAGCCACTAATACATTGAGTAAAATTGAAAATGTTCCACTTTGATGCGCACGCGCGTCACATTGACTTAACTTTTGATTAATTATTTTTGATTTTGCTTTTTTATTCTTCCGTTACAGTTTTCATTCCGGCGTTATTTGTTATTAGTGTAGAGTTATATCTAGTGTGAACACGTGTTTTACTAAACATATCTAGACAGGCATATAGTTTTGAAGACTCAAATACATGTGCCTATAATTAATGTTCATATGTGCAGCGATGTATATACGTCCTTACAAATCTTTATTTTTGTTTCCATGAATCTAGATAAAAAATGTGTGAATATGTGATTATTCACTGTATGCAAGTACACCGATGCGATGTCTTTCATGCTAAATATCGTTGCTGAGCATCGAGTAGACAATGTTTTGTATGATTCTGAAACTATAAAGCGAAAACTAACTTGTATATAAGAGTTATTTCACCAGAATAAAAAAATCTTCGGAAAGTAAATTTCTTAATGTTTAACCAATGCAAGCATTTCACAAAGTTTGCTTAGAAATATTGATATGCTTATTTTGTGGATTTTATTTTCTAAAAATCAGTAAATTAGACCATTTGACAGATAATATATACATATGAATACAAACGTGTAGTGCTAAAAAGTTATCAGCCTGATCAAAAAAATATTTTAAAAATTCTGATGTTTGGTCTTTTGGTCAGATTTGAATAAGTGGGTTTGGCTAAAACTTTTCAGCACTAAATAATGAGTACATACATACATGCATGTATATATGGATACTAAAATATTTAAAACACATACTGACTTATTTCTCTCTATACACACCTGCACACAAACACACACACATACATACACACGTGCATAAACCCGCAGTGAAAGAAAACCCCGCATAACATATATTAAACAAATATATTTGTTGTTAATAGATAAATGAAAGTATGTGCTCAAGAAAAAAATAAACAATTGAGCCAAATACAGCGAAAAAGATGAGAATGCCTCTGGGTTTTAGAGAGTTTGTTGTGAAAAACTAAACATTTCTTCTAACGAGATCTCTTGGAGTGCTTCTCTTGATCAAAGTACTTGCTTGTAAGAGCACAATAACGCTATTCCTTGCACAAGGTCTATTCTAGCAGATATAGTTAAGTGATCACATACTTATACTGAATGCTAGAATGCATTTAATCTAGATAGCACACGGTAAAATAATTTGCTGACACGGAGAATGAATGTAACTCTTAAAATATATCTAATGAAAAAAACAACATTAGAATAATAATAATAATAATAATAATAATAATAATAATAATAATAATAATAATAATAATTTTTTTTTTTTTTTAACTATTATAATTTCCTTAAAAACAAAACAAAACAAGAAAATAAATTAAATCCGATGAAAAACAACTTATATGGTATTATTTTATAGAAAGTCTACGTATTTATTGATATATTTATTTTTATTTATCTATTGATTTAATTTACTTATTTAATTTATCTTATTCTGATAACCCTATTTTTGACCAGCGACTTTATTGAAAAAATAAATGATAGAGTGGACGAACAAATTATTACATTTTTTTTTTTTATGAAATTCTATTTTATTTTAATTAATTTATCTATTTGCTCTTTAAATGAACCTAAATAAAATCATCCGTATTATATTTCCTTTAGCTGTCGATATTTCACAATTTTTTTTTTATTGTTGTGTTGTTTCGTTGAGCCGTTGCTAGGCCAAAGTTGTTTTTTTTTTTTTTAACCAGCGTCTTTCTCCTTGAATTCCAATCGCGTATATGTCAGTTGTTGCTTGGCAGCCCATTTAGGAGAAGGAAAACTCCGAACAACAACCCGCAACTCAAGGTGTTAATCGTGCCGAAGAGTGAATGGCTACTGCGTTATGAGGTCACAAACGATTCCCTACAGGCTTCGGGACCCTGTTTGTAAAAGACCGTTACCCAACGTGCCGGGCAACTTTGGGTGGACTTTTGGACCCGTGCGTCACTCGTGGGAAAAACATGAAAAATACAAATAGAAATAAAAAGTCCAGTATGGCTCTTCCAGTGGATAAACAGGGAGCCCGTCCTTCAGGAGGGAACCTACCTGAGGTCGAAAAATCTGCCATAGGAACAAACTCCTACACAAAGAATGTATCTTCAGGTCCCCACAACCAGGATAATCCTAATGATGGTCCTGAAAATTCACCAGCTAGATCTACAACCGTATATTTAAAGAAAGAAAAAATAAAATGGTCTCGTGAGGAGTACAAAGTCGTATTGACTGCATTTCATGAAGCGTTACTCAAACCTCAAAAAAACATGACTCGCCAAACATATGACATTTGGCGTGAAAAAGTTGGTCAAGCAAATAGAAAGTATATTGACGAAAATAAATTGGCCAATGTACGTAGGTACATTATTCGTAATAACCGACTAACAGAGGCCGAAATTCATGAAATTAAAAGAATTGTAACAAGAAGAGTCGAATCAACAAAATATGAAAAGGAACCGGAACCAGAAATAAAAAGTAATAACATCAAACAAATCACAGGTCATAATGTAGAAACCGTGAAACACGCAAATCACTGCGAAGATAATGATGTAAGTTTAAAAATGCTGGAAAGGTGTGATCTGAGTCTGAGTCATTTAAAAGACAAAAATAAAACGAGTTCAGAACACATCGAAGATAATTATTTGACGGAAAATAAGAACAATATACAGGAAGCCAAGATAGAAATAAAAAACCATCTAAGTCAAATACAAAGTATTACAATGGAGGAACGTGAACAGCTCCCAAAATTCCAACCAACAAAACAAAACCTCCGAACTATTAAACTGTACAATGCAGCACTGAAATCAATACTGGATGAAGACCCTCATACAAATCTTAACGAAATAATATATGCATCAGCAATAGCAGCAACAAAAAAATTAAATATTAAAATAAAAACAAGGCAGTCTCGTAGACGTGAAGTTCCACCTTGGAAAAGAAAAATAGAAAAAGAAATAGAACAACTTAGAAGTGAATTATCAATATTGGATGAACTGAGTAGACGAATAAATGTAAGAACTAGGAAAAGCAGAAGAGCCGTAAAAAAATATAACATCAAGAATGAAAATGACGTCTTATCAAATAAAGAAAAAATAAAGCAAAAAATCCAACTGAAGGCTCAAAGAATAAGACGCTATGAAAAAAGAGCAAGATTTTACAGAGAAAACAAGATTTTTCAGACTGATACAAAGAGATTTTACAGGGAAATAGGTAAAAAAAGAATTGAAGTGACAGTACCCCCCAGAATGGAAGAAGTCACACAGTTCTGGGAAAAGATATGGGCTTGCCCTAAAGAACTTAGCAAGGAAGTACATTGGATTACGCAAGAAACAGGACGAATGAAAAATAAAACCGAACAGACATGGTCTGGAATTACAGAAGATGATGTTAAATATGCACTAAAAAAAACACACAATTGGAAATTCCCAGACATAGATAAAATTCCTAACTTTTGGCTATATTATTTAAGCGCATCACATAAAAAAACTAGCCAAAGAACTTCAAGAAATGGTTGACGACCCCACTAAAATTCCTGCATGGTTGACAAAAGGAATTACATTTCTTCTACCCAAGAATGGTGACACAAAAAATCCGAAAAACTACAGACCAATTACATGTCTTCCGACAACATATAAACTATTAACATCTATTTTAACAAAGCATACATATTTATTCTTAGAAAGAAATGACATGTTACCGCTTGAACAAAAAGGGTGCAAACGTGGCTGTTATGGTTGTAAAGACCAATTGCTGATTAACAAAATGATCCTGGAAAACTGCTACAGTACAAAGAAAAATCTTAGTACAGCCTGGATAGACTATCGAAAGGCATTCGATAGTGTGCCACATGACTGGATTTTAAAGACTTTAAATATATACAAGATATCGCCCGTCATCATCAATTTCATCAAACAGTGCATGTCTATATGGAAAACAACCCTTCACCTCAATCATATAAATGGAACCTATAAGTCTGATGAAATAAACATCAAAAGAGGTATATTTCAAGGTGATTCTTTATCTCCCTTACTATTCTGCATATCATTAATAGCACTAACCAGTCAACTTAACAAGACAGAATGTGGTTATAAAATAGGACAAAAGAAAATAAGCCATCTATTTTACATGGATGACTTGAAGTTATATGCTAAGAATGAAAATGAACTGGAAGGTCTTCTGCAAACTGTAAAATGCTTCAGCGAAGACATTGGAATGAAATTTAATTTGAATAAATATGCTAAAGCTACAGTTTTACGTGGATCAATACAAGAAACATCCTCAATTAGCCTAGACCCTGCTGTAACAATAAAAGAATTGAAACCAGAAGAAGCTTATAAATACCTAGGTGTAAATGAGAGCGAAAACATTCACCATAAAAAATGAAAGAAATAGTGCGTAAAGAGTACTATAGAAGGCTACGAATGATATTAAAAACTGAATTAAATTCACAGAACAGAGTTATGGCCATTAATAGCCTTGCAATCCAAGTTGTCCAATATAGCTTTAACATCTTAAACTGGACACTAAACGACATCAGGCGAATGGATGCTAAAACAAGAAAGCTTCTTTCTAAGCATAAGATGCATCATCCAAAGGCTGATGTAGATCGTCTATACATACCCCGTAAAGAAGGTGGAAGAGGTCTTATTCAGCTGGAATTGTCATACAAGACAATAACTATTGGCTTACTAACATACATAGAAACAACAAAGGATTGGATGTTACAATTAGTAAGGCAACATGAAGAAAGAAAGAAAAAATATTCAATAATAAAAGAAGGCAGTAAATTCAAACAAGATTTACAGTTAGTAGATTCTGTAGAAAAGCAGAACGGAAGCCAAGAGCCGACTATTGCGGCAAAGAATATGAAAATGAAAGCCAAAGATAAAGCTCTTGAACAGATGAAACAGCGCTGGCAAGACAAACCTCTGCATGGCCAATATCCAGTACGTGCCAATAAATCTAATGTTGACAAAGTTAATACTCATCGATGGTTACGTGCATCTGGATTAAAGTCCGAAACTGAAGGCTTTATTCTTGCAGCACAAGACCAAAGTCTTTTCACGAGAAACTTTCAGGCAAATATTATGCATAATAATATGGATCCAAAATACAGCTTTTGTGATAAACACCAAGAAACAATAGACCACCTAATCTCAGGCTGTTCTGTGCTTGCCCCAAATGAATATAAAAATCGCCACGATAGAGTTGGGCAATATTTACATTGGGCAATATGCAAACATTATGGAAAAGCTGTAGGCAAACACTGGTATGAACATCACCCAGCACCGATTACAGAAATAGAAGATGTAACCATTCTATGGGATTACACCATCTACACAGACAGAAAAATTGAAGCAAACAGGACAGACATTATTGTTAAAAACCAGAAGGAGAAAACTTGTCTATTAATTGATATGGCTTGTCCAGCGGATTGTAACATAGCAATCAAGGAATTTGAAAAACTGTCAAAATATAAAGACCTGGAAATTGAAATAGGAAAAATGTGGAAATTGAAAACAAGAGTTGTGCCAGTGATAGTAGGTGCACTTGGAATGATAAAAAATGGAACAAAACAACACATTGAAAGAATCCCTGGAAACCCCAGCTTAAGAGATATACAAAAAATTGTCTTATTAAGTACAGCCCACACACTAAGGAAAACTTTATCTATGTAATGCTGGAGATGATAGGGAAGATAGAAAAACATGAAATGGAGCCATAACAACATGCCACTACCTGCCTTAGGTCTCCCCGCAGACTTGGTTGTTAGTGAGACCAAAGCAGAAATCGAAATATGATGAAAAATGACATAATAATAATAATAATGATAACCTAGCTAGTTCACTGTTTATGGTGTTAAAACTGTCTTATCTATGAAAAGATAGATTAGTTATTAACAAGCGTGCAATTAAATACACAATGGAATGTAAGAGTGAATCTCAGATACTTCCTTCCCGGCCACAATTCTACATAGATTCTTCTTCTTCTTCTTCTTCTTCTTCTTCTTCTTCTTCTTCTTCTTCTTCTTCTTACACGAATACATCAAATAAAAATCACGTTATCATGAGATGGCAGTTCGTGTTGAATAATTCCTAGGATAACTGTGTGATCCAGTTTTCTCCTAGGGAAAATTAGGCACCCCCAGGAACCCCAAATCCTCTGTTTTTTCCACAGATGAGATGAAGTACCATTGAAATCCCTACTGTTATGCGCAGCAATTTCTCAGCATCTGTGATGGTCTTGGGGGTTGTGAATAATGAGGGTTACGCCATGCCTACCCATTTTGAGATGCTGGACACTGCTGTGAAGTCCTGGATCTAGGAAAGTGCACGATGAAAGTCGTATGTGTACAAGTAAGACTCTTCCTCTCACACAGCAAGTAAGACTTAGGAATGATTTGCCGAACATTTTCACAATCATGTTAACCCCAACATTTGGCTTTATAGCTCTCTTGATTTAGATAATAATTCGCTGTCGGCTGCTATCGGGGACACCATAGCCAAAGAGGAATAAAGAACACCTGATCCAAGCCTGTAATAGTTTTCTGCCCTCATACCACTCTCTGTTACTGCTTACTTAGAGGTAGTTAAACTTTCCAGAACTGAATAGAGAAAACAAAATGAAGATAATTTTTGAAATTTTCTTAACTTTTTTCTGTCAGTCAGCCTGCAACTGGTAAGTTTTAGCCAGTGTGATCTTATTTTGCTGTATTTTTTGAATTTTTTATTTTTTTTTTTTATTTATTCCTTTGGTTCTTATCTTTTCTGTCTAATTTTTGTTCCTGTTTTGTTACTAACCTAAGTTCTCTACTTGTCGCTCTTGTAATGCACTGCGACTATGTTTGTGTAAATTGTTTTTAATTATCAAATTTAGGTTTGACTTATACTAAGTTAAAACTTAGTTAACTTCAGTCACACATTTATTCTTTTTTTTTTAATTAGAGTAGATAGTACCTTCTATCGCCCGGTCTCACACTCCACCTCCTTCTTTTGGACAGGAGTAGAGGTGATCGCCTTGTTTCTTGTTTAAGAAGGGGTTCCCGGTTGATCTCTCTCTTTTTCAGTCTTTATGTCGGTTCGGCTGGAAGCTTTTTGCAGTTGGTGAGTATGGTGGCAATGTCTCTTCATTCTGAGGGTACCGTGTTGGCAGTTTCCTGGTTGCTGCTTCCGACTGGTAGTTAGGAGCCCGAACTCTTGCGTAGCGTCTTGAGAGGCTGCTCTGATCAACAGTTGAATAATATCGGGGTTCCTGTAATGCCATTTCGCGCATGGACGGGCGTCCCTGCATGAATTTCCGATGGGCAACCCCGAGGCCACATTATGCTGCAGGCGGCGCCATTCACCATCATTCACCTGCTGCAATTAACGACCATCTGTCCCTACTCTAGACCTCTCTCTATCCACAACTATAACCAGCATGAAATTAAACAAACAAAATAGCAAGCCTAAACCAGCTAGTCATAAATCGCCCAAACCTATCTGCGTTACCTTCACAAATATACGAGGTATTCGCAGTAACTTTAATAGTGTAGAATCATTCCTTCTAACTAACTCACCCGATATCTTAGCTATATGTGAGACTAACCTTAACCCTTCTATCTCCTCTTCAGAGCTGTTCGTTCCTGGTTACCTTCCTCTCTTCAGGAAGGACTCCAATGTCCATATGCATGGGCTTGGTGTATATGTCAGCGAACAACTCCCCCTAGCCAGGGTCACATCTCTTGAATCCCTTGATCATTCCTTCATGTGCTTTCGCCTCTCACTTCTAAGCTCGGTTAGCTATCACTTCTTCCTCTACCGCTCCCCCTCCTCCTCTGACTGTACGGTACTTGATTGCATCTCTACTGATATCGACAGGGCCATTTCTTCTCACCCATCTGCCCATATATTTGTGTTTAGCGATTTTAACGCCCACCACACCAAGTGGCTTGAAAACTCAGCCACCGACCTTGCTGGGATCCGCACCATGCACTTTTCAATAGCCCAAGCTCTAACGCAAGTGGTGGACTTCCCCACGCGTTTCTCTAAAAACCCTAACAGAAGGGACTCTTTACTCGACCTATGCTTTACCTCCATCCCAGACTCCTGCACTACGCGGCAACTCTGCCCTCTCGGAAACTCTAACCACGCCGTAGTCTCCGTAAACATATCAATCCGCACTAACTCTACCCAAGAAAACCAGACCAGCAGAATATCATACTGCTACCAAAGAGCCGACTGGGACTCGTTCAGGGACTTCCTCTGCGACGTCCCCTGGAACAACGTCTTCGATCTTCCTGTCGAAGACTGTGCCTCCGAAGTCTCCTCTTGGGTTAAGGCTGGCATCGATGCTTTTATCCCGGCCAGGAAATTCCTACTAAAACCAAATTAGTCCCCCTGGTTCTCACCCGCTTGCTCGGCCGCCATTTCCCACCGGAACCATTTCTTCCGGCTCTATCGAAGCTGCTCGTCGAACCAAAACAGGCGCCTTTTCACCTAAGCACGGAACAAGTGTAAAAAAGTACTGAACGAAGCCAAGAGGGCGTTTGCTACCAGAATTAGGCAACGCATAGCATCCTCTAAGTTTGGTTCCAAAGATTACTGGCGTCTCTGCAAAAGCGTGTTCAGCAGGAACAAGACTTCAATACCCCCACTAATCAATGAGTTTGAAGTTCTCACCTACCCAGCCGACAAGGCTGAATGCTTTGCCCGTAGATTCTCAACCAATTCGACACTGAACTCGTTAGGAATACCTACACCAGACTTCCCACCCAGAACTAAGGCTCAACTAAATAACGTCCACATTACACCCTCGCTGGTCTCCAAGATAATTGCACAACTTGACCCACACAAAGCGAGCGGCGGTGACGGAATCCCAGGCATAGTACTGAAGAAATGTGCCCCAGAACTCTCCTCTGTCCTCTCTAAACTCTATAACCTCTGCCTATCTGCTTCCTGCTTTCCTGCCTGTTGGAAGTCCTCCTGCGTAGTTCCTATATTTAAGAATTCTGGCGAACCCTCAGACCCCGCCAATTACCGTCCTCTTAGTCTCCTTCCAATCTTTGGCAAAGTTTTCGAAGCCATTATCAACGCCGAGGTGATTCAGCATCTCATGGCCAACGGGCTTCTCTCTGACAAACAGTATGGGTTTCGCTTCACCAGGTCTACTGCTGATATGCTAACGACCATTACCGAGTACATATACCGGGCACTCGACAAGAATGGTGAAGCCCGAACCGTTGCCTTGGATATCTCCAAAGCATTCGACAGGTTCTGGCATGCTGGCCTCTTGTGCAAACTGTGGAGCTATGGGATAACTGGACATCTGTTTGACCTCATCCAGTCTTTCCTCTCTAACTGCACATTGAAGGTGGTATTAAATGGGCATGTCTCCCAAAACTACCATACGAACGCGGGCGTCCCTCAAGGTTCTATCCTAGGTCCCACGCTCTTTCTGATCTACAATAATGATCTTCTCGACACCATTAGATCCCAAGTTGGCATGTATGCCGATGATACAACAATCTACTCTCGCATCGATCAGAAACCAGGTATGGACGACAAAGTGAACCTTGCTGCCGTACTTGAAAAGGACCTCCAATCCGTAGTGGCCTGGGGTAGGAAATGGCTGGTAAATTTCAATGCCTCTAAAACGAAGCTGTTATCAACTAACCACCATAGACAATCGCATCTACCTCCCATTAGCATGGGACAGGCTAGCCTCCCAGAGAGTAAAATACTACGCCTCCTTGGCCTTACACTCTCAGCGGACCTCAAATGGAATGACTATATTGAATCCATTGCCAAATCTGCTGCTATGAAAGTCGGCTCCCTGTGCAGGGCCCGGAAGTTTTTCCCACCTGAATCTATTCTGCACATATACAAATCTACCATCCGCCCGTGTATTGAATATTGCTGCCATATCTGGTCGGGTGCCCCTACTGCTCTCCTTGGGCTTCTTGACAAAATACAAAGGAGGATCTGTAACGTGGTTGATACTGACTTGGCAGACCGGCTGCAGCCGCTCTCTCACCGGCGTGATGTGGCTTCCCTGTGCCTCTTCTACAAGTACTTTCATGGCTTCTGCTCCGATGAGCTTAGATCACTGGTGCCGCCTAAGCACGAATTTACACGAGATACTAGATTAGCAACTAGGTCCCACCCTTTTACAGTTAAACAAATAAGATGTAACCGTAAATTCTACTCCAACAGCTTCTTTTCTCGCGCTTCCCGCCTGTGGAACTCCCTTCCACAAGTCTGCTTTCCCGACAGTTACAATCTCCAGGTGTTTAAATGTAGGGTCAATAGACACCTCCTATCAGACTAACTCCCAATTATTCTCAGAACACTCTCATCTACCCAACCCTCATTCTCGGTATCCTTACCCGCCCTCTGACATTTCCTATATTTAATCATCCTTTCTCCACTCTACGTAGCCCCCTGCGCAGTAGTGGCAGTGACATGCCTTGCTCGGGGTGAAACGCTTATAAAAAAAAAAAAAAAGAAGCCCCATCAAAGCCGTGATCAAAGCTGATGACTGTTATATTAAATATACTTACTTTCTTTGTATGTATACAAGAATATGTATATTAAATTTTGTGAAAATATATTGTCTTCTCAGCTAAATATTATGAATTAAGATTTGTTCTCAAATTCTTGACAGATTTTGTATCAATAAGCAATTAATAGATGTTTTTTTTTATCAATCCGATAATATTTCAAACGAGAACAACATTTTCTTTAATAACACTTTCGATGATCTAGGTCAGTAGATGTTAATTTTACTGTTTGAAAATAAACGGGAATGTCTACTCAAAATATCTATTAACTAAAAGAACGTTTATACTATTGTCATTGATACATTGTTAGTTTTGTTTCATAATCATTTTGTAAAGTTTGCGTAGACCAGATTTTGAATTGTCAATGTATGGAAAACAAGTATATGGAAAATGAACTGCACTTTTGTTGACAATGAAAAATAGCTGATAAAATCAATTATCGAGGACTTTTTGACATTTCTTTTAGCATCTTTTTTTTCTTTTAGCACCTAATATTTTCGTGATGACAACATTTGAAATGGTTGACTAATGATCACCCCAGTAAAATCTTTGAGTAAATTAACGTGTAAAAATCCTTTTAGATACAAATGCATTAAAGCACATGATTCGGTTTCATACTGTTCGTCCTTGAGACTTTTATTGCCATTTTCTGAATGAAAAATGGGAACAGTTGCTGGGAGAGCAAATCATTTGACGATGCGTAAAACGAATAAACGGATAAAAACATGAAGTGAATACAAACATAAAAATGAGTAAAATAATAGAGACAAAGCCACAAAGATTAATAGCAGACACGTAATCAGCGTTATCAGCACCTCCTTCTTCACTGTTAGACAGTCGCATGTCCTAGCAACGAGAACTGACAGCAGAGAAATAGAGTGAATAAATTGACAGGTAAGAGAATAAGAGACTTGAAATTAAAAGAGAGAAAGAAACAGACAGACAGACAGCGAGAGAGAGAGAGAGAGAGAGAGAAAGAGAGAAACGAAATAGATAAAATGGACGGGAATATTTAACGCTGGGGTGTATAGTAATAACTAGAGTAATTGAAGCGAATGGAAAATAAAGACAAAAGTAAAAGAAAACCAGAAAAATTATAAAATAATCAAAATAGGGAGACTGAATAAAGGAAAGAGTTGTAAATGAAACAAGAGAAAGAATTGACGTGAAAAAGCGAGAGATGAAAGAGTGAATATATAGGATGGAAAAGAAAAAATTACAACGTAGGTAAAGGCAAAGTGAAAAAAATCATTTGAAAAATTACAGAGCAGAGTGAAAAGAAATTGATAAAAGAATATGTGAAAGAAATAAGATTGAATGAAAGAGAAAGTCTAAAACAAAACAAAAAATGATGTGAAATATTGCGAAGGATATCAGTGAATTTTGAAATGAATGACTAAAAAGAGTTGAACAGAAGATGAGGATAAACTTTGAGGAAATAAAAGCATAAAGTAGAGTTGATCCGCCGGAAATTTTAAGCAAAACGAACTAGGATTCTAATTGAAGATCAAGAATGAAGAATAATAAAGAATCCGAGATCAAGGAAAGTCTACTTATAGAAAGTGGGAATATAATTATTGTAGACTGTTTAACATTTCATGGTAGATGTTTTATACTCACCTTCTTTCAGAATTATCTCTGATTGACTTTCCTTTCTCTCACCCATATACCAGCTACAAAATCCTACTCCCATTATTAACGAAGAGAGAAGAAGAAGAAGAAGAAGAAGAAAATATATATATATATATATATATATATATATATATATATATATATATATAAACTGATTTAAATATGAAAGAACACATTTTCTTAGCCTTTAGAATTCTTTCAGGCCAATCTTTTTTCAGAAAGGTAACGTTAGCAAAGTTAACTGACGTAAGAGAAAGACGACTAATCACGGAGAGGAATGAAAGTAAAAGTTGAAACACGATTAAAAAATGATTTATTGTAAAAGCAATTTACGAATTCAAGAGATAAATTCTCTAACAGAATATAAAAGGGAAAATAAGTTTTCACCAAATACCTTCTTGCCTAATCAAATCAGTATTTATACTCTGCAGTATCAAGTCTTTATATATATATATATATATATATATATATGTGTGTGTGTGTGTGTGTGTGTGTGTGTGTGTGTGTGTGTGTGTGTGTGTGTGTGTGTGTGTGTCAGATAGAAGACCAACAAAGATTTACGAACAAGTTTAATATATTGAGAAAAACAAAACTGTTCGCATTGTGAGAAATCTGCTGTATATTGATTATTATATAAAACCTTCGGAATCAATTTTATGAATATGGATTTACTTAATGGAATTTCAATAAATACTTGTCTGGCAAACTTAACGAAACCAGTAAAATTCGATCAAGGGAATAATGTCAAGATTTGTTAATGGATTTATTGAGTGCATTTTTAAATAAAAAAGATTTAAAATACAGCGGCATAACTATTTCCATGCTTATTTTAAGAGGAAGATATTCAACTCTGTTAGCGAATATCAATAATGTATTTGACTCAAAAAAGTACAATCGATCAGGCAGAATTGTTTACTTCATTAGATAACATTGCGAGTGATATGCAGATGATTATGAGAAAATGCTTTGATTATTTATAACAAAGAAATAATACTTTTTGTTCGAGCCATTAAAGATGTCTTCAATAATGTTGATGTCAATAAAACGACTTTATCATTTTGAAGATATTTTATATTTTTTCTATACGAATTGAACATACATTACGAAGAGCAACACATTTTAAGTGATTTTATGCCCAAAGATCAAACAATTGAGGAAAACGAGATAATATTCTGTTTTAAGAACTGACGAAATATATCATCTATCAAGAGTTGTTATGCTATTTTGTGAATCACACCAATTCGAAAAATATAACTAAGATTCCAATTTTATTCAAAAACTGAATGTAGGAAATCCTCAATACCTCCTTTAATCCATGGATTTGATGTTCTCACGTCATCTGCGGACAAAGCTGAGTGCTTTGCCCGCAGATTCTCATCCAACTCCACATTCGACTCATCCGGAGTGCACCCACCCGACTTCCCTATTAGAACTGAGGCCAAACTGCACGACGTATATATTACCCCGACAGTAGTATCCCGAGTAATTTCAAAACTCGACCCCCATAAGGCGTGTGGAGACGATGGAATCCCGGTGATAGTCCTTAAGAGGTGTGCCCCTGAACTTTCCCCTGTCCTCTCTAAACTGTTTAACTACTGCCTTTCTGCTTCCTGCTTTCCTGCATGCTGGAAATTCTCCTCAGTCGTTCCTGTCTTTAAGAACTGTGGTGAACCCTCGGACCCATCCAACTATCGCCCTATCAGTCTTCTACCGATATTCGGGAAAGTATTCGAGGCTATAATCAATGCTGAAATAGTTCATCATCTCACCGCCCACAAACTGTTCTCCGACAGGCAATATGGATTCCGATTTGACAGGTCCACAGCCGACCTGCTAACAACTGTAACGGAGTACATGCTACAGGCCCTTGATGAGTCTGACGAGGCTCGCGCGGTTGCTCTGATAATCTCCAAGGCTTTCGACAGAGTTTGGCACCCTGGCCTCCTATGCAAACTACGCGGTTATGGTATTACCGGTCGCCTGCTTGACCTAATCCAATCTTTCTTAAATAACCGCAAATTGAAGGTCGTTCTGAATGGGCGTGCCTCTTCGTCCTACAGCACGAATGCTGGTGTCCCACAAGGCTCTATCCTGGGCCCGACGCTCTTCCTTATTTTCATCAACGACCTCCCAGATGAGATCAAGTCCCAAGTAGGCATCTACGCAGATGACACTACAATATACTCCCGCTCCAGTAAGAAACCTGTCGTGGCGGACAAACATAATCTCGCTGCTGACCTTGAGCGGTATCTACACTCTGTGGTGAACTGGGGCAAGAAGTGGCTTGTCAACTTCAATTCATCTAAGACCAAGCTGTTGTCTGTCAACCATTACAGGCAACCTCTTCTGCCTCCCATAAGCATGGACCAAATGATTCTCCCGGAGAGTAATACACTACGCCTCCTCGGACTTACCCTGTCCTCAGACCTCAAATGGAACCACTATATTGAATCCATAGCAAAATCTACTGCTAAGAAGATTGGGTCACTATGTCGATCCAGGATGTTTTTTCCACCTGAATCCATCCTGCATATATACAAGTCAACCATCCGTCCGTGCATGGAGTACTGCTGCCATTTATGGTCAGGTGCCCCTGCCGTTCTCCTCAGTGTTCTTGACAAGCTCCAAAGGAGAGTCTGTAATGTGATAGGTACTGATCTGGCGACTCGACTGCAGCCACTTTCCCATCGTCGAAATGTGGCCTCCCTCTGTCTCTTCTATAAATACTTTCATGGCTTCTGCTCGGATGAGCTTAAGTCACTGATGCCTCCTCAACAGGTGTTTACCCGTGCAACCAGACTGGCAACTGGGTCCCACCCATTCACAGTCAGGTTAGCCAAATGCAGACGACAATTCTACTCCTGCAGCTTCCTCTCTCGCACTTCCCGCCTGTGGAACTCACTCCCGTATTCTTGCTTTCCTGACGGCTACGACCTCCAGAAATTTAAAAGCAAAGTTAATACTCACCTACTAACCACTGGACTCTAGCTCTCTCCCCTCCCCTGTATAATCTTCACTTTCTCTCCGCCCATGTATCTGTCATTGCACCTGCTTTCTCAGCTTTCTATTGTTCCGTTCTAAATAGCTTGTACTCCTCACTCTTTTCTAATTAATCTTTCTACATTTATGTAACCCCCTGCACATCAGTGGCGTTTCTGCCTTGCTCGGGGTGAAATGATTAAAAAAAAATATGAAAAATCACTTCATTTATTTTGATAAATGAACTTATGATGTATTGAATGTCAGAACAATTGAAGAAATTCGGCTAAAATGAAGTTATTTCACAAAACTTACGAAAAACAATCATAGATTTGTAATAGTAAAGAAATGTCACAATGATTAATGTTAATTTCAGTTTTGAAGTTTATGAAAATTATTGAAATAGCAAAATACCGTGAAATGAAGAGAAGAAATAGAGGAAATCCAAAATAAAATAGATGCTTAAAAACGAATTGGGGGAAATTGGTGAATGAAATATACCCAATAATTGTTGCAGAGAATGCTGCAAACAATATGTCTGGATTAGTTTCCAGCAAATACTATTTTGCTATGTGCCCAGGAAAAAAATACTAAAACATATTATCTATAACTCTTCTTCGAGAAAGTAAAATAATTAACCCATGGTTTACAAATCCACAAATTTGCAACACTACTTTAAAATCTAACATTTTCACAGGATCAAACATTAGTATTATTAGTCCTAATACTATAATAATTAATGCAAGAAATCTCCCCTAAGACATTAAACATTTGCAAGAGTCCAGGCTGCATATTAAGGTAAATTTTCTGCTATCAAAGGAAAAATATACATATTTAATGTTTTTTTTTTTTTATAATCATGTCACCCCGAGCAAGGCATTGTACTGCCACTGTTGTGCAGGGGGGTTACATAGAAAGAAAGTTATGTGAAAGAGTGATAGGTTACAGGGGGTGTCAGGAAGAGGGTAAGAGAAGGATGAGAATACTGATGAGAGTGGAGTGGACGGAGAAAGAAGTATGAGAGAGAGGGTGCAAGTTAGTGAGATAGACTATTGACTTTACATTTGAATTCTTGAAGATTGTAGCTGTCGAGGAAGCAAGTAAACGGAAGTGAATTCCACAGGCGGAAAGTGCGAGAAAAGAAGCTGGTGGAGTAGAGTTTGCGTTTACAATTTATTGGTTTCACAGTAAAAGGGTGGGACCTAGTTGCTAATTTTGTTGCTTGAGTAAATTCATATATAGGGTGTACCAGTGAGCTAAGGTTATCTGAGCAGAAGCTGTGAAAGTATTTGTAGAAGAGACACAGGGAAGCCGCATTGCGCTGGTGACTGTATCCGAGCTGCCAAGTCGGGATTACAGATTCTTCGTTGGATTTTGTCAAGGATCCCTAGTTGGATTACATACAATCTTTCTCAGTGATTGCATATATTTTGAAAGAAACATTTTATCTAACGACAAGGTCTTCTTGCAAATAGTAATAAACAAACGAAATTGGTGAACCGAATTTGAATTCCAGGTGAATTCCTTGCATTCACTTACACACAAATACCTTTGGGAAAGGTATTCATCTGTCTCTGCCCTACTGCAGAAAGCAAAGGCAACCTACCGTGGAATAATCTTCTGCCTAGTCAGCCGTGTTTCTTTCGAGACATGATCACCTAAAGCATGTATCACGTATGGCACTTAACTGACTGACTGAATATAATAGGTGGAAACATGATTAAAGCCTCCACCGGGCATAAAGTGGGGGAACAGTTTATTACATCATAACAATATAAAACTGGTCCCCCACTTTATGTCCAGTAGAAGCCATAATCATGCTTCCACTTATTATATTCAGTCAGTTAAGTGCTAATTACTACTTAATGATGCATCTCTTCCCTCTCTACTATAAGTCAAATAACAGGATAGATTGGGTTCTAGAGCCTTGGCTGGCAACCAGTCAACTGCAGACAGCAATGGCAACCTATGATAAATGTTTATTCATCAGTCTACCTTTTCAAGGACAATCACAATAGGCCTATCATATTTTAGGTAAAAAATAAAGTGTATCTCAAATTTCAGCAGAATTCATTCAGTAGTTTTACATCTATATGTTTTGAATGCACACACAAAGAGCCTTTCCTCCTACTTTTAATTTTATACTAGCGGTGTTGCTCGGGTGTAATGAAACCTTTAAAACTAATGATGGTCCTGGAGCTCAGACTTTTTAGACGTTGGCACGAAAGACTAAAAAGCAATAGTTGTTTCCAGTTAAAGCGAAACAGTAGACTGAAAGAAAAATGAATGGATGTAAGTCAAATTTTGATTTCCTGGTATCGATATAAAATTTTCTGCACGATTGTAAGAACCGCAACCTCGAAACTTCTCAATATCGTTTCTTATGTCTTTGTCTATGAGTGTATCAAATTTGATTAAAATAGGACCACTATTATTGATTTTCGATATTTATCGGGGGTACCTCGACAGGAAACCTATCTAAGAACACTCGCAGACGCTTATAGTACAACTGTGTAAATTTTCAAGAAAATCGGTTCAGCCGTTTCGGAGTCTATAGGTAACGGGGACACACACACACACACACACACACACACACACACACACACAGACAAAGTTCCATTTATAAATAAGTTTAAATATTAAGCAATCAAAGTTCAGTGAAAAATCTTTTTCAATAATTATGATCTGGTAATATTTTGTGATTAGAATACATGTAATATTTTGTTTTAGAAGAAATATCAAAGTGCAAGCTTACTATATGTATATAGAGACTTAAAATTTAAACATTCGAGATCATTAATATCAAATGAGTATCGTGATGAAAGGTGAGAAAATCAAAAGAAAATTTATTTGAAAAAGATTGAGTGTATAAAAAGAGATATTTTTATTTGTCTGAAGAACGTGGGCAAAGTTTATTGCATTACAGCAACAAGGAGAATATCCTTTCCCGTATCACACCAATTGTTCAAGTGAGAGAGACAAGGAGTGTGATGATTTCAAACAGCTCAATGTAGTTGTTAAACGTGAATTTTACATGTTACTCAGCTTAGGCAATATGGCTTCTAAAACTGAACGGTGCAACAATTCTTTTAAATTCAGGTGTCACGCGTATTTTCCACCAGATTCTATTAAAGAAGAAAGTTACCTTCTTATAACTTTCTGAACTCCCATTGGATGTACGTGTTTCAAATGCCTAGACCTTCGAAATTTCGTCAGCATCCGGAATATTTCAGCGACAGATGTCAGAGCTACTTGAGGATTTAGAGAAAGTAGAACCATAAGAGAACAGATAATATTTTAATAGAATATATTTTGCTTTGTTGGGAATCCCAGATTGAATATATAAATGGCTAGAAAAATGTCCTGAAAATAATTTAACTGTGAAGTTTGACTTCAGAAATAAACAAAATATTGAAAATATTATATGAAGGGATTGAATGTCACTACATAAGAAATGAATGAGGGCAGTGCATAAAATATCTCTACTTACTGGTGTAATTGAGCTAAAATATATCTTATGATACCAAGAAAGATATGTATCAACCTATAATTATTCTGCTTATATCAAAACTGAAGATAATCTGTGAATATTTTAATTTTACCATAAACTGAACATATCTCGTATCGCAAGAGCTGATGGCAAGGCACTAAACTCGTTCAGAAATATCTTAATTGTTATTTACATAAAACCACTTTCTCAGGTCAATGATTAAAAATGATTTCAAGCGAATAAACACTGTAGGTCTTAGCGAGGACCAACTTATACTAACCTCATAGACTGGCGTTTCAAAATCACAAACAAAGAACTGTACTAAACATAAAAACACTTAATTCATCTTTATCAACAGCAAAACTAAAATGAATAATACAAATAATTCGAATAGAAAATAATGACAAAATCAAGATGTTGTCATTCCACAATACTTCAGACAACAGGTTAGAATGGAAGCACCTATCAAGACTGGAAGGAGCAATAATAGTGGACTTGAGAAACGTATCGTCCTGAAAAATTGCTTTGATAGGGAGATTTTAAGAAATTTCAACCGACAGTAGCACTGGTTTCTCAGTAAAGGAAGGTAAATGTTTCCTTGCAACGAAGACACATCAACATCGTTTATTTATTATAAAGCGAATTGAAAGGAGGAAACGCATCTTATGTCAAGATAGTCCATTGTTGTACAGGAAGACGATCGATATTCTCTACACTAATTGTTGGACATAGACTCGTCCATTCGCTATCAGTAGAATGTCTGATCTTAGGAGTAGGGTCACAAAGTGGGTCGTAACGTTGAGTCGTACGCATTACCCCACGAAACTACAGTATTTGCTTTTTTGCATTATTTATCTATGTCCTTCATATGATTAAACCTTTTCTTAACTAATCTTTTGTTCCAGTGTTGATCGTACAATTTTTATTGGTCATACTAGCTTATACGAGCATTATAACATTTATGTTATAATTAAGGTCATATTTAATTCCGATCTTTCGTTATTTTCTCATTTTCTGATTGTCTTTTTACTTATAGAATAACTTTCAGAATACTTATATATTTATATATAATATTTATATACTTATATTTATATATAATATTTATATACTTATATTTATATATAATAGTTATATACTTATATTTATATATAATAGTTATATATACTACTATAATACATTTTATATCACGACAGGTATTAACTGTAATGAAACTTGTATTGATGAGGTGACATGCCCAATCAATATTTCGACGAAATCCAAAGACAAATCTACAATATAATCGATCTTGACTTAGCAGCCCGACTTCGGTTACTTTCTCACTGACGTTATGTGGCTTCTCTCTGTCGTTTCTACAAGTATTTTCCCCGACTACATATATTTATGCTTTCTACTAGATTGGCGTCAAGATCCCACTATTTTACTGCCGAAATAGTTAAATGTAGCGGTCTCTTCAACTCTACAGTTTTTTTCACGCACTTCCCGCCTGCGGAACTCCCTTCCGTTTACTTGCTTCACCGATAGTAACAATATCTAAAAGTGTAAATGCAAAGCCAGTCGCCATATTATATCTCTTTCATTTCCATCCGTCTCTTATCCCTTCTTCTACATCCCATGTACATTGTTTTCCTCGCTTATTATAACCCCCTACTCACCAGTGGTGGTCCTGCCTTGATTCGGGTAAAATGATTATTTAAAAAAACTGTTTCTACTGTTCTTGCGGTTGTCTTGAGAACTAAGTGATATCAAGTCTTCATATTAACAGCCTATACTGGAAATGGCATGATGATTAGCAAGCTCATCTCGCTAGTAGTGACTTTGATCCTCACTAGGTGCTCCAGACATTCAGATTTGTGCCAAATCTAAGCTACGCTTAGAAAATCCTTGGTCACCTCGACGTCGTGTAATGGTCAGCATGCATGTCTCGCCAGATCAATTCCGACTGAATATTGAGTTCGAGCTTCACTGGGTGCAAATACTTCTGGCCGTGTGCTACATCTAAGCTACGCTTAAAAAACACCAATATTAATATTAATATCCAATTGTTCATTATTTTTGCCAATCTCAATATTAACATTGTTTGGTCAGTTTCAGTCGCTTCTTGAAGCTCCAACTTCTTTCCGTTTTTTTGCCACTTTCTCATTTACGCCAAATATTATGAACACCACTATAATCTTTATGTTTAACAGTTGAAGTTGAGTCTTTGTATTTTTTCAGCATCTTCCCTCTGATCAAGACACGATTTGTGTCCATTTTGTATATTCAACTTTAGTCATCTGAACAATCTTCGATACGGATTAGCACTGTTTATTTCTTTTTACATATTATGTTTGTATCAACTTTAGTATTCAAAGTAATGTGCATTGTAACTCATTTCTTGTTCCCTCCATCAATTTAAATTTTACTCCCTTTCAGCATACCAATGATCTGTATCTAAACACTGATACTACCCACTTGTTAATTTCTTTTATTTTCTTTTTATTTCTACTTTTAGATATGTTTCTTTATTCATCTCGTGTTTTATTGAGTCGTATTCAAATACTCTAATGGATTTTTAGCAATTATCTGTCGTTAATACCCTAAGTGATTTGTTTTCAGGCAGTTCAATTCAGCATTACCCAATTTTCTGAATTCTATTTCGATGTCTTCACTAAAATGCTTTTAGGTTATTGTGCTCTTAGCAAAAAATTTTAAATTATCTAAATATATAAGTTCCTGTAAAATGTCTTCAAATTATATTAGTAGTTTTACATGATTTAAAAAACAGTCGTTGATAAAATGAATCGAAAGATCTTTCTTTTGGTTAGGGTTACTCGATGAGTGGG
Source organism: Ascarosepion bandense (assembly GCA_037127315.1). Classification (NCBI taxonomy): domain Eukaryota; kingdom Metazoa; phylum Mollusca; class Cephalopoda; order Sepiida; family Sepiidae; genus Ascarosepion; species Ascarosepion bandense. The sequence continues at coordinate 3,706,435 of JBBBDQ010000239.1, read as the reverse complement.
AAATTCTACAATCCATTTTTCTCTCAATACAAAACCAAAGAGCCACTACCTTATAGGATTACTAAGTGGGATTGTTTTAAAATAGAGAGAAGGAAGAAACAGAAAGTGAATATTATGAGGATATATAAGACAAATAACACTTGACCCCGGATGCTACGATTATATTGGTTACAAAAGCATCCACTCGGTGGTATGTCCCACAAAGTAACGGTTCCGGGGAAGAAGCTGTCTATATTGATATTGTTCTTTAATAAAGGAACACAAATAAAATGGGGATGATTTATCACCACGAACATAGTATAGCGGTATAAGGTGAAGATATGAGCTGGTGGGACTAATGAATTTAACTCGTTAGAATATTTACCATCGTAATAGCGGCTGATAGAGGTAGAGGATAAGAGCGTAGCATAAGGCCTGCAGAATGGGATAAAATCGCGTAATTATTTATGAATTTTCTCAAGGCTGGATAGTGAGGACTGGGCAGCACATGCTTGGCTATGACAGCAATACTCTATTCTTGGTTTGGTCTGACTTTTGTAATATCTTTACAAGAGTCTGATAAAAAGCGTGGCAACAGAAGCTACATCTTTTCTTGAGCGATACAGGGACCGTACATTCTTCCAGCATCCTTAGAAATAGTACACATATTACACTTTTTTACCCAAGTGGTGTTCGAAACAAGGATTCTAGTTGGGAGTATAAAGGCTCTTTGGGGCTGGATAAAATTTGGGGTCTATTCGATGGTGACGAAACGTTATAACCTTTGTAAAGTATCAACAAAACGTCCTATGAAATGGCATATCTGAGGATGCTTTTGTTTTCGTCATAGATCAGTGAATGGTCGGTTGTGTCCAAGCAAAGTAATACATCAACGAAATATTTCTTCTTCGTCAGTTCTGTTTGAGTGACCTAATCACTCCTTGTAGCGAATGTTGAAATCGCCACCAACATGAATGGTACCTGAGGGATGCCTGGAAAGGTTGTCATCAACCTTTCTCTGCTATTCCGTCAAACATTGCAATAGTATCTTCCTGTGGACGATATATGGTGACAAAAAAGAAGATGCAATAAACAAGGGAAACTCAAAAATATATAAATGGGGTGTCAGGTTCCACCTTTTTGCGTTCTCTGCAAAAAAGGAACCCATATAGGTCCTAAGCCTATGGTTTTCGATTGAAAGATTCATCTTTTGTGAGTAGAGGCTAGTAGTCCGGGATTAAGTTTTATTCATATAAACTTCGGGTTTTACTATTATTCCAAAGACTTTGCTAATCAAAAAGTATTCAAAGATCCTGGTTTATAGGATTATGAATGTTCTTCTCATCAATCTATCTCATTGAAAATAACGTTTTTGTCTCGATTTAACTTGCTTGAAAATAAATTAATTCATCAGTTTATATTTTAGTTTATCTTATACTATTTTTTCTTCAAATAGCAGTCTTCAATAAATTGCCATTCTTGTCCTTGGGGAAATAGTTGAGATGTTTATTTTATTAGAATCATCAATCCTTGATAGGTCTTAATTTATTTCTTGGTGGGTTGTTAACAACCAACTATATTTACGACAAAATGAGATAGTGAATGTAATTAAGTCGCCATTCATTCAACTAAAATTATTTGACTTTATGAACTACGAATTTTTCGTAATTGTTGCATCTGTCTCACATCGGTTGTATGAGACACGTGGAATAAATCCCCGTGAAATTATAAAGTAAAGTACAGAATGTACATTACTAAATTCATCTTAAAACCAAGTGATTATGTGTGATCTTCACGGTAGTATTCCGAAGTCACTGATTTTCTGTTTCTCCCGTAGCCTGATCAAGTATTCCGATGATATGACGTTGGTAGGTTTTATTTTCATTCATTCTTTTAACGCCTTTAACCTTTGTATTTTGGTTGATTTCTCTGTCCATAGCCAAAAGCAGAAGCTACAGGCGTTAAATTGTAATATATATTTGTAGACATCGCCTGCTTTGGCATAAAGCCATGTTCACTCGGCTACCGGTTGAAAATGACTAACGGTATGAGGAACTGATCACAGCCAGGCGGGAAGTACTGCACGTGTGCAATAAGAGAGTAATTACCGAACAAAATAACAAAATTAAAACAAGCAAGAAAGGAAGAAAAATATCAATCAAAATAATGATCTTTAAAAACTGGCTTAACAGATTAAATGCACTGATTTCTCGGCCAGAAATAACACAAAGTAGTTGATGAAGCGAAAATAAGACTCTTACAAATATTATTTGTAACCGAAGAGTTTCACTGTCTCCCCAACACGTGCCAAAAGTAATCGATGGACTGGATTTATTATGAGGATAACAATATTGACCAAGATGAAGGAACTCTCCTGCAGTCTGCATCTGCATCGATATAACTTGTTTACACTAGTTCTGTACTTTACTGACGGCAAAATTACTAAACTTCGAATCTAAATTGTTACTCCATTTAAAATGCTACATTCATTAGAAAATGTATTAATCTTAAATACAGAACTGCTGACAAAAATAACTCATATTTCTGCTTATACTTTTCTAGGAGATGCTGCCTGACAGAAAGGGAAACTAGATTACATGATTCATTATTCTTATTTCATGTTTAGTCAAATTGTGTGTGTGCATCTGCGTGTTAATAAATTAAATGAAAAAGGCTCATGTAAGTCACTCAGGGCACAAAACAGACATACACATATATATTACATATACATTACATATAAGCATGCAAAGTTACACGCAGTGTTTGACGAACAGAGAATCACTTCTTTCATAATATAGGCTGATATGTAATTATTAAATTCTGTATTTCAAAGCTAAATTATAGTAATTATTACGTGCAACATATTTAAAATTTGCTCAGGATTTATTTGTGCATTCATTATTTCAAATTATCCTTCATATTACTAAAATTATCAAATCCCCGACGGTGATGCATGTTTTAATAAAATTCAGTGTGGAGAAAGTGTTCACTTTTTACATTTTTTCACTTTCCAGTTTTTTCGGGGTTCGGAATTCTAATCTTCGAGCGTCTGGTTGGTTATTTCAGAGATTTACTAATGTTTGCTTGTAAGTGTCGGTAATTTTTCAATGTTAGTTACAAGGTTCAAATGAACTTCCATAGACAACATTCAGAACGACCAAATCAGCTCATTGTCAATACACAAGACAGAGCAAATCTAGAACCCAGGATTGGCAACACAAGCCATTGATAATTTTTTACTTGCAACGTGACTGCGGGTAAGCGAGTCACTAGCCAGATTTCTACTTACGCTACAAAATCGGAGACACTAAATGGCGCTCTGTAGTTAATGACAGTCGTGTTATGCAAGTGATGGAAGTTTGCGACGTAGTGTTGCGGAGAAACATGATTCAGAGCAAATTAACCCACAACATCTAGCATCACATCATTCTTAGGGTGCCATAAATTAAATAAGTCGTTTTGGTGTTTACAGGGGGAAATTTGAACAAGGTTACATACGTTCAGAACTCTGGCCAATTTGTTCGGCTACTATTCCTGCAACAGGAAGGTAATGTGCTCCTCCAACATAATGATAATGCTCAACCATAGGATACCAAGGGTACTCAAATAAATGCTCAGCAATTGCTTCCTGGTCAGAACGATCGCTCCTCCAACATATATATATGAAGTCCCCCAAGGAAGGTCAAAATACCACTGAAATGCAAAAGTTACTTGGCGTGAAAAAGAATGAAAAAATATGTTAACAATATCTTCTATTACAGTTCTCGCTTGTGGAAATGTCTTCCGGCTTCTTGCTCCCCAGTCAATTTTGATCCTCAAAAATTTAAATGAAATGTCAATCGTTCTTGTTCATTCATTCCACACTTCCCTTAATAGTATATTTTTCTCATATTAGCTAAAATTCAGTAACACCTATTCTCTTAGTGGTTTTATTGTCTTGCCTGAAGTGAAATAATATATATATATATATATATATATATATATATATAAAATAGATTTAATTATTACTTGTATGCGTATATACACCAGTCTTTACACGGTTGCACTCTACATATATATATTATTGCATGATTTTGTGATTACATGTGCGCATAGTGCTAAAGGGAATGAATAGACACGCCGACATTCTTAATCAATATCAATTTTCCCAATATAGTGACTTTAGCAAAATACATTTTTCTCCTGGACAGATGTATTGATTTATTTGTGTCTAAAATTTCTTCTCTTCATCTATCGATATAAACACACAAGTAGCATTTTTATTTTATTCAGTGGCTATTTATTTTTGTTATCATTTTCGTGTGTGTGTGTGTGTGTGTGTGTGTGTGTGCGTGTGTGTGTGTGTGTGTGTGTGTGTGTGTTCTTTATGTATTTATTTATTTATTTTACGAGCTGTAGTCATTTATTTTTCGTATTTTTAGTTTCCACTCTTCCTCCTCGCCTTCTTTCTTCTTTATATCTTTCTGGAGTCAATAATAAAAACATTCACGAAGGTTTACTTACCCCATTATTTTAAAATAAAATTGCTCTTTTCATTCACGCAGTATTTTTCTTCCGACTATTCTTATTTCTTGCTTTAATTTATCCTCCTAAGTTGTATAACTTACATTTTCTATTTCTCTATTCTTATCTCTTAGTTCTTTTTGCTTCTGCACATTCTTGGGAGATTGGTTACTTCTATTATTTTTGTAAAAAATACAACAATAATATTTTCGCATTGATTCTTTTGTCTTCACTTAATCTTTCTTCTTGAATTTCTCTTCTGATAGAAAAAAATTAAACTCGAGATAATAGCACTTAATTATTTTATTTTATTTTTTGCTTTTTTTATTTTTAAAGTCTAATTTCTCATCAATTATTCATCGTCTCGTTTTTCTCCCGTGAGTGAAATATATGCCAAAATCACTCAGTCACCTTTCACAGATGTCTTTGTTTATTACTTTTTCTTCAATTTAAATTTCCGCTTTTTTTCTATTGCTACTTTTTTGCCTTCCCTTTCTTCATCCAATATTTCATTTTCTAAATCTTCTAATTCTTGTATCACTAAAATCTATTTTTTAACTTCTGTTTTTATTTTTTTTATTCCTAATCATCTTATTTTGCTCTCACTGTTGCTAGCATACGGAATGTAGCCTTATTCTTCATTCAGTCCTCCTCCTCCTTATATATATATATATATATATATATATATATATATATTGCTCACATATACATCATCTATTAAAATTTCTCTTGTTCCTAAGTGCCAAAGTAAAAATCCTATAAATTACTACAGTTTTGTAATTTGCTTGAAGCATTGTGTACACTAGGTATATGGTTAGGTCTTGAAGGCCGTCACAATGCATTTAATAAAATAAAGGAAGGTAAAGAAAATTTTGGGTATTACTTATTAATATTTCGAGATCAAAATCTCATCTTCAGAATGGCAGAGGAGTGTGTGTCTGTCCGACTGAGTCCGTACCTTTCAAGGAATGGCCATTCCTGGCTGCTGCTACTGCTGCTGTCATCAATTTTACTCTGTGTGTGTGTGTGTGTGTGTGTGTGTGTGTGTGTGTGTGTGTGTGTGGTATATGTGTGAGTTACAGTTAGGACCTTTTTCTGGTTTGATGATATCAATATAAATTACTTTATAACGTTTTACTTTATAACGTTTTGAATGCTTATAGATATCCAGTTTCCGTTTATCTACATGGCTAACTCCGTCTCTATGTTTGTCTTTCTCTCCATTTCTCTTTTTGCATGTAGATTCAAACAATCGCACACATATCTTCTTTTATGTGCTCTGTCCCTTCAGGACGGAGGCGATCATGGCTTTCCACGTTTCCCTATCCCCGGTGGCTCTGAGCACGCCTTCTCCTGTTACACCATGCAATACTCGTTCCGTCACCCACCTGATTAGGTCCTTCAAATATGTTATTCGTTGCTTTCCCCTGTCTCTTTTCCCCTCTGTCTGGCCTGTTAGTATCAGATTCTCCAAGCCCTTCTTCCTCATTGCGCGTCCCAGGAACTTCACCTGTCTCTTACTGATGCTCAGTATTAATTTCCTTTTTCTTTCCATCATTTCAAGGACCTCATCATTCTCGAGCTGAATATAATTATATTGTTTGAAATATTCTGCGTTATGGGAAAGTAGTACTCCACATCAGCGATAGAGAAGTTAAATATGAAAACAATGTGACCCTACAAATCAATTTCACACCTTAGTTGTGAAAAGTTAGTTTTGAGACGTGAAACTGTCAGTCACCATACATTATTAATTTCTAGAACAATCATTATGCATTAATATTCCTATGTCCTCTCTTCCTCGCCCTCTCTCATTATATAACCAAAGCCAAGGTTTATTGCAATAATGTTAGTAATTATTTCTTACCGTTTGATTCTCAGAACGTTATATCTTTAAGTAGTGTATTACAAATTAAGTAATTTCTAATGTTTAGAAACTAGATGGATGTCATCAGGCACAAATGGGTTTATTTTACACAGCGCCAAACCGCTGAATTTTTATCGTTATTCTCCTGCGTTAATTGACCTCTTTGGATCTCGATTTCAATCATCATTCATTGTGATCGGACTTGTTCAGGATAAGTTTGATTAATGTAATAGAAACATTTACGGAACACGTTTCTTTTGATCGCTTTACTCCTATCAACCAATCTCCTGATATAATCAGGAAAACTTGATACCAGTTTGCAATGTCAACCTTGTTGCTTTTGTACAGTTCAGAAATATCAACATTTCTTATGATTTTGCACAATTTTAGAAAGAGTGTTTTTGCCCAACCATCTTTTTAACGTTTTTTTTATACTTGTTTACCATTCAGTGAAAAGAAATAATACTTTAATTTAATTCAAAAGATAGTTATTTCCCTATGGGAAAATAATAATAATCTAAAATTCTCTCAGCCGAAAACGTATAACATTATAAAAACTATATTTAACATTTCGTATTTAAATTTGTTAGAAAACTATTAAATATTAGATATTATATCTAACTGGTGGAACACTGATTTTTTAAAACTTGCTGTCAATAATTTTTAATTAAAAAAATAAACTCAAGTTTCCTTAGGAAAAAATTTATTTTTGTTGAGGTTTTATTCAAGTTTCGATTTCCCTTTTGATAAGACAGAGATTTCTTTGTTACTGCTTTGTAAGTTCAAACCGCTTTTCTTTTGCATCAAAATAATTTCAGAACTCAAAATCTTTGCCGAGGGCACTCGGTTTCACATTTTATTTTCATCTTATCAAATACAACAGAATTATTATGTATATTTTTTAAATATTTTGCATTTACCAAGCTCTAGCACATTTGTCCAGTTCAAATAGATACTTTCTACTGAACTGTACTAATACTACTTTTAAAGAATTAAGATAAATCAGTTTTTAATTTTATTATCTCTTATGGTTCTTATTCTAAACATATTATAAGTTCCATTTTGCATGCAAAATCTTCGTGTTACTGATATTTTTGTCATATTATGTCTTTTCTACAACATTTAAAATAGTCAATTTTATTTCACGAAAGTTTTATACAATGGTAATGTTTTTGTTTCATTTTATATTAAAAATATGGAAGAGCATTCTATCACAGTTTAAATTTTCTTAGACATTGTTGACGTATTATACTTTCTTGTTCAACCTAATTTTGAATGAAAAAATCTTTGATATTAAATATGTGGTTACGAATATACTTTTTTATTATATAAACTACCATACATGATAAAATTTAACACACTGTTTAAATGTAGTATATTGCATCACTAAAAAGCAATATCTTCAAGATATTTTACACACACTAAAATACATGTTTTATAAAAAGTTTCCATGACGATTATTTTAACTTTGATAATTGTATCGAATAAAAGATAAATACGGCTTTCTTTTCAAGTTATTTCCCTCCACATTTTTGTTTTGGTCGGTTGAAATACCGACTTAATATCAAATTACGATTGCTGCTATAAAAACTGAGAAAAGAAAATCATCTAAATTATTTGTCAAATTTGAAGCCTAACGTATATATACAAACGGGACATTTTTTTCATAGCAAATTATATTTTTGCAATAAGTCTCATTTAGCTTTTACTTTCACTCACAGTTCTTTCCATTATGTCATTACCATTTCAAGTCGAAAATAAAACTACCTGAAAAGAAAGGAATAAATTATGTTAGATATGTTTTTATGGGGTTTTTTTTTTTGCTTGTTTTTTTTTTCCTAGCTGCTGTCTGATTTTCTCGATATTTAATAATTGTTTTATTAACTGCTGTGCATATACCACCAATCAAAGGTGTATACACGGGACGAATGCAAATTTATAGTGTGCATTTATGTGCAAATACATTATATATATATATATATATATATATATATATATATATATATATGATGAACACTTCAAGAATGTAATAAAAAGCTATACCACCCCAGATTCTGATATATATATATATATATATATATAAGAAAAAGTGCAAGAAGCCGTGAACGTTTTGCTTAAAGTGTAGAATTATTGTTGCTATTATTATTAATTGATATTACTTGTTTTTTCTATGATGCATTTTGTATGATGTTTTTCTGATGGCCAAAGTATCGTGTATAAATAGTTAATCAAGTGGTGAGCAGATCATAAAGTTCATATGCATGCATGTGTGTGTTTGGGTTTTTTCTTTTTTTTTTTCACACTCACACGTTAAATTTCTCCCGTCACTTTCGTTGGCTGTAAAATAAATTTCACTGACTTGCTAAATTTGATTTCTTCTTTCTACTAAAAGATTGTTTTCAGAGATTTTGATTCAATTCTACTATAAGGGTCATCTAGTTCTTTTTATTGTTTTTGGGATACTATTTGAATTTAATCTGTGTGTGTGTGTGTGTGTGTGTGTGTTTTATCGTGTTTGAATTTCGTGTCTCTGTGTGTGTCTTAAGATTTTCATGTTGTTTTGTTGAGGGAGGGCTTGTACTTTTTTATAAATACTTCTTGCTGCAACATGAGTGTGTCATAATCTGCATTTTGGTAGATAATCATTACTCTGAATTTACATCCACTGCAGTATTTTAAACGTTGGGAGACGTACAATTTCCAGTTATTGGCTAGTTTAATGTTACTTCTGTGTAGGGCTACTCTTTTATTCAGGTCTTGTGTCGCCCCTACGTACATTTTTGAGCATTTGTCGCATTTTAGAACATAACTTACTTGACTTATATATTTATACACAATATCTTAGCCATCAGAAAAACAAACGGATCTCCACAATAAATCTACACTTTAAACAAAACGTTCACAGCTTCTCGCACTTTTTATTTTTCCCTCGTTGGAACCACCCCTATTTCTGTTTTTAATATATATATATATATATATATATATGTGTGTGTGTGTGTGTGTGTGTGTGTGTGTGTGTGTGTGTGTGTGTGTGAGTGCGTTTCTTAGATGAGCTAGTATTTACACTATTTACATTATTCGCACTATTGTCTTCATCTTTGTTGTCATTTGTACGGCGTTTCGGCCGTTGTACGGTCCAGCCTTCTTCAGGTGCTAAGAATTATCGAACCGAACTCTTTATTACGATCATTGGGGTATAACATTCTCCTTCCTTGTGCGAAGCCTCTTTTGGTAGTCATGAGTTATCTCCCTCTAACCCAACTCTAAGTTAATTCTTCACACAGTGGATATAGGTGTTGATTAGTTCCAGTGACTTGACCTAAAAAACTGTGGGTTCAGTACTAGGCTACATCAGTTGTGAACAATTTCTAGCTCCTGAAGAAGGCCGGAGCGTACAACGTCGTACAAAGGAAGACAGTATCCCGAATAATGTAAATAGTATATATATATATATATATATATATATATATATATATATATATATATATATATTTAAACATTAGAATCTAGTGTGGGATGGCTTCTTATTCGGTTCTAGAAGCCTTCACCATGTATTCATATATATATATGTACATATATGTGTGTGTGTGTGTGTGTGTGTGTGTGTGTGTGTGTGTGTGTGTGTGTGTGTGTGTGTGTGTGTGTGTGCATATTATTAAGCTTGTGTTTCTATATCTAATTGATAGTGTACGTATATAGAAGGGAGAAATATATGTATATAGACATGAAAATACCTATATACATAAACACAACCAGATGCAATATGAAAACGAAAACTTCCCTATCTATTAACTCTCCGTTAGTTGATGCAATATTTAATAAAAACATTATCTCAACTACATTAACACAGAAGCCGCACAATGGTTATCGTCGTATGTTTTATTGTTTGCGAGACATTAATTTTTGTTCCTGTTTAAATGTTCTCGTTTACAAGCTTTCATTGTGTAAACATCAGACTGGCTTCTTTCAGAACTTTACAGAAAGCCCAGCTGCTGTAATTTGATTGAAAACCCGCATTCACGACAGTTTTAAATTCTTCCCTGGAGTGGGCTTGTTGAAAAAATCTTATTATGAATGAAAAAAAAAACCCAATAAAACAATAAAATCAAGCATGTGGACTATAGTAGGAATATGAAAGAATAAATAAACAATACGCAGAAAATAGGAATTTTAAAAATGTGTGTTAATATAGGAGAAAGTATTAGACTGAAGCGAGAGAGGGCTGAAACTTTATTTCCTTCAAAAACATTGGGTAAATATAAGTGAAGTCAGTAAATTCGCGAAAACGAATATATAATGATAAAATATCTATATAATAGTTTTTTGTATATCATAATTTTTAATCTTAATTTACGAATTAAATTAACTTAAATTCGTAAGTGAAAGCTTTCTAAGACTTTCGAAAATGCACTACAGCATTTCATTTTCATTTTGAGAATAGCTTTGATCAGATAACACGGAAAATAATACAAACTTTCTTACAAGAGTTGTTTTAAACTTTATTATAACAAAATGTAACAATCAGTTTTCTTTTATAAAATGATACCAATGAAATACCAAACAATAAATCGGGACAAATGCGAAAAGTACAAATCACTTATAATATTGACCTGAGTTTAAAATCTCCAGCATCCGTAAGAGCGGTTTGCGAATATTCATCCCTCGGCGCTGAAAAGCACTTAATATTGACATGATACGTCAGCTCTATCGATCCTGACCTTATCACTGTCTCACTTTCACGCTCTCATTCCCATAAGAGTCATAATCTGAGTACTATATTAAACAAATTTTCCATTCCAGACAAATTACAATTTTGTGATTTTAACTTCAACACATTCAGGTATCATTTTAAAAACTAAACATTGAGATATTCCATAATAGTATTAACGTTTTATGAGCACATTTTTTACGATTATAGCAGAATTGTATAATAAATTATTCCGTGTAGCTTCAGTCGTAAACTTTTTTAATGGCCTAAAAGATTATTTGTAATTGCGTAATTACACTTTCCGTATTTGTAAACTCAGTTTTTAATTAGTTGCTTGACAGACTTTATAATAACAATTTCGGCTGAATTTTATATAAAAATAAAACCACACGATGGCAAGATTTAGATTCTTTAATTTTATATTTTCCAACCAAAACAAAACTTATAACGAACGATAAAATTTCCGTTCGACCATAAGGTCACTGAATAAAAATGGATCAAATAACCTAATTTTCGAATTCTTTCAGCGATTGTTTATCCAGCAGAATGTGTATATCGCATTGATTAAAATATCCTTATACAAATCAGAGTTCCAAATTATTTTCAGTAAAATATATAGTTTCTTTAAAATAGGTTTAGTCAGTAGATTGTTAGAAATCATTTATAATACACGAAAAGTTGGCTTTCGAACCAGCATGAGACTCAATTTAACTTCTGATCTACACAACTAATCAATTTCTAACTGTGAAGATAGGTAAGCGCTTCTTTGTAAACTAACTTCAACCACTATATATCATTCACATTCCTTGCGTTATTTAGTAGTAATGAAATATCTCCCTCCGACCCTCTAAGTTACTTGTTCACCACTGATATACCCCAGTGATTATAATAAAGGATTCGGTTCGAAATTCATAGCACCTGAAGAAGGCCTGGGCGTACAACGGGCAAAACAAAGATGAGGACAATAATAAGTAAATACTACCTGATATCAGAAATAAGGACAGATTATTCTACATAAGGTAGCTAAAAATGCGAAAAGAAAGGATTAAACATAAACAAGAAAATTGAATGCATGGTCATCAGTAAAAAGAGGAGCCGAAAAATTTTAAACTTCGTTGGAGATAATAAAATCAAACAGGTACAGAAATTTAAATACCTGGAAAGTGTCCTAACAAAGGACGGAAAGTGCAATACTGAGAGCTGAAGACGTATTGGCATAGCCAATGATGCATTCTAAAAACTGAGTAAAGTATTGAGAGACAGCAAAATTTTGTTGGAAACAAAGAAGAGAGTACTGGATTGTTATGTAATGTTTTTCCTTTATTATGGTAGCGAATGCTGGAAAAAATGTTATCAAAGATTAAGGAAATACGTAAATCAACTTAAATGTGGTTCTACAGAAGGATGCTGAAGATACCACGGTCCGACCATTTTAGCAACGACGAGGTTTTGGAGAGGATGGAAACGAAAAGAAAACTTATATTTAACATCAAGAAAAGATAACTGAAGATACTGGGATATGTAATGGGGAATGAGGGAAAAAATGCATCTGATAATCATAGCATAGAGGGAAAGAGATACAGGGAAAAGCAATGCATGACATAATTGATGGTTTTGAAACCATCAATTATGCATTGCTTTTCCCTGTAAATGGATACCAGAGCAGGGTTTAGGAGGAGTAGCTAGAGAAAGGGTGTTAAGAGCTACAAGAGAGAAAGAGAGAGAGAGAGATATGTGAAAGGCCATGATCGCCTACATCCTGAAAGGACATGGCTCATAGAAGAAGAAGAAAAAGAAAAAATACAAAGAGTACATCGTCATATAGAGCCCTTACCATGTGTTAACTGTCTTTACGCTGTTATATTATAACACTATTGAAACTTCGTGTAACTTCCTTGTTTTTAGTAGACAAGCCTAATTGATATAAACTTTAAAAATAACTCTTGTCAGCAAATGACGCACTAACTACTTTCCTATTCGCTCTCTCACTTATGTTTAGATTTTTTCCTCTCACTCATATTTCTTCTTTCCCTCACCTTCCTTATTTTTCTCTCTTTATTTATTTTGTTATTCGAGTAAATTAATCTGAAGTTTCTATTTACGTCTACCTTCACCAGTTTGCATTTCGACAAAGTTCCGTTGAGGAATAGAACTTTGTCTTCAGAATCTTGATTGCTGTACGGCGCTTTTCTGACAGTCGGAGTTACACGAGACGGACGCGTATCGGGGATCAGTACAATCTTTACATGTTTATTTTAGCAAATATACCCACTTATACTTTCATTAGGATATGTATGCCTACATACTGTTGCGATGGATAAATTATCATCTAAATTACACAAAAGTAGGTACCCTCCTCTAATTTTCTATATCTCAATTTAAATTGAATTTTAAAAACTAAAAATTTTTTCTTGTAGCTTTAATTTTAGCTTTAATTGAAAGCCAAGAAATTAGATTTTACTAATTACAGTAATCAAAATAGCCTAGTGTATTTCAAACCGAAATTATATTGATCGGAATAAAAAAAGATTAGGTTTAATAAAAGTTTTTATAAATTTCAAATTTACCGCCATTTTTCATTGATTGTAAAGAGAAGCCAATTCTCGGTTATAAAAAATCTTACAAAAATAAAATACATCTCGCTGACACATTATTTTATTCAAATTACCGAATTTAAATTTACCTTAAGTTCACTTGAAACAAGAATTATTTGCTTAATGCCTGAAATATTTTTAAAAAAGCGTTTCCCAATTACGGTAGCCTTGTTATCACAGCTGTCATCGCCTTATCAGGAGGCGATAATAGATGATTTTCAGTGGTCGGCTAAAAGTATGGAAAACGAATTTGGTATAAAAAAAGTTTATGTACGGATTTTTTTTCATGTAAGGGAGACAAGCCAAAGGAATGGCTCAACAACAAATGTGCAGAAGTAGAGAGACTGAGCAGGAACAACAAAGCAGAGATGCATAAAGAGATAAGAGAACTGACAGGGACAAAAAACCTGCTCCTCAACAGGATGCATAAAATCCAAGGAAGGGACAATCATATTAGAGAAAGAGGAAATACTCCAGCGATGGGAAGAATACATAAAGGATCTCTTTTGCGACAAGAGAGAACAACCAAGAATACACAAGGAGATGGATGGACCGGAAATACTAAAATCCGAAGTGGAAGCTGCAATGGCCAAAATGAACAGAAACAAAGCACCTGGTCCAGATGCTATAGTGATAGAGCTGCTGACAGCCTTAGAAGAATATGGCATAGAAAAGATTACCGACATAATAAACGAAATTTATAGCAGCGGAATAATACCAGACGACCTATGCAAGTCGATATTTATAGAGCTGCCGAAGAAACCTGGTGCAAACGAGTGCGAACTACATAGAACTATCAGCTTAATGAGTCACATTACAAAACTGATTGTCAGAATCCCGATGAATAGAGCGAGAAGCAGAATCAGGCCAGAGATAGGGCAGGAACAGTGCGGGTTCGTCAAGGACACTGGAACAAGGAACGCCATATTCATGATTAGGATGCTCTCTGAAAGGGCATTACAAATGAAGAAAGACTTGTACCTGTGCTTCATTGATTACGCGAAGGCATTCGACAAAATACGACACAAAGAATTGATGGAGATGCTGGGCAATCTCGACATTTTCGGCAAAGACATAAGAATAATCAAGAATCTCTACTGGAAGCAAACGGCCTGCATACGGACAGGTAACGACCTCAGTAGATACACAAAGATAGAAAAGGGCGTAAGACAAGGATGTGTATTTTCACCGGATTTGTTCAACCTATACAGCGAGAATATTTTGAGGACCCTAGATGACACGCCAGGATTTGTCACTGGAGGCCACAACCTGAACAACATAAGATATGCGGACGATAAAGACCTCATACAGAAAGTAGCAGTGGAGAGTGACAAGAAGGGACTACAAATAAACTTTAAGAAAACTGAGTGCATGGTCATCAGCAAAAGATACAACCCAAAATGCCAAATACAGGTGGAGGATAACAGAATCAAACAATTACAAGAATTTAAGTACCTAGGAAGTGTTCTAACAGGAGATGGAAAGTGCGACACGGAGATCCGAAGGCGAATTGGCATGGCAAAGGACGCGTTCCAGAAGATGAGCAAAATACTAACACACAGGAAAATCTCAATAGAAACGAAGAAAAGAGTTCTAGACTGCTACGTGATGTCAGTTCTTCAATACGGCTGTGAATGCTGGACAATATCATCGAAAATGAGGACAAAACTGGAAGCGGCCGAAATGTGGTTCTACAGAAGGATGCTACGGATATCGTGGACTGAGCATACAAGCAACGACGAGGTGTTGGAAAGAATGGCAACAAAAAGGAAATTGATGCTGAGCATCAGGAAGAGACAACTGAAGTTCCTGGGACATGCAATGAGGAAGGAGAGCCTGGAGAACCTGATACTGACTGGAGAGATAGAAGGAAGGAGAGACAGAGGAAGGCAGCGGATAACATATTTGCAGGGACTGATCAGGTGGATGACGGAACGGGGGTTGCCAGAAGCAACAGGAGCAAACATACTAAGAGCCACAAGGGATAGGGAGACGTGGAGAGCCATGATCGCCTACGTCCTGAAGGGACAGGGCACATAGAAGAAGAAGAAGAAGAAGAAGAAGAAGAAGAAGAAGAAGAAGGGAGGACAACCCTTGAATCACGTGGCCTTTTAATGATAAATATCGCGTACGGCCACCCGTACAAACAAAATACTGGTCATCAACATGCAGAAAATTAAAATGTTTTAAGTATTTAAAAAAAAAAATGAGCAGCATTATTTATAGTAAGCTTTTAGATTTTTCAATTAGTAAATATATTCGCCACACATTAATTTCACAAAATTGCGCGGACCTAGGAGGAGAAAATTTTAAGAAACTTTTGAAACTTTAGAAATTACTTAATAAAAAATAATAAAGATGCAAACAATTCTTGTAAAAATTCATTATAAATGGAATTTTTTTCTTTTCAGACTATGATATCATTGTAATTTATGTTTATAAAAGCAATTAAAAGTTTATCCAAATAAAAAATAGCATAGTTTTATTGCATTTTTGTTTTCGCAATTCGGAGCAGATTTTCTAAAAATTAGAAGAGAAAAAGACAGTTAATGACTCCTGAATTTAATTAAAATTAGCTATATAGGCGGACCTAATCATATTTTTTCGACATTTCTGGAAATTAATTGGTGGTGGGGTAACATGTAAAAAAAGGTAATTTTACCAATATTTTCTAAAAATAATTATTTCAAAACTGATTTGAGTCAATTATGAATAAGCCCTGAAATTCTCATCAAAATTCGACCATTATTTGATTTTTGCAAGAATTTTCAAATTAATGTGTCTTTCACAGTCAAAAAATACTTTGCGTAATGTTACGTTTTGACTTAATAAACTCTGGCGTCAATTTAGGCCTCACACTGACGAAAGAAAAAAAGATTTTCTACAATAAAATGAACCTCTTATAAACAATTTTAAATTTTTTTTTAATAATTAAAAAATACTTTGATCTATACTCTCAATGATAGCATAAACATTTTGCCAAGAAAACTTTGTTTAGTTTGAGGCCTTTTTCTTCATACTATGCTGTTTTTTCAGCGATCTTCTGGAGGCACCTACACAAAAGCGAAAATAACACTGACATCACATTTTAACAGATATATTTATATATCTGTTAAATATAAAAAAGTAAATTTATTCAATAAAATTGTCATTGGCTTTAACCATGACTTCCAAATGACTTCGAAATCTTGTGCATCTCTTCTGAACGGTCTCCTTGTTTAAAGTGGTAAATGTTGGCATAATCCTTGCCTTCAGTTCATCTTTGGTGATACTAGGAATTTTGTTAATATCTCGCGCAAATGCCCAAATGCACATAATAATCAAGGGTATACAGTCTGGGGACTTGGGTGCAAGGAGTGATGTGATTGCAGAAATAGTTTGAGAGCCATGTCTAGGTTCAACGCGTGTGTGAAATTAAAAATATTAAATGGCGAGAATTTACCCATCGCACTCTGTACATAAATACAGGCATACATAATGGTTGTCGATTTGTTAGATGAGTATTTTTTAACCATTGCTGATAAGTTAATTCTATAGTTACAGTTTTAAATTCAAAGCTGCCTTCTGCTCAAGTGGCTGCCAACCACGGCAGTCTTTTCTGCTATTTAAGCCATAGCTGAGTGGGAAGAAAAGACGGGGTAACACCTTTCCCACTTGTATTTGTATGCAAACGAATGCAATGAATTCAACGGGAATTTGAATTCATCCCTTCAAATGTTCATTCATTGTCATTATCCATACGCTATCCGCACATCCAGCAATATGTGTTAAGTTGTCTACGATGCCTATGCTGTGCGATGCTAGTTGTGTCTGGTTTGTACAACACCGCAATGACTCACACTAATAATCTTAAGAATCCCAGAGACAGGCAGACATGAAACGTCTGTATTAGCACTTTGAGCGGATGCTACATTAATTGATTGTTTTTTGTTTAGCAACATATCAGCATCTAAAGGTTATCTTATAACGAAAACTATTTTCTTTGAAATTTTGTTTTTGAGATTATAACATTTTTATGGTAACAGTCTTAATAATTAACTCATAGATGGGGGAGAAGATGCGTATTCATACCTTTCCAAAAGGAATTTGCGCGTCAACGAACCCAACTGTAAACGAACCCAACTGGAATTGGAACTCGGCTTTCTGATTAACAATTCCATTACACCACCCGCACATACAAGATTACAGCACCTATTATTCCCAAACGGTCATCCATCTAAATACAGATCAGGTACGATGTTCGTTAAGTTTGGTGGTTCAACGTGAAGTAACCGTAAGCCTGCCACATTGGAGTTTTCCTTCTCCTAGAAGACTTGTGATCCCTCACTCTCAGCAGATAATTGCGCTTCTGGAAAAAACCCCAGATATTTCTATATTCCTGCGTATAAATATAAATACGCACACACACTTACACATACGCACACACACTTGCACATATATATGAGACTAAATTTGCCTATCATCCTCAAAAGTAATAAAATGTGTTTTATTACGTTATTCTGAGATGTCTTTTACGCCTCTGAGATATTAGAAGAATTATGATTCCCTATTCAACTTGGGTATGACCGATTTCTTATTGTGAGAGTTTTCCAGCAAGTTAGCTTTTACAATCAATCTTCTGGCATTTAAATATGACTGCAATCTTTTTCTGTAACAGTCAACACTGGGATTCGAGTAATCGAGTAACGATCAACCCATTCCCAACCAATTATTCGGTTAATAATATAAAGTAATTGATGGTGCATTCAGAATTTCAAATTCGCTCCTTATATTTTTTATTTGTACTCAAATTTTTTTTCAGGTTGACATCAAAAACATTATTCAAATTCCAAAATGCAGTAATGTTTAGTAAAATTCAATTTTTTTTCTTAGAATTTAGATACAAAAATATGGAAATAGGCGATATTTCAAATAATTTTTTGTATAGCAATATCAGTGAATCAGTAAAAGAATAAAACGAATTCCTAAAATAAAGATGAAATATGTGCAGACATAACAACATGAAGCGTTTTAAATGAGCGCATTTATAAACGCAAAATTGCTTGAAACTTCTCTCAAGGCGATACGTTCTATAAAATACCAAATAGAAGAATAATGATACAAAAGTTTATACTTTCTGGGATGGCTATTGTCTCCATCTTTGCTGTTGCTCTCACAACTACAGGGAATTCTGAACTGAACTCTTTATTTAATCTACAGTATCAGAATATTCTAGTTCTACTGCTCATGTCAGGGGATATCTCGATATATACCTGGTGAAGGCTGGAGGGCACATCGTCCGAACAGTTGTGATAACAATAAAGACGAGTGTAATAGTCCGCATGTAAATAGTGTACATAAAATTTTGAAAGTTGTAACAGTTTTGCACTTCTATTTAAATTCATTCTCTAAAAGTTGATATCTAAATGTAACGATTGTTTTTTAACACTGCTCAAATTTTGGTAATTCCTTTTTATTTTAAGGACCATCGTAATTATTCTAACAGGCAATCGTCACAGCAGTCTTGATTATAATTTTTACATTTGGTATATGAAATTTAAAAATAAACTATTATGAGACAGAGGTAGTAATACTAAACCAAAAACAAATCTTAATAAAATAAAAAAAGAAAATGCGTCAAGGATTTTACATTCACATGAATAGCGTTATTCGAAGAGAAAAACGTAATTTTGATGAACAGTGATCGTAAAATATGTCAAATAAAGCTATATATCCATCCAATCATATAGAAAAGAAAAAATATTTTGCGTGAGAATTTCGAAAATTTTGAGACATAAAAAGAAGTCAACATTATTATTGGAGCACTAAAAATGGCATTAAACAACGGTTAAGAACAGGAAGTAAATGTGATTGTAAGAATAAAGACGTAGAATGTAACTTAAAACGAGTGTGACCACATAAATCTAATTTATATAAAAAACCTTAACAAAGCTTTTTGTTCCTTCTTTTTGCGAGGAAGTTTTGTACAAGAAATAACTTTTTAGATGATCAGTCTCTAAACGATTGCTTTATTCTGAGTGGCTTTTTTTCTAGAAATGAATACTGGGATTTGATATGAGAATTTCATCTATTGCTCTTGTCATATTTAAAATATTCTACATGACTCTGGATTTTTGTTCTTTAGTAACGCCCAGACCTAGGACTTCAGGTTTTATTGCCCTTGTTAATGTCACCTCTCTTTTCTGTAAAAAGCAAAGTTGAAAGCTATTGGTCATATTTCTTAATCATGGATGAGGATTGAGATCCTTACTGAGAAAAAATTTTTCTCTTTACATAAGATTTCCTCGAGTTTGTTACTGCCAATCATTCGTAACATACTTGATTATTTAACCCAATTTAAACATGTAGTTATTTGTTTTGCTTTTGTCCCTAAACACATAATCCACACGTAGATTCTTCTGCAGTAAATCTTATCTTGTAGTTCTTATTTTATCAATACCTTGATTCTTGTAGAGACCTACTGAGAGAAATTTTAACATTCACGCTACAAAGAATTGTGATTGATGGTTATTTAACTGGTGTCTTCTAAAAATAGCTCATGCAACATAGCGAATGCAACAAAAATGTGGTTCTTCAAAAGGATGCTGAAAACATCATGGACCGAGCGCATGAGTAACAAGAAGGTGTTGGAGAGGATGCAGACGAAAAACTTACACTTAGCATCAGAAATAGAAAGCTGAGACTTCTGGGAGATGTAATGAGGAAGGAAGGTTTGAAGAACCTAATACTCTCGTGATGGATAGAGGAAAAGAGAGACAGGGATAAAACGCAAGACATATGTGATATGCTTATGTAAATGGATGGCGAGGCGTTGTTTGGGAGAGATACCAGGAGGAAAAACAAGAAGAAGAAGAATTTATTGCTTGTAACTTACCATTACCAAAATGATTAAGCATTTTAACTGTAATGTTGTAGTATTAAAACAGAAAACCTTGTGATCACGAAGACTTCCACTTTGGCATTCTCTTAATTAATAATGTTTCTTTAATAGAGAATAGTAGTGTATTATAATTTCAGTAAAATTTATTGCGAAGCGACGAAAAGAAATGTACTGTAAATGAGTGTAATACCGTCACAGTGTTAAGAAACCTCACTTAATTTATTCTTAATTTCCTTTCTTTAAAAAGACATCCAAAATGAGAACGCCAAGGTCACGCGTATTTCATTTTATGTCTCTTCATTGATATTTAGTGTAATGAGTTTTTGCTAACTTTAACAAACTCATGCTGATGTGAAGCTTGAAGCAAATCAAATTTTGTAAATTTATTATCCTAGAAAATTTAATTTAGTAGTAATTCTAATACAGATGAATCTTAGTTAATCAATGTCAAAAAGTCATTACAAATATTAATCCTTGCTTTGAGTTTAATGGTAACAATATAATAGATGCCCACTCGAAATTTTCGATAATTTCTACCTTAAATTATTGCTTTAAAGATTCTCTTATATTTGTACAATAAAAAAATGAAATACTTCCAGTGACGTAGGTAATTTACCTCCTTTATATTATCAATAATGCGTTTATTTTATGCATTAAAAGCACCGACCCACTCATCCACACACACACACACACACACACACACACACACATATATATATATATATATATATATATATATATATCAGCAGAATCTACTGCCACATCATTCTCATCGTCCAGATTCTGATGAACAGAGCAGTATCGGCCCGGTGATAGTACAAGAACAACGTGGCTTCGTTAAAGATACCGGAACGAAAAATGCTATATTCATGCTCAGAATGCTATCAGGAAGAGCAATACATATACTTTTATCTATGCTTTATAGACTACGCAAAGGCGTTTGACAAAGTAAGCCACAAAGATTTGATAGTGATGCTCGACAATTTCGACATTTTCAGAAAAGACGTTAGGATAATTAAAAATCTACATTGGCAGCAAACTGCTTGTG
Source organism: Ascarosepion bandense (assembly GCA_037127315.1). NCBI lineage: Eukaryota > Metazoa > Mollusca > Cephalopoda > Sepiida > Sepiidae > Ascarosepion > Ascarosepion bandense. The sequence continues at coordinate 3,684,856 of JBBBDQ010000239.1, read as the reverse complement.
TAAAAATAGAAAGTGTACTCAGCAGGCATATAAAAATAGAAAGGTGCGTAAGATAAGTATGTGTTTTCTCACTGGGTCGACTGAGCCTATACGGCGACGCAATTATGAGAGAAATAAAAACCTTGCCGGGATTCGTCATTGGTGGTCACAATTTCAACAATATAAGACACGCGGATGACACGGTGCTGATAGCAAACACGGAAAGGAAAATGAAAGACCTTCTGTAGAAGGCCCTGCATTTTCCGAGTAAAAACAGTTTGAATGTCATTTTAGTGCAAAAGATAGCGAGAAGAAAGGACTGAGCATAAACTTCAAGAAAACTGAATGTATGGTCATCAGCAAAAAGAAAAGCCCAATATGCCAACAACACGTCGGAGGAACTAAAATAAAACAAGTAAAGAAATTTAAATACCTGGAAAATGTGTTGACAGAGGATGAAAAATGTGACATGGAGATCCAATGACGCATTAGTATGGCCAAGGACGCATTCAGAAGCTAACCAGAGTACTGAGAGACAGGAAAATCTCATTGGAACCAGAGAAAAAGATGCTGGATTGCTCTATCCTTCTGTATGAAAGTGAATGTTGGACGATCTCATCATGGATGAAGGAGGGGCTTGAAGCTGCAGAAGTGTGGTTTTACAGAAGGATGCTGAGGATACCATAGACAGAGCACGTGTACGTGAGATTTTGTTGAAAAGGATGCAAACGAGAAGAAAACTCATACTTAACATCAGCAAAAGACAGATGAGATTCCTGGGACACGTAATGAGGAAGAAGGGCCTTCAGAATTTAATACTCACATCTCTCCATAAAATGTTAACCATTTACAAAATCAATACCACCTCAAGTTACTGCATTTTTCCAAACTAGAGAGATTCTTACACTATGCACAATGATTTCGCGCATATGACATGATAATGACATAAAAGCATAAATGCAATGAAACAAACACCCAACCTATCAGCTATCTTCACTTCTACCAAATATCTAAAAAATACAAACCTATCAGGGATCTCGCTGTCAAGTTTGCAAACATTTAGTAAACGATGCAGTATTTTCTCTAACCAATACTAACATCAAATTACACCCACCACGCCTCACGTGTGACAACCAAAACATAATATATTTTCTCTTCTGTTCAATATGTCCAAATAGTAGATATATTGGTGAATCTTGAAATAGCTTTAGATTCCGTTTCAACAATTATAAACTAAGCATACGCCAAAACAACCCGTATTCTTCCATAGCAGAACACTTCAATCAACCGGGACACACATTAGAAAACTACAAATATTTACTAATAGATTCTGATTTTAGTTCTACATACTCACACAGAAAGAAAGAAAAATACTGGATTATAAAATTAAATACATACAGGCTAGGGTTAAATAGGGACTTAGGTGTTTTGAATCTTTATAAATATTTCAATAGTTAAACATTTTTTAGATACACTTAAAAAATTTCCTTTAAAACAACATTTATAAGTATTATGAAAGATAAGTTTACGTCTACAATTATTAAAAAATCTGTCGCTTTCTGTGTCACGTGATGTAAACAATCTCTCCACGAACGCTCCTCGCAAAAACGCTTCTAATTTAAATTTTAAAATCATTTGTTTCTGATGAAAGGCCGAGGACGGTCTGAAATATCAAATATAATAATAGAAATAAATAAATACTGTCCAAAAAATACATTTTTAAACTTACAACATTTTAGTAGCTTTCCTATACCAATATATATATATATATATATATATATATATATATATATATATATATATATATATATATCCTGTAACCAAAGAGGCCCGTTCAGTTTGTATAGTCAAAATAAAAGAGAATTTTATATTTCTTTTTGGTTTAATCATTTCACTTCAAGCAAGGCGCAATGCCACTAGTATGCAAGGATGACAGGGAATGAAAGTGAAAGAGAAAACTGAGTATAGAGAGGGTTGAAAAAATACAAAAGATGACCGGGATTCAAGAAGACAGAAAACAACGATTGATGCTCCATTTAAATTTTTAAAGGTTGTATTTATCAGGGAAGTAAGTAAACGGATCAGAGTTCAACGGGTGCGAAGTGCACGAAAAGAAACTATAGGAGCAGAAGTAAAGATACATTTAGTTATTTTAACAGGAAACGAGTGAGACCTAAATGCCCATCTAGTAGTATTCATATAGTCATGGCACCAGAAAAAAGCTCATCAGAGTAGTAGCCATGAAAATATTTTTAAAAAACACTGAGAAGTCACGTACGTCGGTGAGAAAGTGACTAAAGTCGAGATACCTGGTCAGGATCAATTATATTACAGATCCTTCCTTGGATCTTGTCAAGAATCTCGAGATGAACAGACTAGATATGGCAACAGTATTCGATACATGGACGAATGATAGATTTGTAAATGTGTAAGATGAATTGTGAAGATACAGTGACCGAACGTTTCTTGCAGTAAATGAAGCAATTGATTCGGTGTAATTACTCTATTTCAGTCAGTGGAAAACGTGAGACCAAGAAGGGGCAGTATGTTGCTCAACTGGAGTCAGCCATGGCGGTGGTAAGCAGAAAACAGTTTGTTTTGAAGGCGTTACAATTTACAAGCCATTTCTTGCCCCAGTTAACTAGTGATTGAGAACATTTTCAAGAGCAATTGCCAAGTCTGCTTTGTTAGATCTGCCGAATTTTCTACTGAGACAAAAGTAAATACTAGTATCGTCTACATAAATACCTAGTTGGAAACTGATAATATCGGCGAGATTATTGATGAAAATAAAAAATAATGTAGGATTCAGGATAGAGTCTTGTGATACCCGTGTTCGTTTGAATGGATCTGGAAGCATAGAAGGCCAGAATGCTTGTCGAACGGATTTGAGCTATCTAGAGCCATAGCACGAGCTTCGCCCTTCTTATCCAGACCTTGATATAGAAATTGAGTGATGGCCAAAAACACAGATCTGGTGAAAGGAACAGATAGATTCAGTGAAAGGAACATATACATCTGGTGAAAAAATCACATAGATCTGGTGAAAAGAAACCATATTTTTTCCCGAGAGGTGGTCAGAAGTCAAATGCTTAACCATTTCAGCATTGATTAGAGCCTCGAATACTTCGCTAAAAGGTGGCAAGAGACTAATAGGACGATAATTCGAAGGATCAGAGGGTTCTCAGGAATTTTTAGAAACAGGAGCTATAAAAGTGGAGTTCCAGCAAGATAGGAAGCAGGTAGCATCGGTGCAATTGTTGAGTTTGGAGAGTACTGGAGCCAGATCGGGAGCATACTTCTTTAGAACAGTGTGTGGGATCCCGTCACATCCGTTTTCCTTGTGGGACTCTAGTTTGGAAATTATGTTGAAAACCAGTGATGGGGTTATGCATATATCATTCAGTAGAGTCTCCGTTCTAAAGGGAAAAATCAGGTACGAGTACTCCAGATAAGTCGAGTGTGAAGTTCTCCAACTTATGAGCAAAGCACTTAACATTATCTGCTGTAGCTGTCAGGAATTCAAATTGATAGATGAGAAGAGGAATTGAAAATTTGCTGTTGTTAAGCACACTCTTAGAGAGCCGTGAATAATCTCTTGAACCGAACATGTGACAGGCTATACGTTGTTTCATTCTATCAGCAAACAGTAACTTCGCTTTGAGGACACGTTTGCGCTTATTACAACCTGAGACAAACAGAAATCTGTTGTAATCAGACTTGTCGCTCTGGTACAGCCGGAAGAAGTGATTCCTGTTGGCTATAGCGACCGATCAGGCAAGTGAGAATCAAGATATTGACTATGATTTCAGTTGGTGTTTCTGCGCTGGAATGAAAACTTCGATGCCGGCTTTCACACAAGAGACCTCAGAGACATTTCTGAACAGGATTATTCAAAACTTCAATCCAAGGGACATCGCGATAGAAGTCACAGAATGAGTCACAATCAGCACGTTGATAATAAAAGTATATTCTGTTGGTAGGAGGTTCTTGCAGATGGAAAAGTATAAAAAGGATCTTTGCAGACACTACTGACACTATTTGCTAAAACGGCTGAGCTGCAAAAGTACGAAATGATTCAGTAGTAGAGGTATAGAAGAGATGAAGAAAAGAAGCGTGTTCATCAGAATGATTGGAGAAACGCGCGAGGAAGATTGTGAGAGATTGAGCGATTGAGTAGTTCAGGTTTTGAATGCCAGCAAGGTCAGTGACTGAGTGATTAAGCTGCTTGGCGCATTGAAGTCCCCGAACACAAAGTTATTTGTAAACGGGTGTAAAGAAGTGGCATTACCTATATTATCAGAGATGTTTCATATGACACAACATTCATGAGAGGAAAGGAAACGGCAGATAAACAAGAGATAGTTGAATGGGTTTTGTAGAAAAAGATGGTGCAACATGACACTGCAAGAATCCCAATATTATGCGATAGTTGAACTAGAGGTAGAACAGCTAACCTAGAGGCTATGCAAGATTTCGGGTTCCTAATTAACACTGAGAAGCAGCAACCAGAAAACTGCGAACCCAGCACCTTTAATATGAAGAGACGCAGCCAGCAGCTATACACTTGACCAAAAATTCATGACAGCACCACTATTAAGATCTCAGGAAAAGAAAGGAACCGGTGACCTCTTCGTAAATAAGAAACAAGGAATAAGCCTCTATTTCTGTTCAAAAGAACGGCGTGATGCATGAACCGAGTGATAGGAAGGACCATCTTCTACTGGTAAAAAAAAAACAAAAAAAACAAAGAAAAACGTTCCTAAGATATCATTAAAAAATTCAAACAAGAATTAAAAATGGCATATACCTCTGAGGAATCGAGCGTATAGCTCTGGGTTTGGCTTTCCAGTTAAGTTAAATGCTTGAAGATTAATGCAGTTATCTTATTTGGCAAGTCCATCAACGGCCCAAAGGAAATTTCTAACTACGATATGTTCCATCTATTTTTTATTTCTGACATTCGAGTCTATTTTGGAACTTTTGGGTAGGGAGTAGTTTGCCCTAAGCAAAGAGTGACTGATTATAAAAGAAAAAAATACGATGGTAGTGACATTAAAATTAATTGAAAGAAAAATAGGCAAAGTGTTTAAATGTCGAATTTAAACTGAAAATTGAAATTTAAACTTTCCGTTGCCTTTAAGGAGGAGAGATAAAAACAACAAAACCATTCAAACGGGAAATTAACAATAGTATATACCTCCTGAATGGAAGAAACAAAGAGGAAAGAATAAAAAAACATTCAAACAAGAATTAAAAAATGGCATATAATTCTGAGAAATTGAACATACACGTCCTGGATTGAGATTTCCAATTAAGTTAAACCAAGTTAAATTCAGCTAGCTTATTTGAATAGTCGATCACTTAACCATTTTAACCATTTTGAGTTGGTTGGTTGGTTGGTTGGTTGGTTGGTTGGTTGGTTGTTGATTAGTTGGTTGGTTGGTTGGTTGGTTGGTTTGCTTAACGGCACATCAACATCTATGGGTTATTTAATGCCAAAATTTTGAATATTTTGACCGAAATTGCATGCCTTCAATTACAGATAAAATATATTGTTAGTCATTTTGCTACAAAATATATTGTTGATATTTTAGTATAAATAAGTACTGTTCGTCGTTTTACTATAGAAAATTATTCTGCTGGTATTTTTACTATAAAAATGTATTTTTATACTTTCATGGTGTTTGGGGGTTTACTATTTGCCCATAGCTGGAGCTCTAACAGATGCTACTAACCCGAATAAGGGTGAGCCTGGAAACAAAAGCAATTAAGAGGTGGTTCTATGCTCCTCAAAATTTCCAATCAGAGGTCCTGCTCCCAGATGTAGTTTATCGTTGTATCAAAAACTCTATAGTTTTAAGATTATTATTAAATGCATATGAATGCTTACAACAAATGACTGCTGGGTATTACTGTGAATTGTGTAAAAACAAATGTCCAACGTTCTTCTCGGTATTCACACAAAAGCAAACACTGCCGTGAACTTGACCATTTTAGTCTTTTTTTAACTATTATTTTGGGATCATTCTTCTGTTGTGTGGCGTATCCCTTTTGGAAGTAGACGATCATATCTCTCATAAATTACCTGTCTTTTGTAGCCCTTAGTAAACTTTATATTTTTGCTATATCTCCTAATCACTGTTCTGACAACCATTTACAGAAGATCTTTAAGTATGTTATGCGCCGCTTTCCTCTGTCTCTCTTGCCTTCAAAATGACCTGTGAGTATCAGATTTTGCAAGCCCTTTTTCCTCCTTATGAGCTCTAGAAATTTCAATTGTATTTATCTAATATTCCATATTAGTTTCCTTTTTGTTTCCATTTTCTGTAAGACGTGCGCACATGGTCAGGTCAATGAGCATTCTCAGCATCCTTCCAGCACATTTCTGTTACTTCAAGTCTCTTGTGCATTTGTGATGAGATTATCTCTTCTACTTTCCTCGAGCAGACTTGTCCATGCTATTACGTCTGTCATTCTTTGTCTCTTTCAACCGCCATTGATTTGATTTTCTTCTTGCTTTTGGTGTCTAATTTTAGAACTTTTTGACGGTTCTGTCTCATTAGAAGCAATAACTCATTATTCTGAGTATTTCTTGGGTCCTTTGACTTCTATTTCTCTTAGTTATTGTTGCTATTATTATTATCATTATTATTACTGTAGTGTCCTTCATTGGAGCATAGGGTCGCAGTCTCATCACGCTAGGTTTTGCTGCTGTGGCATCCGTAGCAAAAGGTTTTATCTGTTTTAGTTGCTAGAACTACGCCCAAGTGGTATTGAATTCAAAGTTGCCTTTCTCCTATTGTCGTTTCCAACAAGACTAGTCTTTCCTACTATTAACCCTATTTTACGGGAGAAATGAAGCACTAATACTTTTCCAAGAACATTTGTGTGGAAGTAAACGTAACAAGCTTAGCTAGAATTTGAAATCAACACGCCAATGCCATTTTCACGGCGATAACAACCATGCTATGTGTACATCCATTATTATTAATAATAATAAAATTTAAGTTTCTCGTTGTCTTGAAATGAACACATTGAATTCTTCTTTTTAGCCTGTTGCGTATATGCAATAATTTGAAATATTTGCTTTGGGATAGCGAAAGGTAGCTTCCAAAAGCTAAGTAATGTATTACAAAATAGAACAATTTTCGTTAGAAAAAAAAACAATATGGCAATGTCATTTAATATCAGTTCTCCAATATGGCAGTGAATGCTAGACAATCTCTTCACAGAAGAAGAAGAAATTTGAAGCAAATATATCGATAAGAGGACGTCGACGTGGTGCAGTGGTTAGCAAGCGTGTCTGGCTAGATCAATTACGACTAAGTCGTTAGTTTTATCTTCACTGGATGCTCCATGCTTTTGGCTTTGTTCCTCATCTAAGTTACGCTTAGTTGCATAGTGGTTAGCAAGCTTTTCTTGCTAGACCAGTTACGACTGAGTAGTAAGTTCGATCCTCCCTGGATGTTCTACACTTTCAGTTTTCTGACACATCTAAGTTACGTTTAAAAAGTCACTTGCGCACTTCGAAGTGGTGTAATTGTTAGAAAGCTTGTCTTACTAGATCAATTACAACTGAATAGTAAATTCGATTATTATAGGTGCTCAATAGTTTCAATAGAACTATCAACTACAGTTAAAAAATAATATTCACCAATTCGAATATGATTTCGTTCTATACAATTATGATTTAACTATATAAATAACATTTCTTGGACAATTTCAAGTTGATTTTCAACCTAATTTAAGATAATTCTTCTTTTTCTTCTATGTGCCCTGTCCGTTCATGACGTAGGCGATCATGGCTTTCCACGTTCCTATCCTTGGTGGCTCTGAGCACGCCTTCTTTTTTACAACATGCAAGGCTTGTTCCGTCATCCACCTGATTAGGTCCTTCAAATATGTTATCCGTTACTTTCCCCTGTCTCTTTTTTCCTCTATCTGGCTTGTTAGTATCAGGTTCTCCAATCCCACCTTCCTCATTGCATGTCCCAAGAACTTCAGCTATCTCTTCCTGATGCTCAGTATTATATTAATTTTCTTTTTGTTTCCATAATTTCTAAGATGTCATCATTGCTCACATGCTCGATCCATGATGTTCGCAGCATCCTTCTGTAGGACCACATTTCAGTTTCTTCAAGTTTTTCCTTCATCTTTGATGGTATTGTCCAGCATTCACTGCCATATTGAAGGACAGACAGCAATTAGCAATCCAGAACCATCTTCCTTGTTTCTAGCGAAACTGTCCTGTTCCTTAATACCTTACTCAACTTCTTTAATGCTTCCTTCGCTATGCCAATTCGCCTTCGGATCTGTGTCGCATTTTCCGTCTTCTATTATAACACTTCCCAGGTATTTAAATTTTTGTACCTGCTTGATTCTAGTATCCTCGACCTTTATTTGGCATATTGGGCTGCTCTTTTTGCTGATGACTATGCATTCGGTTTTCTTGCAGTTTATTTCTAGTCCTTTCTTGTTACTTTCTTCAGCTACCTTCTGTAGGAGGTCTTGTAGTTTCCTTTCTGTGTTTGCTATCAGCACTGTATCATCTGCGTATCTTAGGTTGTTTAAATTGTGGCCTCCGATTACGAATCCAGTCATAACTTCTAGGGTCGTCAAAATAATATCGCTGTGCAAGTTGAACAGATCCGGTGAAAAGACACATCCTTGGCTTACGCCCCTTTCTATCTTTGTATATCTACTCAATTCATTACCTGTTCGTATGCAAGCGGTTTGCTGCCAGTAAAAGTTTTGATTACGCTCAAGTCTTTCCCAAATGTGTCCAGGCTGTCGAGCATCTCCATCAATTCTTTGTGGCGTATTTTGTCAAACGCCTTCGCATAATCAATAAAGCACAGGTATAAGTCCTTGTTCATTTGTATTGCCCTTTCAGAGAGCATCCTAATCATAAATATGAATGCCTTGTTCCTGTGTCTTTAACGAAACCACACTATTCTTGTCCTATCTCTGGACTGTTTCTGCTTCTCGCTCTATTCATTAGGATTCGGACGATAATAAATAACAATGTTTACAAGAGTTATAGCAATTCGTAATCAGTGCTTTGTTACAAATTAGACTTGTCTATTTTCGTTGGTATAAAAAATTGACACTTCTATTGCGTGTGTCATTGTTTTATTAGTCATAACATATTTCTTCCTGAAGTGGATATAGATAAAGGATCGTAACACAGATCACCAACTGTGTGCCTTCCTTTTTGGCTAAAATATTTCCGTTAAAAATACGAATTATAAAGTTACCTTTCTACTAAATCAGTTAATGTCAGATTGTTTTCTGATATAAAAGCTCAGTAATCAATAATCTTATCGGCACGAGTGTTTCCTCGACAAATGTTAAGGTTAAGAGATATCGAGTTTAGTAATCAGCAAATGTGGTTTGCAACTGGACGTGTAAAAGCACAGACACGTCCGCTTTATCGAAGACATGGTGACTGTCGTATCAACCATTCAAATGAGTTAATTTTATTAGGTAACCAGTTGCATTTTTATCCACTTCATTTGTGTGCTGTTTCCATTCGTGACGTGGAAGATTGTGGCTCTCCACAGCTCTCTTTCTCTTGTGGCCCTTAGCAGGGCTTTTCCCTCTCCTTCTTGCCAAACTTCCTGTCTCTCTTACTGCCATCTATTCACACAAATTCGTCATATAGGCAGTCCGATGCTTTCCACTGTTCTCTTGTTCTTTATATGGTCTGTGAGGGTCAAATTTTCTAAGCCTCTCTACCTCATTCTGTATTCAAGAAACTTCTGGTGTCTCTTTCTGATTCTATGTGTAAGTGTTATTTTTGTTATTCTTTCTCGCTGCTTGCTCGCTCCATTCGTGGAATTCTCAACATCGTTCTGTATCACCATACTTTTGCTGCTGTCAGGTTTCTTTTTATCTGTGGGGAGATTATCCAGCATTCGCATCCATACAACTTACTCATTAAGCTGATTGTCCGTTGTAGCACGCATTTACACCTGGTTTCTTAGGTAATGCTTTGAATATTGATCAACAATGACAAAATTATCTCAGACTGAGAACACTTCTATTGCAATTCGTTTTGGTCGTGCTGCTTTATTCCGGTTCATCATACTTCGATGCTGATCTTACTTTTACTTCAGGCTTTAATATTTATGACACTTCCATACTTTTATGTGCTGTAGATTTCTCTCTATCATTGTGAGATAGTTCTATGGCGTATTCGCTCCATTTTTTGTTTTGTATTGTCAGTGTGCGTTTCTTTGACTTTATACAACTTGCTAATGAGCACACCCATTATCCTGGTAATTCTTTTATTATATCGAGCATACTTGTTTTATCTGTGTTGTTGCTCATTCTTTCTATTTTCACTTACATTTCATTGGGCCATTTCTTTTTAGCCTGCAAACATTTGTTTCTAATTCCTATGTTTAGTGTTCTGTTCTCTTTTCCACTTCTTGGTATTGTTTGTTACCGCCTTTTCATTATCTTTAGAATTTCATCTGTCATCTATTCTTTCTTATCTTGTCTTGTTTTCCTTGGGATTATTTCCTTCACCAACGTCACTAGTGCTTCTGTCAACGTGTTCCACTTTGAATTTGTCGTTTTTCTCAAGTTATTTACCATTTCACTCCAAGCAAGGCAATAATGCCACTAAGATGCAAAAGGTTACTGAGAGTGAAAGAAAATGTGAAGACTTTAGAGAGGAGAAAAGACAGTAAAAGAACATAATTAAGGAAGACAGTAGACAGTGAGTGATGATGCATTTAAATGTTGAAACTCGTCCTGCATCATCAGGACATGGTAAAATTGATACTCACATGACAAATTGAATGCAAAAGGAACAGAAGAAAACAACGCACATCATACCCGGCGTGCTTGAGTTAATGGATGGAGAAGCAAAGTTTAGGAGTGATAACAAAAGGGAATTTTACAAAGGATAGGAAATTCTGAGGATCCATGATCGGGATATAGGGATATGACTTATATATGAAAAATAAGTGGATAAATAGAAAAAATATTTCAACTGGTCATTTAATTTTTTGGACAGCAATATTGTCCTGTGAGTATCAAATTTACAAAGCCCTCTTTCCTCATTATGTACCCTAGAAATTTAAACTATATATTCCTGGTGTTATGTATAAGTGTTTTGTTTTTTTGTTTTTGTTTTTTTGTTTTTGTTTTTTTTTCTCTAAAACTTTATCACTGTTCATATTTTCTGTCCATGGTATTCTCCGCATCTTTTTGTAGGGCCATATTTCTGTTGTTTCAAGTTTCTTCTTCACATCTGAGGAGATTGTCTAGCAGTCACTGACATATAAGAGAACTGATATTAAATGACAGTTCCATATTGGTTTCTTTTTTTTACGAAATTTTGTCTGTATCTTAATACTTTATTTAGCTTTATTTTATCTTTCGCTATTCTAATGTAATTTCTGATTTCAGTGTCGCGCTTTCCCTTCTATGTTAAAACACTTCCTAGATATTTAAATGTTTGTATTTGTTTGATTTTTGTATCTCGTACTTATAATTTACATGTTTAGCTGTTCTTTTAAGTAACAACCATATTCCGTCTTCTTACTTTCTTCACTACTTTTTGCAGGAACTATTATAGTTTCCTATCTATGCATTTCTATCAACACTATGTTATCTGCATATTTTATGTTGTTAGGATTAGAGCAATAATAAGTCCTGTTAGAACTTTTAATTCTCTCAGAATCCCCCTCACTCTATAGGTTTAGAAAGTCCTGTGAGAAGAACATCCATGTTTCACAGCTCTTTCTATTTTTGTATATTTACTGAACTCACTTTCTATCCATATTCAGGCGGTTTGCTGCCACTGTAAGTTCAGGGCAATGCTGTATTTACCTATAGTCTAAGCATGCTGAAGCTTAGGACCTCAAAATCTAGGAGGCCTCCAGGTAAGTTGTATAATAGTTTTTTTTAATACTGTCATTGGTAGACTCTAAATAACCCTTCAGTAATTTTAGACACCCATCATCATTCTCTGCTTTAATCAAATTGTTTAATTTAACACTCTTCCATTTTCCTCTACTCGTGATAATGGGGAGTTTGGATGGATCACACAAGTTGAATAGCCTCGGGCCTCTCTTCAACTAAATCCGGTCCTGGTTCTGGTTTATTCTAATATCCTTCCCAAATATATCAAGGTTACCTACCAGTTCCAACACTTTGTGACGTACTTTATAAAATGTTTTTGCATAATCTATTAAACACGGGTACACATTTTGTGGGATTTAAACTTCTCAGCTAAGGTGTTTGTTAGACTTTTAGCTCCTTTTCGTCGAGTTTATATTTTTGCTTCTATTTCTCTCTGAATATTCTGTAATTTAGCTGAAATTCGATCGCTTTTGATTTAATTATCTACTTTCAAGTGAAGTTATTTTAAGCCATTTTAAAAATAATATTTTCAGTTGTTTCTGTTTCAGTCGATTGCGAACAACCTTGATTGACATTATTCCTTTATATTTCGTCTACTGCCACCAAAGTAATGTCACTTCTAATCAACCAAATAGATAATTAAGTGTCCATTTCATTTATATTTGAGCTATTTTTACAAAACTAAATCTTATTATTTAGAATTATTTGTCTATTTAACTGTTTTTCTTTAGTATTGAATCTTTAAAAGTTGATATTTTGTCAATACTTTACATATTTTTATGTTAACATGTAGACTGAACGTTATTAGTTCGCTATCTATATTTATGAGATATTAAAAATAAGCATCAGTTGATAACAACTATAACAAGAACCATAACCACTGCGTTAGTTAAAAATGTATGAGCGGGAATTATAGTTTACATCATTCCAACATTTCTTTTTAATTGAATATTCCCAAAAGAAGGATTCTATAGATTTAATTTGTAAGTTACAAGTTAGAAACAAGTATTCAAGTAATTATTTTATTATATTTATTCACACTTACACATAATCACATAGAGATCTCTTTTAATGAATTAAGTTTTTAATTGGATCAATATCTGAAGAGTCCTTCATTAATACCGTGTTGTTTAAACCTTGTTTTAGCAAGGTAGGCAATAGTCAGATTTTGCACAACGCGAAGCACTATTATCTTGCATGAATATACTGTTTAGCTTAAAGTCTCTTGACTGGAATCTGTATCATTCAAAAACATCTAGTCCAAGTAATTTCAATAAGTCTCTGCTTTTAAATTGAAACAATATTAATTCTAAAGAGACCTAGAATTCTAAAGTGTTCTATAAGTTTAATGCAGACACTATTAGTTGTTGCTTTCCTGTTTCCATAAAGGTCCCTACATATAATCTAATCCAACATTACTCAATGTAGCTGTACATTCATCAGTGCAAATATGCAACACTAACGACAGATCAAAATTTCCATTTCTGAACCTAACGAACTACCTAGGAAGAGTACTCTCAGCTACGACACCATCTTTATAAACAGCAAATATCTTTTTCTCTGTTTATATAGCCCTTTTTCTTTGAAAAGTATCAGACGACGAAAGTTCATCTCATTTCCCTCTATTTTTCTTTTTAACATAAAAACATGTAAAACTTACAATCTACCCATGAATCATACAAAAAGGTAAGTTGAAATGTCAGCTTTCAGAATATTTGTCATAAATGTCAATCACGTATGAAACAGAACCATGTGTTCAAATGCCACCTAGTGGCAACTTTTATTCCACTCTAACATTTTCTTCTGGTCAATCAATTTTTATTGATTTTTACACTTTTCATTTTGCAGATATTTTTTCTGAGATTCGAGAAGACGTTCTTGTCAAATTTCAAATGCTTTCAATGTTTGTTTTATTTTCATACTACCTCAACTTTTTCGCAATTTCTAAAGTTGTGTTCCCAGCACTAAATTAATAAATAGTTTAGTTTACTTTTGATGCTATATCTTTCTTACAATTAACGTTGTTAATAATTTGAAACGCAATGTATATATGAACAGCACAATCATTGTTTTTTATATTTTTTTAATTTAAGAAATATACAGGAGACTTTTTTTTATTTTTGTTCAAAAACTGACAGTCGGAATTTAACGAAATTTTCACAGTATAGTGCGAATTGATAATTTTGCACAGGCTGTAAAAAAAACTGTATTGTTTTGCTCAACAGAAAATAAACGGTGGCCATTTGCAATATTAACACGATATAGAAGTGCTCCATTATAAACGAGTGTTATCATAATCGTTTGGTTTTGGGTTGTAAATGTGACTTGACCCATTCTGAGAAAGATGTTATAACTGAACTTTTCAAAGGCAAATCTATATTAGAAGTATACAAAATAGAAAATATCATCAAACTGTGAAATGATTTGTTGCAGCTCCTACGAAGGTACATAAGGAGACCAATAAGAGATAATATTTGGTTGTTTTCTCGACGTCCTTTGTCACGAATGAAACGTGAAGCCGTAAATAACACAGACCTGACCAGTGGAGCAATTTTCAGGATCACTGGAGAAGCAAAAATGTCCTGAAGTACTCGTATCGTCTTCTGAAAAGGCTCGAGGCTTCAGTGATATCAGTGACAAAGCCTCGAATGACAAAATTACATATGTAAATGTGTTTAAAATGGGAAAGAAGAACATGAAGTTGATTTCTCGAAAGTTCTATTCACAAATGAAAGTTAAGAAAAACTTGATGGCCCTGATGTTTGGAGTAAAAGTTGGATCGTAAATAAACGAGACTGTCACCAACGCTTGGCACGCCAACAACGAAGAAGATGTATTATGATTTGGTCTGGTATTATTGAAGGTATCATGGTTGGTCTGTGAAGAGTGTCTGACGGTACGAAAATAACAAGAAGTGCTCATATAGCCTTCCTCAAAGAGCACCTGGAATCTTTGCTAAAAGCAAAGAATCTCCTTCAGAAGTAACCATCGTAATTAATTAAGATAATACTTCTTTGCATTCAGCGCATATATCTACAGAGTACCTGTAGAAATGTGGTTTCTGTGAACCTCGGAAGATGGACTGCTCGGTCAATTCTCCCAACTGAAAACTTGTGGAGATCTGGAGCGACGTTTTTAAGAATGTAAAAATGAACGCCAATTTAGAAGCAAGGATGACTTATGGCAGGAAATATTCAACGTATCACGGGAAATTACATCAGAGGATATCCACAAATTGATTGATATGTTCCATGGACCAGCACTTTTTCCAAGTCATTTAAAAATAGGATGCCAAATCTACTATACTTTTCTAACACTGTTTACTCTTTTATTTCGATTTAATTTCATATTAGTTACCGTATGACTCTATAAAAATCTCTAAAAGGAGCAATTAAAGTGTTATTTTTTTTATTACAGGGGCTTTTATTGAACTTCACTAATAATTGAAAACAATAATAATTTACGTACATTAGGTAAATGACTGTAACTTACAATTTTTACAGAGTAGATGTATATTCATGTTTTCATCATTATCTGATAATTTCGTTAAATTCCAGCAAGTAATCTTTAGATGGGATAGAAAAGTGTAACCTCGTTAATAATTTTAAACGCAGTGCATATATATATGTGTGGGGGATATGATTGGGTGGGGGGGTGTATCGAGGCAGCAAATCATTTTCTAAACATATATTGTTAAATATAAGAGACAATGAATGTCTATTATGTTTAATTATGAGCCGTTCTAAACGTCGAATTTTGGCTTTAATTTCAGTTGAAAATAATGAAAAAAAGGTTCCTCTTACTATGTGTATGAGTAAGGATTGTTGACCAAAATCAGTCTGATATTACCTACATGTTTATGTTTTTCAGAGAAATGTTGCTTAATTGTACTCTGATCAGAAAGATGACATGTAAGTCTACGGGAGAGCGTGGTTGTAGTAAAACCAATATTTGTCTTGGTTTTTTTTATTAGTATCAGAGATGCAATCTCTGAATGGGCATGTAAACTGGTATACTACATTGGTTTTTTGTAGAGAATTTAGTTTAGTGCTTGTAGAGTTATTAGAGACTATGAGGTTAATTATTTTGAATTTTTTATAATATATAATGAGTTAAATTTGATTATTATATTTAGAGTAACATTTCTACGTATTATGTTTTTGAGAGTTTTTCATCTTGTTTGTAATTATTATGTATTTGGTTGCAATAGTATAAGTTAATAGTGTTTTATTTATTTTGATGTAAACCATTATTATTAATATTATCAATATTGTTAGAGCTATTGTTAACTTTTCTGAGATACATTTTAATTTGTTAATCAATAACGGAGTTAGGAAATCCATTATTGACAAGTCTTTGCTTAATGTTTTAAACTCATTATATATTATAAAAATGTAGTGTAGGAACCTTCAGATATTGGAGGCCATGTACATCAAATCTAAATAACCAACACTTAATAAAATCACTTTTAAATTCGAGCATAACACGTTACGTTGCATTTGAATACATGGTTTTGTTGTCATTTCGCGCTATCACGCGGTGTGACGTCATAGAAGCGCATTGCAAATTTGAGAACTGCGTTTGTTATTTTTAGTAACTATTGCTGTTGCCTAGCGGAGTTTTATGTCAACACAAAATAAAATCGTCGGTGATGGTGGATGTTATTGTATTACCGTCTAAATAACCTCTGAAGATGTGAGCCGAAAGCTTAGAAGCAAATTAATAAAAAATTATCCAAATTTTGGAGAATTTTTGTCTTTATTTTCAACTGAAACTAAAGCCAAAATTCGACGTTTAGAACGGCTCATGATTAAACATAATAGACATTCATTGTCTCTTACATTTAACAGTATATGTTTAGAAAATATATGTCTGTCTGTCTGTCTGTATGTATGTATGTATGTATGTATGTATGTATTAAAATAAAGTATTATTCCTTATAATTTGATAATTTTTTAAATTTATAATTATTGCTTGAATTAAACTGCAATTTTGAAATTCTCTTTTTAAAGCATTAAATTATATTTCACAATGTCCCATTTCGTATTACATAATACTAAATGGCCATTGTGAAATAAAATTGATAATGAAAGCATTTCTCTCTCTCTCTCTCTCTCTCTCTCTCTCTCTCTCTCTCTCTCTGTTGTCTGAAATTCAAAAATTTAATATTTTCATTCAAACTTATAGAAATTATCATCATTAAATTAGTAAATTTTGAATCAAAATGCGTGCACATCGAACATGCTGATGTGGTTTTTACATCTAAATATTCTGCTCACTGAGATGTGTTTCCTGTTTGTCTTTTTCTTGCAGCTGTGTTTGACAAATCTTTTGCAGTGTATTCTTAAGAAATTGCACCAATCTCTTTACAAGAGGACATCTTCCTACGTTGATACATCGGAATCACATATCAACGAATAACAGAGTTTTTTTAAGGAAACGTCAATTCTATGGTCGAAGCAAATTAACAATTACAACAAATGTTTTTATCATTTGATCATATCTACTCTTAATCAATGATGTAGACTTATTAAATTGGATGAAAATTAAATTATTTTCTTGCTCTATTTTGCCAATTATTAATCTATGGTATTTGTACCTTAATGGGATCTTAAATTTATGACATAGCTTATAAACTGTTGTTTTAAAATCGCATGAAATTTTTAATAAATGTTCTTGATTAAAAATAACGATAGAAGAAAAGACATGTCAATGTTAGAATATCGGGTTTTGAATTCAATATTTCATATTGATTCAATCACTTAATTTTAATTTAAGAATCGAATCAATAGTAAAAGATAAATAAAGAGTAAGAAAGAAAATGAGAATTTGATAAATGGAAGCGATTCCTGCAATCTCTTTGCCTTGGTGAGGGAGAGAAACAAAATTACAGGGGATAAGTAAAGAAAGAGGACATGATAAAAAATGGAAATGTACTTATTTCGATTGATCAATCGACAGACAAAGCTCATTCTATTAAGCTATCTCTTTAGATAAAGAGATATGCTAACATAAAAGTGGATATGAGAAATATGAAGATAAGAAGAAACATATGAAGAAACGGAAACACAAAATCTTTTCTAAATTTCGACTTATTTCAAATACGTATATTAAAGACTGTGTGGTTAATATGTAAACTCAGGGTGCGTATGAGCCTACAGGCGATGCATACACCCAATAAGACGCCTGTCTTTGCCTGACTTTGATCCAAGTTTGTTGTGATCAATACAAAAAAATCTAAATAGCACTACCACAAGCCGACATTGAGTTAAGGTTTACTCCCTTTTTAATAAACGATATAAAATATATACAAAATAACAAACTGCATTGAAGAAGCTACCACACGATAGAAACAAAACAGTGCGTTGGCGCTTTTGACGAGTTGATGAACAAAATGAGCCTGACAAGTAACACTGTGCGAGGGCGGGAAGTGAAAACTCAATATAATAAAGGAAAATAAAAGGAGCACATTGATAATAATAATAATAATAATAATAATAATAAGTATTATTATTATTATGATTATTATAACTTGTGATTTTTTAGACAAAACATCAGAATCGCATGAATAAAAGACTCATGTAAATAAACACAGATAAATGTGTGTGTGCGTGTGTGTGTGTGTGTGTGTGCATGCGTGTGTGTGTGTGTGTGTGTGTGTGTGTGTGTGTGTGTGTGTGTGTGTGTGTGTGTGTGTGTGAGGCGATACTCAAAAGCTCCCCGTACTATCAAAAGGTCCAACCACGAAAATATTATGTCTGTATATATAAGCATGTTTTGTTGAAAACAACCGACAAGAGAGATTTTTATTATTTTTTATTTAATTTTTCCAGTATTCTTACATGTTTCATTTTTGCTAGAGATAAGAAATGTAAATACGTTCTATAGTTATATTTCAAAGAGCCACTTCACTGGCCATTCTTAAAGGGTTTTATATTTATGGTGTTGTTATTTTTTCCTCATGTTTTGAGTGTAACGTAATTTATTTTGTGTTTTTGAAAAGGAGCATTTTATAACACGATCTCTGGCTGCATCCAGTCAACCTCTCTGACCTTCGACCGATTCCGCCCACGCTTTATTGTTGATCTCGGATTTTTCAAAGCAGAACCGCTTATTACCACTTGACGAGACTGATCTAGACACGCGAGGGATTAGTATATGATGAAAACCAAATTTAAGACCTCAACGACACGGTGTAGATTTATATATATTTATATATATCGAATAATTACAAAATTACAAGCAAATCGAAATACGTGACGGAAAAGACAAATCAGTTGGCTGGTATTTCAGTAGCACAATACTATTCGTGGTGTATTATTTCTTCCGGACGATCAGTTATTCAACTTCCAGTTGGTTAAATTTACAATATCTCCCTCTCCCGTTTTCCTCTTTGTTGTCTGTCAGCAGGCGAGTTTCCAGGCCGACCGTATTTCAAATTTCTTTCTAACCACTTCTTCCAAGGTACGGGAGCCGACTGACTAATCTCGTTTGCTTTCTGATTCTGTTAAACAAGCACCCTAACCGGGGTGGGAAAGACGGTTGTAACGTTTTCATTTCCCTCACTGTATAAGTCTTACCAGCTTGAAATGAAAACAATTATATTTAACCATTTCGACTTCCAATAGAAGGGGAGAAAACACATCTTCTCTATTTGTCTGCCTATTCTTATCAACTGTACACAGTACACAGGAAATTGTCAAGGCGACATTTCGACGTAGGGTCACACATTGTCAAAACCCACTGACATATGTTGTGACTGGAATTTCTTCGTTAAATTTGCTTAAAAATAATTTTGTACTCAGTATAATTTGCACCTTGTTTTTTTTTTCTACTTGTTAACATTTCGGTTACTTTTCCCAACAAAATTAATTATATTCTCTAATTTTAGAGAAATCTCTTCTCATCTTAAAAATTACTTAAAATTAATACCAGCCATCTGAAAATAGGGTTCTTTCAAAGCTCTCACGTGCCACGCACGAGTGGAAATAGTGTGAGTGCCTCTCTATTTTAAAAAAAAAGCTTTCAATACTCCATTTCTATTATTAAATAATGTAAGTTTAGTTGTAGGAGAGAACTGTTTGATATATACTGCCTACCATATAGCGAGATGCTTCTGATACTGTGATTTAAATAGTACTCTCGTATTTTCGACCAGAATTTTCCTCAAGAGTTCTTGTAAACTATGAGTTAATAAATGTTTTTTATTGAACTTTGGTTGGATAGGTGGCATGTAAGACATCTTCTCCAAGAGGTGATAGTGTGTCTATTCATGAACAAACAAAATCTCTACATATTCGGAAATGATAAATGTGAAAAAACTGCCATGTATCCTTTGCTTGTTTGTTTTCTCACACATTCTCTCTTTGATACGCGCTCTCTTTCTCTCTTTCTCTTTCTCCATCTCTCTCGAACTCTCTCTCTATACACACACACACACAATCACATATATATACGGTGCAATGGATAAATTGTCGTCTAAATTACGCAAAAATTGAAATAACATTGATATCTCATCTTAAGAGATAGATTTTATCCAAAAATTACTCAAAAATATCTTAACATACTAAAGAATAAATTTATTCAATAAAATCGCCTTGGATTCAAACACGGCCTCAAGATGACTTTGGAATCTCCTGCAATTCTTCTGAATGGTCTCCTTGTTTAAGTTGGAAATCCTTGCCTTTAGTTTATCTTTAATGTTACAAGGAGTTTTCAACTGTGCCCTACACATGATAATCAAGAGGTTACAGTTTGGGGGTTAAGTGGTTAGGGGTGATGTTTTCGCAGAAATTGTCTGACAGGCATGACTGTATTCTTCTGCTTGCGTAGCATGGTGCAGAAACCTATTTCCAGACAAGGGGTTTTCCATCGGCCACTCTCTTGACCCAGTAAGCACTACCTCTCAAGGCATTTGATGTAGGCCTCCGTGTTGAGTCTGAGGTCCTGACCAACATTTTGGGGCTTCTTTTCTTATTAGAACGATCAGGGTGAGTTTTCCGAACTACTATACCTTCGTAATCCGCATTATACTCATTCATCCCTTTCGAAATCCTCTGCCTTGTCCTCAGATTGACACCCAAACATTCTGAAATGCCCGTATCAGATCTTCCATCTCGAATGTCAAGCAGTACAGCATGACATTTACAATTTTCTGGTGGGATGAAGTGTGTCATCGTGCTCTTTTTCTCATTGACGGTTGTCCAACTAATCCTATGCAGTCAAGTAATTAAAAAACAAATAATGCATATGCGCGAAATTAAAAACATAAAATGATGAAAATTTACCCATCACACACACTCTCTCTCTCTCTCTCTCTCTCTATATATATATATATATATATATATATATATATATATTAGTCATCCACATACAAACCTATTTATATTATTAGCTCTACTTTGTATTGAGTACTTTTTAAAAAATAGTGTTTCTTAGGAGGAGGAATATTATTCCACCCATACTTGTGTATATATATATATATATATATATATGCATATATATATATATATATATATATATATATATATATATATATATATATATCACGAAAAATATCTAAAGGGGCATGCATATCTATGAAGTATCTATGTATGTTTGCACGCGCATACTCTTTTTGGTGTCACTTTAATGAAGTTGTAGCATATGCTCTTAAATTGGTATACAAGCTCAAATCATATAAGTTTATGTTCATGTATTGATAGCAAGATATAGATAAAAATTGATAAATCTCTGTGTGTATTTTACATGTACATTCTGATCAAAATATAAAAGTTTATTTTCACGTGCATATTATGCATATTTCTTTCCTTGAAGGGATACACAGATTCACAACACCGACTTTAGATTCATTTTAAAATCCCTGTTTTGGTGGAAAATAGTCTACAAACTTGTGAAAGCTAAGTGTCACATTCAAAACATTAATATGTATCAGTATAGACAGAGAAGCACGGACTTTCTCACTATCACTCTCTTCCAACCGCCACTGACTTTCCACTCTGTCATTTCTTCATAATTTGTCCACATACACTCATTTTGTGTACGGAGACTCCTAAACGCGCGCCCGAGAAAATGATATTCAGAGAGTGACAACATAAGGAAATATATATTAATATTAAAGTAAACATTCCCGTTAAGCGAACTGATGACGTCCATAAAAAGTAAATATGTTTACTCAGCTGAAAGTAAATATTCATCTGTACTGTATGCATGTAAGGCGTGGCTTTAATGCGCGGTGCCAACAGCCTCTTGAAAGAGAAAACTAGAAGATGCGACTTGAGCCGGTTGTGAAGGAGCCGTGAGTGAGAGCTGCAAAGGGAAGGCAGAAAAATACCAACATTCACTACACACATGCACGCATTCATTCATTCATTCATTCACCGTTTTTCTCTTCGTTTATGCCATGACTCCAACTATATACCAATAACAACTGGATGGATACATTTAAATTGGGGAGAAATGCACTCTGGCAAACAGTAACACCTCTCGCCGTAACAGAACATTATTCTTATCGTCATTTTCAGATTTTGTTTTTATTTTTACTTCACTTTTTCTGGCTGCTTTCTTTTATATCGGCGGTTGGAAAATAACGACGACTTTTTGCAAAAACGGATAAGCTCTTTTCCTCTTTGTTATGAGCGGAGACTAATTGGATTTTATTGAGAAAAACTGTTTTGATGGAATTAGCTTTTCAAAAAAACTATTGAACAAAATGACACGATGTAAGGAGAAGTGAAACGTGTTCTCAATAACACACACACACACACACACACACATATATATATATATATATACATATATATATATATATACATATATTATACACATATATATAGAATAATGAAGAAAAAAGAATGAAAAAAGGAACAAGCAAAAATCGAGTCTTCTGTACAAACTAACAAATACTGCATTATCTAACATTGTTTTCATCATATTTTTACTTAATTTTCCTTTTAAAAACGTAATATCAACACTCACAAACATATATATATATATATACACACACACACACATATATATATATACACACACACACACACACACACATATATATATATATATATCGTTCAGTGTGTGAGTAAGCAAGTGTTGAATGTCGATACGCGTACTAGTATACATTCACGTTACATTAATCGACCCTAAAACATAAATTCTGTAAACATTTGACTTAATCATCAAACGCCATAGAAATATATATTATAATTTTGGATTAATTGTCAGGAGAACAAATGGGGTATCGAATAACCACATGATTATTTGTTTATATATATAAACCGAACAAACCAAACAAATTAGATTTTTTATTTATACATTAATTTGTACATTTTCCTGCATAAATACGTCAATGTCTTTATTTCACATCATATAAAAGGATAGTATAATAATGGCATATTCCTTTGATTTACCTTTTTTATTTGTGAATAAATAGTATTAACTTAGTGTCTGTATGGTATTTATTACCATTGTATTCATTAAAGGTGCTAGTAAGTACGTAGAGATAAAAATGTATGTGAATGTTGTGTGAAAGATATTGTGCCAAGAGTGTGACCGAAATTAGTTTACATTTTCATATGAAAAAAAATGCCCTCGACTGAATTAAACGAAGTTTAGTAAATATTTATAAGTCATATGAACATCTGAGTCGCTGTACAAAAGCAAAAAGAAATATAATTTACTTTTAAATTGCGCTAATGTATTCAGTGGATTTTCCCCTCCTTGACTTGGGGACCCGTTGAATTATTAATATTGCATCACATGCTGTCTTATAGATTATAAAAAAATATGTATATTTTCTTTCTCGACAAAAAAAGAAACGTTGGCTTTATATGAACCCCTTATTTCTCTTTTCATAAATTCTAATTTATTCTTTACTGTAGTTTTAAGCATATGAAAACATATTCTCTGTATTTACCATGTTATGTAGTAGTTGGAAAGCGTTTTCTCTATTTAAAAGTAAGACACATCTGTATTATTACTTTGTTTATATCCTGGAAACAATTACAATAATCAACCAATGGAGGCTTAGTATCAATACAGGCAATTCACAAAATCAACCTCTACAATTACTACTACAAAGTTTTAGTCATTTCTCGCATCAGTAACTGCTCAGTATTGCATAATAACTACTACTATATCATGCAAGAGAATTAATTAAAATTAGCATAATAAGAAAAATTAAAAACGAAATTTAAAAACCTCATGTAGAGCAGCTATACCTTGTCTTTGCAACAGAAATTGTAATTTTACACGAATCATTGTTAAAAAGAAACCAGAACCCAACACTCTTATTCTTTCTGTCACTCTTTTAATCAAAATATTTCATGTTGCCTTACTCAACAACTGCTTCTCCATTCCATAGTTCATGTTGTCTAATCCTTATTCATTTTTTGCTTCTTGATTTTCTTTGTTTTGAACGAGTGAATCGCGTAAGCGAAGTGTCATTTTTGAAAAATGCACAAGTAATCAGCTGGTGTTTTTATATCAACACAACTACTAGTGATTATAGCAGTCGTCTCGTATCACCGTCTTCACGTTGGACCGAGGACGTGTGCTCGTGACGTCGTAGCCCAAATTCGTTCGTTCATTCATTCAACATCTTTCCGGCCTTTTCGCTCAGATTGCTCTTCCAATTATTTATTTTCTTTTCCTTCTTTTTACCTGTTTTGTTTAGCACTTAATCTCTTCTATCCTACAAAAGCCTTTCTCTCATCACTGAAAATGATTCCTTAATGCAGATCACTACCCGATCATAAAAAATACCGACGAGACAAAGAAACCTGATCACGTGCGCAAAATTAAATAGACACACGTAGGAAGAACCTCATAGAAAGCATTTCATTCAAACATATCAGTTAAAACATTCTCAAAGAAAGCACTGAAAAGAGGATGTATTGAGCTACAAAATTTAATTATATGGAAACACAACATAAAAAACTCACAAAGACATACATGCACATAATAATAAAAAAGCTTGTATAATTCTTAATACTGTTGGACACTGTAAAGCAAACATTTCAAAAATGTTATGAAAATAACTAAACCAGGACAGAATGTTAGTCCGGAGAATTATTTAACAACATACGCCACTCTTTTCCAATTTAACAAAATCCTTCCACAAAACTTTTATATAATTTGTATCTTGTTTTACAACTGTAAAATTTTAAAGATATTCATATCTGTTTATATCTGTAAAATTGTTATAACTTTTATGTTTTTTTTTCAAAAATATATTTATGGTTACAATAGTTTTTATTGTTTGAAAGATTTCCACATCCTTAAGAGAAAGATTTCCAGATCTTCAAAGGCATACACTTTGCTTCCACTCTTCAAAATCCAAGAAACAAAATGGTCCATATATGCGAATAAGCAAATAACAGACCAAATTCTGTGCCTTCTGATCTTTCTAATTCATTTATGCCGAAAGTGCTACGTTTTTTGGGCGAAAGATCCTGTGTCTTCTCTTTAATGCTAGGCACAAATCAAAAAGTTTGTGACTAACATTGGAACAGTTGTTAAATTAAACTAGTTTATAAAAACACAAAATATGTGAATGACAATTTAAATCCATCAAACACACAGACATTTGAGCTCAAGACTTATCTTCAGGTGCAGAATGAAATCAACTTAAAAAGGCTGATTTCTTTAGACGTATTAGAAGGCAGTTTCTTTCTTTTTCGTTCTCGCTCTTTTCTATTCACCTTCTCTCTCTCTCTCCCCCTCTCTCTCTCTCTCTATCTCTCTCTCTCTCTATATATATATATATATATATATATATATATATAGTCATTCAGATATATCTAATTCTGCCTTTTGATCAATTTATCTAATTATACAGTTACTTGTTGCTTTTTTTATTCAAAACTCCAGTATCCTATATATTCCTCTTTCAATTCAACAAACTTCTTGGTCCATTTCTTATCCTGACTATCTGAACTGAATTTGTCTTGCAACAATCAATCAAACGTATGAATTTCTCTTTATCAACCTCATCTATTTGTCTTTCAGTCTCATCTATCTCTCAAACTATCCACCTATCATAGTTTGTATATGTCTATTTATCTAACAATCAACTTTCATTTCTTTTTTATTCATCAAATCAAAATGTGATATAAAAAGGGTGAAAAGAAAAAGAAAATTTACATTTATACAAAAAGATATGAATATACGCCTACACATCTATTATGTATCATTATTTCACAAAGTTAAAACGATAAATATTCATTCTCATGTCCAAAATAGCAACACCAGTGAGAATCTGATATAATCTTAAATAAGCGTTTTGTATTTTTGTGCGTGTATCAGTTAGATTTTTGTGAATATTTACTCTTTTCAAGGACGCGTGTTAAGAAGTTAGAATTCTGTAAAATCTCATCTAGATACTAAATATTACTATAGGAAATAAAGTAATGCATAACGACATGCACCCCCAATAAAAAAAAAACATTTAATATTCTTCCGTATATTTTATAATCACTGATTACTAGAATCCCATCATTTATATATAAAAACTTTAAAATTGAGCATATAAATGCGCATGTAAGATTTTCTTAATGCTACATAGATTTTCTAACCTGGCTTAAAAACTTTAAACGTGACACTCAATTGTGCTGACCCGGGTGAGCAAAGTGTTTAAACTTTAATGTCAGAAAATGATTATAAATATATGGATATGCTAACATTTTACTACAAAAATGTAAAGAAATTCATTTGTATCCGTAACTGATTTCATTAGTCTTATAATAGATAGGCTGATATATGCACATTACTAAAACACCTACGTATATGTGCGAGGGTCATAATAGTTCATCTGTGTTTATAATTGTTTACTAGATAGATAGATAGATAGATAGATAGATAGATAGATAGATAGATAGATAGATAGATAGATAGCCTACATGACATCAGAAGACGTAAACTCAGGTGTTCCATGTCTAGATACACGCTTGAATTTCTTTAACAACAGACAGTGATTTTCAAATTACGACAATACAATAACGTGCACTTAAAAATTTATACATTCACATGAATCTGTACTGCTGCTATTACTGCAAGTTTTGATTTGCTCCATGTTGAAAGCAAATAATGTTTTACAAAAACATTGTAAAAAGGACTGAGACCAAAACGTGCGTTTTTCTAAATAAACTAAAAATATGTCGGGTCTCACGTACAAATAATTAAAAAAAAAAAGGAAAACAAAAACAATCGCACAAAGAGTAACAATAGCTACCTCGCATATATTGTTAACGTTGTCGCCAAAAATATATGTTATCTATCCTCACTCCCGCGAAAAGTGAATATATATTTTCTTTCCTTTTTTTCTTTATTTTTTTTTTTACCAGCCTCATTAATACGATGGGCTCAGAACCGCTATCTCGGCCTAAAGTAACTTTTTTATATCATATGATCTCTACAACTGGTCGATTCGAGCAATTTTGAAAATTGTACTGCTCAAACAATATTTATTATCGGCTAAACTTTGTAAAGACATTATAATCTTTTAAATTATGGATGACCACAGGGAAGAATTCTCACCTCCACCTGATGTGATTAGGGCAAATCGCAAACCAGCTCCGATTAATTTTAATTTAGAATCAAGTGAATGTTTCTCAGATGAAAATTTTCTAAATGTGGACACAATGAGACCGCGCGCAAACACAGCACCTTCCACTCCGAGTCGAACTACTTTACCGCTTTTTGACGAGCTTCCACAGATCACAATCGAAGACTTCTCAACTTTACAAAGCCCGACGGGTAATGTGAATAGCAATCCTGGTGTCGGGGTAACCCTGGGTCGGCCAAAGGTCCCAAATAGCTTTTTCTCTATGGATTGCCGACCTCGTTCGCGAACCTGTCCTGAAGATCTTTTCCGAAAATCTTTCAAACGGCCCCCCACGCCGCCGCCTACACCTTGTTCCAAATTGTTAGACTTTGGCAAAAGCCGAAAGCCGCGCTATAGTGCCTTGAAGAAAGGTTTCGGATTTAATAAGGATACGATTAATAACTTCGCCCTTAAAGAATTGCCTGAAATAGGAACCGATCTTGGAGAATATGCTGAAATAGAAGTCGAAGAAGACGATGAAACTGGGGAATTAAGAGATGATTTATCGGCTCTTCATATCCAGGATGTCTACACGTCTGTAGACACAGAAACTGGTTCTGGCGATTTCTTGCTGGCTGATTTGAACTCTTCCCCTTTTACCTGCTCCAATTTTATTCGAAGAGGCTCAAGTTGAATACAGGTTTTGTAGTTTTTTATTTTGCTTTTTATTAATGTTTTTGTCTTTGTTGTCCTTCCTTGCTTGTTTTATCTTATATAAAAGCTGAAAAATATGTTATAACTTTCTGAACGAGTTTATTTACTAACTTCTTTTCTGTTATCTTTAGATTGCTATACCGAATTTTCTTTTTTATTATTTCAAACTTATTTGCAGATACTTTGTAAAAATTACATTTAAATCTTCGTGCGCTGAAAAAGTTAAACAAACATTATCAAAACACAGAATCATGGCCTTCAGACTAATTTCCTTTTATCGGATGGTTTTAATAGAAATTTGTGGTTTGAAATCTCTTCAGCCTTCAACAATTACTTTTCTTCTATTGCTTATATATATATATATATATATATATATATATATATATATATATATATATATATATATATATATAGTGAACACTGAGGTCAATGACCATGAGCAGAAGATTGTGTTCAAGCATTAAACAGACTCGCCACTTGGTGTCGACCCTAGTGTCCGATTTTATTTTTTATATTTACATACACTCCAGTTCTGATATTTAGCACTTCTATCACTTTATCCATAAATATAGCATACTGTAAAAATATATGTTAGGTTATTAAACAAAAATGAATGACTGAATGAAAGAACAGAAATTATGACTGAGTGTAACCATACAATAAAATACCTGATAGGGTCATACTACAATGGATGAAAACGTTATAACTACTTCTAATTTTTAAAATTGCGCCTTCAAAAAAAAAAACTCGTTACGTTAAAAAAAGTGGATAAAACGATAAAAGTGGATAAAACGATAAAAGTGGATAAAACGATATATATATATATATATATATATATATGTTGTAAAAAATTTAAATTTAAAAATTCGTGTCTTGTAAACAAATCTCTAAAGAAACTTCTTAAAGTTAAACATGTTAGATAACAGACACTTTTCTTGCCCGTTCTTTACTTCGTGTGCATACACCGCGTATATATAACATGTTAAAATCTCTCAGTCATGGGACGATAGTTTAGGGGTAGGCTCTCTGTCTGATACCAAATCCATAGAGTTTTGATTCTGGCTGGAAGCAATTGGATGTCTAGCCACACTATGAGTTGTGATACAGCAAAACGGGATGTGGATGACTATATATACATATATATACATATATATATATATATATATATGTGTGTGTGTGTGTGTGTGTGTGTGTGTGTGTGTGTGTGTGTGTGTGTGTGTGAAGAGAGAGAGAAATCTGGACAATAAACAAATGAAGATTTCATTCGCATAAAATTGCAAGGAGTCTGAAAAAACTTAATAAAAATTTACGAAATATTTCTTGTTCGTCCTGTTGAACCAAGCGTGTATACATCTCACATAATGCTAAGACATTTTAAGCATTCATCTGTGTGGTGCGAGTGAAATCTGTAGCAATGGTGTCTTCATATACATGTTTACCATTATATGGCAAGTATTTCTGCCTCATCTTCTAGCTAATGACTTACCATTATGGGGAACAGTATGGGGAGGTATATCTGGGAATTATTTCTCTTGCATTCTGCACAATATATATATATATATATATATATATATATATATAGAGAGAGAGAGAGAGAGAGAGAGAGAAAGAGAGCGAGAGAGAGTAGTGCTGAAAGATTTTCGACCCAACCAACTTTCCTAAATTTTGTTATCTTTTCCTCTTGATTCACATCTTTTTCTTATCCTTTCTCCAACACCACCTTTATTTTGTTTCTCTTTATCTTCACTCTTCTTTCATGTAACCCTAGGCTTTGCTTGGAGGTAAAACGATTATTATATCTATATATGGTAATTAGTATTATTATTATCATAATAGCATACTGCAACTTAATAGCTATAAAGTTTCAGTGTTAAAACACCATCATCAGTCAGTAAAATGTAGTTAATTTATTTTGTAATATATATAAGTAGAGAGGTAGAGATTAAAAAAATTAAAGAATAAAAAATAAAAAATGAATAAAATCATAAGAATATGTGATTAATTAAGTCGGGTTGAGAGGTTATGGCATTTTAAAGAATGGTATTTTAAGAATTTTAATATAAATACACTAAAATTTAGATATAGCTGCATTGATAATCTTGATAAGATAATAAAAAACATTACTAAAATCCTAAAACAACATTATGATATTAATTATAAACAACTTGCCATAATGATAATAACACTAGTTCCTAACGTGTACACTTTGCAAAATAAATGCCTTACAATTACTGTTGTATACCAAGCTACTATCTCAACTACTTAAAATCCTAATCTTACCAAATATTATATCGGATGTACTAAAAATAATTTTAAATCTCGATTTTATCAACAAAACTTATTTTTCAAAAATAAAGTATACAGTAATTCTACTTCTCTTGAAAGATGCAAATAAAACTCCTAGAGTTAAATAGAAAATATTAACTAAAGCTAGAACATGTAAATAGTTACATGAAATCTTTCCTTTGCTTACAAGAAAATCCATAATAAACTTTTAAAAAAACTGACTTATTGAACCAACATAATGAAATCACTCATTTTTACCACCAGAGAATCTTCCATACCCATAAATATATCTGAAATTATCTCAATTTTATCTCACTAATTTTGCTATTTGTTTTTATAATTTTTATAGCTTTTTGAATTTTTAATTTTTAATTACTATTATATTTGTTGTACTTATGAACAAATTCTCTTAATACTTTATCTTTTTTTATATTTTCATTTTCCCTTTTATATTTTTTACATTATTCTTACTTTTATGTTGGTTTTATTTTATTTCTGTATTTACTTCATTTTAGTTTATTTCATATTTTCCAACGTTTCGAGTTTTCTTTGCAAATCTTCCTATTTTTCTTTCACCTCTCTCTTGTCTCTTTTCATTTTCAATGGCAAAACATTGAAACATAACTTCCCAACATCACTTAATTCATCTCATTAGATGACCTCTTTATTCTTATGGTTTTATTTTTTTTTATTTTTCTTTATTTGTTTAATCTCCTTTTCTGTAGATATTGTCAAATAAATTGACCATATTTTACTGCCTGATGATGGTGTTTTAACAGTGAAACGTTATAGCTATTGAATTGCAGTATGCTATTATTATTATGTCATTTTTCATCATATTTCGATTTCTGCTTTGGTCTCACTACCAACCAAGTCTGCGGAGAGACCTAAGGCAGGTAGTGGCTTATTATTATTATTATTATTATTATTATTATTATTATTATTATTATTATTACCATATATTTATGCTCTAATTTGGTTTTGAGCACATTTTAAAGTAAATATCTGTGAAATGTACTTCCATTAGTAACTATTACTTTTATTATATATATATATATATGTGTGTGTGTGTGTGTGTGTGTGTGTGTGTGTGTGTGTGTGTGTGTAAATAAGTATATATATGTGTATGCATGCGGGTACACACCGTTATATAAATATTTATCAGGTGTTAATAGAACAGTAAAACGCTATTAACTATAGGATAATATGCATATATATATATGTGTGTGTGTGTGTGTGTGTGTGTGTGTGTGTGTGTGTGTGTGTGTGGAATATGTTAAGGAATATGGCAAATTCTACACGCAAAACGCTCTCTTTTGAAAAAAACTCATTATCGCTATCAAGAAAACAGTCAATTTCAGAAATTTCTGATATTGTTCATATGTCTAAAAGTATCGTTCATCGTGTAATTAGCAGATATAAAACCAATAAAAGGTTAGATGCAAAACCAAAAGCCGGCAGACCACCAAAAACATCACAAAGAGAAGATCGAATAATTGTTAGAATATCTACAAAAAACCGTTTTTAAACTGCTACATCAATTCCCCGTAAATTTAATGAAGATACAGATAATAAGATCTCAAGGAAAACGGTCGCTCGCAGGTTAAAAACTGCAGAATTGCATGCCCGTATTCTAGTTTCGAAGTCTCTCATTTCAAAGCGAAATCAAAGGACACGCCTGGAGTATGCGAGAGAACATGTTGTTTGGACTGACGCATAATGGAATACGGTTCATTTCAGTGACGAGTCCAAGTTTACTATTTACCGTTAAGTTTGGTGGCGGCAGTGTGATGGTGTGGGGTATGATTTCATCTGCAGGAGTTGGCTCTATCATCCGCGTGCGTGGCAATATCAATGCTGAGATTTACAAAAAGCTTCTTCAGCAGCATGTGGTATCAAGATTACACCATAATCTTTATGAATCTCCTATTTTCATGCAGGACAATGCAACTTGCCACAAGGCTCAGAAGACTATGGCTTTATTTGAAGAAAAAGGAATTGCCCTAATGAAGTGGTCAGCCCAGAGCTCCGACCTGAATCCAATAAATAATGTTTAGAAGATAATTGGAGAAAGGGCTCAGAAAAGAAACCCGAAAAAACAGGATCACCTATGGAAGTTATTGAAAGACGAATAGGAGGGAATTACTGCTGAGTTTTGCAAAAGATTAATTAGATCATGTGGTCGACAATGCAGAGAAGTCATTGAAAATAAGAGGATGCTTACCAAATATTAAATTTTGTTGACAATCAAGTATTAAACAGATCGTTCCTTAACTTTTGTCCAGTAGCTTATTTCCTTTGTTCCATTTAATCTTTATTAAAAAAATATCATGTAAATTTATGTAACTCTGTATAATATTTATGCATTGCATCCTAATCTTTATTCGGTAAAAATTTCATTGCTAATCATGTATTACTTTTTAAGTAATACACATATTTATGTCTTTGTTGTTTCCGTTCCTTATATTATGGCCGCTATTATATATATATATATATATATATATATATATATATATATTCTTTTCATATTTAATGATTGACTTTTAATATTTATGATTTAAACAGAAGTTATGACAACAGGAAGTATAAGTGGTCCATTTAACAATGAACACTTTATTCTGATGTCTAGTTAATATATATATATATATATATATATATATAGAGAGAGAGAGAGAGAGAGAGAGAGATGATAAAGAAACCGAGAAAGAGTGTGAGGAGAGAGTCCGTGTATGTTTAAATTTAAGATTTTCCTCAATTTTATCTCGATTCTTACTTGAAATCAAATACCCTAATTTTATATTAATATTCCTTAAGTTTCAACTCTTGGAGTAACATTCAAGGATGTTTTAATAATTTAGTAATTCCCCCTAGGTCAGAAAGAGATCTAGAGCTTTATTCAGCAAACTTTCTAGAAATGGTGTGTCAATAAAAAATTAGTCTCCTGGTCAGGTTAAGAGGAATAGCTTGGTTGACCTATCGCCCAATTAGTTCTCCTGCGTTTATTGAACATGAGTCGAGGTTTATAGATTGTTTTCTGTGGAGGATATGATATACCGGTTCTTTTCATCCATGGCGTAAATTATTTAACTGTCTCAACTTATTGTTATACTGACTGATTAGTGTCTATTTTTTATTGTTACTCAGAGCAAAACACTACGCTTCCTTAGCCTTATACTTTCGGCGGACCTCAAATGAAATGACTATATCGAATCCATTGCCAAATCCGTCGCTATGAAAGTCGGCTCTCTGTGCAGGGCCCGGAAGTTTTTCCCACCTGAATCTATCCTGAACATATACAAATTTACCATCCGCCCGTGTATTGAATACTGCTGCTACATCTGGTCGGGTGCCCCTGCTACTCTCCTTGGGCTTCTTGACAAAATACAAAGGAGAATCTGTAACGTGGTTGATACTGACTTGGCAGACCGGCTGCAACCACTCTCTCACCGGCGTGATGTGGCTTCCCTGTGCCTCTTCTACAAGTACTTTCATGGCTTCTGCTCCGATGAACTTAGATCATTGGTGCCGCCTAGGCACGAATTTACACGAGATACTAGATTAGCAACTAGGTCCCACCCTTTTACAGTTAAACAGATAAGATGTAACCGTAATTTCTACTCCAACAGCTTCTTTTCTCGCGTTTCCCGCCTGTGTTTTGCAAAATACATGTCTACTTTCCCGACAGCTGCAATCTCCAGGTGTTTAAATGTAGGGTCAATAGACACCTCCTATCACACCTCCTATCACACTAACTTCCAATTATTCTCCCAACACTCTCAACATCTACCCAACTCTCATTCTCGGTATCCTTACCTGCCTATCACCCACCTTCTGACATTTCCTATATTTAACCATCCTTTCTCCACTCTATGTAGCCCCCGCGCAATAGTGGCAGTGAAATGCCTTGCGCGGAGTGAAACGCTTATAAAAAAAAACTCAGTTGGCAGTTTTCTGGTTGCTACATCCCGACTGGTAGTAAGGAGAGAGAGATTGAGAGAGAGAGAGAGAGAGAGAGAGAGAGAAACTGTTCTGGAGAAGCTTAGATAGACTAGTCTGATTAACATTCATACATTCACTGGGGAATTTGCAGAATAGGTGTCACTGCATGGATTTCCAGTGAGCAACATTAAGGCTATATTATGCTTTAGTCTTTAACCAAGTTTTGATCGGTTTGTGTTGCCAAAGAAGATAGTGCTAATTATTTTGGACAATTACTGTAACATATGATATGCTTATGGATCAATAAAAAACATTTGAAGTTGATGGTATTCCTGCAATAACCCTTCATAAATTTGCTTCTAAACTCGTTGCTTCTTGCTTTATTAATTGTTGAAAATCCCCTTCTTTAGTTCCAGTCTTTAAGGCATTAAGCAAACCGTCTGATCCTTCTAACTATAGGTCGACGATACTTCTATCTCTTTTCGGCAATGTACTTGACCTTCTAATAAACTCTGAAACCTCAAAGGATCTTCAAATAAGCAATATGGCTTTCGCTTCTCTATGTTAACTGCCGATGTATTAATGGTTATTGATGAAAGAGTATGTCAAGTTATATATAAGAATAGTAAAGATCGAGCTGTTGATTGAGATATCTTGAATCTATTTCATAAGGTTTGGCATTCTGGTTTTCTTCACAAGTTGAAAGGTTGTGTTATTTTGGATGTCACAAACTGATGTCACAACTATTTACTCCTGTCTTACTGGTAAGTCTGATCTGTTCGATAAGGTCAAGTTGACAGCTGATCTAAAAAAATAGTAATCTTCAATATGTTGTTAACTGGAACAACAATATGCTTGTTAGTTTTCAAGCCTTAAAAACGAAACTGCTCTCTTTTAATCGTCAGATAGATTCTGTTTTGCCTTCCATTATCAAGGCTGATACTAACCTCCAAGAGAATGCTTCATTGCGCCTCTTGGGCTAACGTTTTTCGCTGATATGAACTTGAAGAAATATAATGAATCAACAGCTAAGTATGCTACTAAGAAGTTTGGTTCATTGTGTTGTACAAGGTAATTTTTATCTCCAGAATCTATTTTATAACTTTACCATGTCTACCATTCGTCTATGCATTGAATATTTATGTCAGTTCTGGTCTGTATTTAGAGATTCTAGATAAAATACAAAGAATATCTTTGTGGAGTAAATAAGACATTTCCGGTAACACAAAATAAATTGACAATATGCCTTAAATAATAAACTCTAAGATAGTTCAACGACAGAGTTCCGAGAGAGTTCTTATAGTATTCCGATAGAGTGTTCGTTAGAGTACTGCTGAAATCAGTCGAGTTATAATATTGTAACCGCGAGTAGCGAGTTATAACAGTGGCGAGGAGGAATCGAAAATAATATGGAGTGGGAAACATAATATGTGGCGCACATAATAACAGTGACGGTGCTAAAATAGAACCATGTGGGGTAATTCAGTTTTGTTTTTTGTTTTTTGCTGTTTTTAAGAAAAAAAAGATTTTTTTTTTAAATTAAGAATTATTTTTCCAAGTGGTAAAATATATCAACAGGAGCAACAGTAAGAGCAACATCAACAACAGCAACAACAAAAAACAACAGGTGTTGGATTTCAGACACAATAACAAATGTTAACTAAAACAATTCAGAAGATCGGCATTACCTTTTCTAACTATTTTAGAAGATAACCAGCAAATTTACATAAAAGAATACAGTGACTGGGAAGACGAGAGAAAAACAAAACATTTGTACACCGTTGAGATAATTACAGAAAACTAATGAGAATTTTTGCATGAAAAAATTAACAATGTGGATGTAAAAGTGCAACTACACGCTGGTAGTGATATCACAATAACCAACGAAGCCACATATAAAGCAAACTGAAAATCTATATCAAAAAGAACTTTGAAAATTGCACATGGTGGGTCGGGTGAGAAATAATTTGTTATTGGTGAAATGACAAGTAATTTTGTAACAAGCGTGTGAAAGATTTGTATTATTTTTTTTAAATACTTGAAACTTATTCGGTACTAACGGGATGAAATTCTTAGAGCTTTGGAATTTACCTTCAAAAATAAGTAGAAAAGTTACCTGTTTAAAAAAATCAATGTGAAAATTTAAAGCAAGAATTAAAAAAATCGACATTTTCCAGGTGTCTTGTAGAATGAGTTGAGTCGGTGTTCCAAAGTCAAAGTAAAATTTCTAGTGAACAAAAGGTTCGACGCCAGTATTTAAAGTGAAACGTAGCGTACCGTTCGCAACATTGGATCAAGCCGATGAAGAATTAAACAGACTTGCAAAATTAATGTCATTGAAAAAGTTGACAGTGTACGTAAATAATAATAATAATAATAATAATAATAATAATAATAATAATAATAAGAAGAAGAAGAAGAAGAAGAAGAAGAAGAAGAAGAATTGAAGCCAGAAGAAGCTTATAAATACCTAGGTGTAAATGAGAGTGAAAAAATTCACCATAGAAAATGAAAGAAATAGTGCGTAAAGAGTACTATAGAAGGCTACGACTGATATTAAAAACTGAATTGAAATCTCAGAACATAATTATGGCCATTAATAGCCTTGCAATCCCAGTTGTATAATATAGTTTAATATAGTTTAAATATATATATATATTTAATATAGTTTAATAATATGGTTGTATAATATATTTTATTTTGCAATTCAAGGTTATTTTTGACTTAAGATAAATAGTATCACGGTTCAATTATTTCCATTAGTTTTGTCTTGTAGAAGAGTTAAATTTCTGTCTTCGAGACATTCAATTCGTAACGGTTGGCCAGCGAACGCATACCGTTTAACTCGACTATATTCTGTAAAAAAATGGTTTAATTTCTATTTTTGTCTTCAGAAATTTAATTAAATCAACTTTTCAGTTTTAGCTGCTTGTGGTAAGTCAACCGGGATTCAGTCCATTTTTCAGTCTGTTTTTCTGTAATTTTTGGAAATTTTTTTTTTCGTTTTTTGTTCGTCTTTGATTTTTTTTTTTTTGTCACTTAGTTTGTGTAAATTATTTTGCAATTCAAGGTTATTTTTTACTTATACAAAGTTAAAACTTTGTAAACCTCAGTCACTTTTTTTTCTTCCTTTTTTTAATTGGAGTAGATAGTTTCTACTATCGCCCGGTCTCACACTCCACCCACTTCTTTTGAATGAGGTTAGAGGTGATCGCCTTGTTTCTTGTTTAGGAAGGGGTTCCCGGTTCATCCCCCTTCTCCGGTCTTAGTGTTAGTTCAGCTGGAAGCTCTTTGCAGTTACGGAGTATGGTGGCAACGTCTTTACATTCTGAGGGTTCCGGGTTGGCAGTTTCCTGGTTGCTGCTTCCGACTGGTAATTAGGAGCCCGAACTCTTGCGTAGCGTCTTGAGAGGCTGCTCTGATCAACAGTTGAATAATACCGGGGTTCTTGTAGTGCCATATCGCGCATGGACGGGCGTCCCTGCATGAACGTTCGGTGGGCAACCCCGAGGCCACATTATGTTGTAGGCCGCGCCAGTCTCCATCCTTCACAAGTTGCAAACGATTGACCGACTGATTCTATTCTATGACCTCTCCTTAACTGAATCACTATGGAAAAAAGCAAACATAATAGCAAAACTAAACCAGCTCATTTGAAAACGCCCAAATCTGTCTGCATCTCTTTCACTAACATACGCGGCATCCACACCAACTTCCTCAGCGCAGATTCATTCCTCCATAATAACTCACCTGATATATTAGCCCTATGTGAAACTAATCTTAACCCTTCTATCCCCTCATCTGAGTTCTACGTTGCTGGCTACCTTCCCCTCTTCAGGAAGGACTCCAATGTTCATATGCATGGGCTTGGTGTCTATGTCAGCGAACACCTTCCCTTAGCTAGGGTGTCATCTTTTGAATCCCCAGATCATTCTTTCATGTGCTTCCGCCTCTCACTTCTCGACTTAATTAGCTATCTCTTCTTTCTCCCGCTCTCCTTCCTTCCCTGACTGTTCGTTACTTGACATCATTTCTGACAATATCGACAAGGCCATTTCTTCCCATCCCTCTGCCCATGTATTCGTGTTTGGTGACTTTAACGCCCACCACACCAAGTGGCTGAAGAACGCTGTCACCGACCCTGCTGGTGTCCACACCATGAACTTTTCAATCACCCAATCCCTTACGCAAGTGGTGGACTTCCCCAAGCGTTTCTCCGACAACCCTAACGGAAGGGACTCACTTCTAGACCTCTGCTTCACTTCCATCCCAGATTCTTGCACTACCAGACAACTCTACCCACTCAGAAACTCTGACCACACTGTAGTGTCCGTCAATATTTCACTCCACTCCCGCCCGACCCATGATACCCAGACAAGTAGAATATCCTACTGCTATCAAAGAGCAGACTGGGATTCGTTCCGAGACTTCCTCTGTGACATCCCTTGGAACAACGTTTTTAGTCTTCCCATCGAAGAATGTGCATCCTAGGTCTCCTCC
Source organism: Ascarosepion bandense (assembly GCA_037127315.1). Taxonomy (NCBI): domain Eukaryota; kingdom Metazoa; phylum Mollusca; class Cephalopoda; order Sepiida; family Sepiidae; genus Ascarosepion; species Ascarosepion bandense. The sequence continues at coordinate 3,646,020 of JBBBDQ010000239.1, read as the reverse complement.
TGGGTTAAGGCTGACATCGATGCCTTCATCCCTGCTAGGAAATTCCAGCTTAAATCTCATTCGTCTCCATGGTTCTCACCCGCTTGCTTGGCTGCCATTGCCCACCGGAATCATTTCTTCCGACTCTATCGTAACGAGGCGTCGGACCAAAACAGGCGCCTTTTCACTTCAGCTCGTAATAAGTGTAAAAGGATACTTAACGAAGCTAAGATGTTGTTTGCTGCCAGAATGAAGCAACGCATAGCATGCTCTAAATTCGGCGCTAAAGACTACTGGCGACTCTGTAAAAGAATACTTAACAAGAGCAGGTTCACAATACCCCCGCTAATCAACAAATTTGAGGTCCTCACCTCCCCAGCAGATAAGGCTGAATGCTTTGCTCGCAGATTCTCGAACAATTCGAGTCTGGACTCATCTGGAGTTTTTACACCCGACTTCTCACCTAGAACCGAGGCACAACTGAATGATGTCCACATTACACCTTCGCTTGTCTCTAAGATAATCTTAAAACTTAACCCTCACAAAGCAAGCGGTGGGAACGGAATCCCAACCATAGTCTTAAAGAAATGTGCCCCTGAACTCTCCTCTGTCCTTTCTAAGCTCTACAACCTCTGCCTATCTGCTTCCTGCTTTCCTGCCTGTTGGAAATCTTCCTCTGTAGTTCCTATATTTAAAAACACTGGAGAACCCTCTGACCCTGCAAATTACCGCCCTATCAGCCTTCTTCCGATCTTTGGCAAAGTGTTCGAAGCCATTATCAACGCCGAGGTGGTTCAGCATCTCACAGCACACAGACTCCTCTCGAACAAGCAATATGGTTTCCGCTTCACCAGGTCTACTGCTGATATGCTAACGACCATCACCGAGTACATATACCAGGCACTCGACAGGAATGGTGAAGCCCGAACCGTTGCATTGGAAATATCTAAGGCGTTCGACAGAGTTTGGCATGTTGGCCTTCTATGTAAACTGCGAAGCTATGGTATAACTGGACATTTGTTTGAACTAATCCAGTCATTCCTCTCTAACCACACAATGAAGGTGGTATTAAAAGGACATGCCTCCCAGAACTACCATACAAACGCAGGTGTCCCCCAAGGCTCCATCTTAGGTCCTACCCTCTTCCTGATATACATTAATGATCTCCCTGATTCCATAAGAGCCCAAGTAGGTTTCTACGCCGATGACACCACAGTTTACTCTCTCCTCCTACAAAAATCTGGTGTAGGCGTCAAAGCTAACCTCGCAGCCGAGATTGAAAAAGACCTCCAATCCATATTGGACTGGGGTAAGAAATGGCTAGTAAATTTTAATGCTTCTAAAACGAAGCTACTCTCAATTAACCATCATCGACAATCTCACCTACCTCCCATTAGCATGGACCAGGCTTGCCTCCCAGAGAGTAAAACACTACGCCTCCTTGGTCTCACACTTTCAGCGGACCTCAAATGGAATGACTATATCGAATCCATTGCTAAATCCGCTGCTATGAAAGTCGGTTCTCTGTGTAGGGCCCGGAAGTTTTTCCCGTCTAAATCTATCCTGCACATATATAAATCTACCATCCGCTCGTGTATTGAATACTGCTGCCATATCTGGTCGGGTTCCCCTGCTATTCTCCTCGGGCTTCTCGATAAGGTTCAGAGGAGGGTCTGTAATGTGATAGATACCGACTTGGCAGACCGCCTGCAGTCTCTCTCCCACCGGCGCGACGTGGCTTCCCTGTGTCTCTTCTATAAATACTTTCACGGCTTCTGCTCCGATGAACTTAGATCACTGGTGCCCCCTAAATACGAATTTGCACGAGATACTAGATTAGCAACTAGATCCCCCCTTTTACAGTGAAACTGATAAAATGCAACCGCAACTTCTACTCCAACAGTTTCTTTCTTCGCACTTCCCGACTGTGAAATTCTCTTCCACACGACTGCCTCCGCGACGGATACAATCTCCAGGAGTTTAAATGTAAGGTCAATAGACACCTCCTAACACACTAACCTGCTCCCATTCTATCAAACATTCTTCCCATCTGCCCAACCCACATCCACGGTATCCTTACTCATCTGTCACCTCCCTCCTGACATTCCCTCTGTCTAACCACTCCTTCTCTTTACCTTCCCCTATGTAGCCCCATGCACAATAGTGGCAGTGGAATGCCTTGCTTGGGGTGAGATGATTTTAAAAAAATAGTTTCAACATCTTAAACTGGATTCTAAACGACATCAGGCGAATGTTTTCTAAAACACGAAAGCTTCTTTCTAAGCATAAGATGCATCCTCCAAAGGCTGATGTAGACCGTCTATACATACCCCGTAAAAAAGGTGAAAGTGGTCTTATTCAGCTAGAATTGTCATACAAGACAACAACTACTGGCTTAGTAACATACATAGAAACAACAACGGACTGGATGATACAATTAGTCAAGCAACACGAAGAAAGAAAGAAAAAATATTCAATAATAAAAGAAGTCAGTAAATACAAACAAGATTTACATTTAGTAGATTCTGTAGAAAAGCAAAACAGAAGCCAAGAACCAACGATTACGGCAAAAAATATGAAAATGAAAGCCAAAGATAAAGCTCTTGAACAGATGAAACAATGCTGGCGAGACAAACCTCTGCATGGCCAATATCCTGAACGTGCCAATAAATCAAATGTTGATAAAGTTAATACTCATCGATGGTTACGTGCATCTGGATTAAACTCTGAGACTGAAGACTTTATTCTTGCAGCACAAGAGCAGTCTTTTCACTAGAAACTTTCAGGCAAATATACATAATAATATGGATCCAAAATGCAGGTTTTGTGATAAACACCAAGAAACAATAGACCATCTAATCTCAGGTTGTTCTGTATTTGCCCCAAATGAATATAAAATCGTCACGATAGAATGGGGCAATATTTACATTGAACAATGTGCAAACACTCTGGAAAATCTGTAAACAAACACTGGTATGAACATCACCCAGCACCAGTTACAGAAATAGAAAATGTCACCATTTTCATGAGAATACACCATCTACACAGACAGAAAAATTGAAACAAATTGGCCGGACATTATTGTTAAAAACCAGAAAGAAAAAACTTGTCTCTTAATTGATATGGCTTGTCCAGCGGATTGTAACGTAGCAGCCAAGGAATTCGAAAAACTATCAAAGTATAAGAACCTGGAAATTGAAATAGAAAAAGTGTGGAAATTGAAAACAAGAGTCGTGCTAGTGATAGTAGGTGCACTTGGAATGATAAAAAATGGAACAAAATAACACATTAAAAGAATCCCTGGACCCCAGCTTAAGAGAAATACAAAAAATTGTCTTATTAAGTACAGCTCACACACTAAGGAAAACTTTGTCTATGTAACGCTAGGAGTGATTCCCGATACTATTATAACCATTAGTAACCTGTTATAAATCATGTTATAGATCATGACCTGGCATCAAAGCTTCAGTTACTTTTCCACCGCAATAACGTAATGGCTTTGTGTCTTTTCTATAAATATTTTCATAGTAATTGCTCTAATGAAGCTTCCTCTATGGTACCTAGACTTTATTAATTTAAGCGAAGAATAGCGACAAAGTTTCGTCATGTTACAGTTGAAATAGTTAGATGTAACAATAACAATATCCTCTTTCGTAACTTTAGTTTGTAGAAGTCTCCTACGGCTTCCTAAATTTCAATCAGGTTTGATCTACATTATATTCTCTCTACTTACGTCACATTCTTTTCTTATACTGGCTCCTTAATAATGTTTTTCTAAATATTCTCTCACAGTCTTGTGTCTTAGTGCATTTATTGCCTTACCTGAAGTGAAATGATTAAACTGGATTGATGTCACACTTCTATGGCATAATCTCGAACGATATAAATTTTTACCCTAATTAGAGTATTAATTGAAAGTTGTTACAATCTATACCGTTTACAGTCGTATCCATGAAATCTTCTTGATTAACTTTTTCTTATATCGTGTCATACTCAGTAACCAGTAACCCTTTGGGTCGTAGTAGCTTTACTGTCTTGCTTGGGATGAGATGGATTATATATAAAGCCTTATCTCAATGATTATCAAACAAATATTTTATTAAAAGCAATAAAAAGGTATTTATCTAAATCACACAATCACCATGAAGCATTTTTCATAACATTAGCGAAATTCTATACAATTGTACTAACTTTCATTTGGGGACGAATTGAAAGCTGCTTTCATTATTTAAAATAAAAACAAAAGAAAAAAATCTATTATGTTAAACATTTTTTCTTTGTCAACTTTCATAATAAATTGAATAAACATTTATAAAACTTTTTTGAGTGAACATAGGAACTCATGGTTTTATGTTCTTAAGCAGTGATAAAAATGACATTCTTCTTGAAATAAATAACATTACTCACACGCGCGTGCCTGCATGCGTCCTAACACACACACGCACTTTATATATATATATATATATATATATATATATATATATATTATCCTACGTTTATGCCACGACTCGTTGTTTTATGCGTTATGCAATCTGCAAGAGCATATATCAAACTGACAGTTAAAATAGATTTGAATTTAAGTTCACTCGATGTTCATGGGAATTAAATCTTATAAGATATAAGATTAAATTACTGTTTTTTCTAATAACAAGATTACAAATTTAATTATTTTAAGATTACATGTAGATAGAAATTTGAATTTAAATTTTAAATTTTAAATTTAAATATGAACTAAATAACAAAATAAATATTAAAAATATTAAAATGCTAGAAGAAGAAATCAAAGGGGCGTAAAACATAAACGTAAAAATTTAAAAATGTAAATATTCTATTATTACTTGTAGATAAAATATTAAAAAATTAATATTTCAAATCAAAAAAATAAAAATATAAATAAAATAAAAATTTAAAAATTCAAATTGAAACTAAAAAGTAAAATTTAGAATTAAGATTAAAAATTAAACGATGCAGGGAGCAAAAATTAAAGGGGTTTAATTCATAATTTTTAAAAGTAATATTGCGAGGGAAAGAAAGAAAAAAAAGAAAGTGCTCAGGAAGACAGCGGAAAAAAAGAGGCAAACGTATAAAGGAATCTATATCAATCTGTGTCTAAGAATTTATGTAAATTTTTTTTCTATGACAGCATGTGGTCATTAAATCACATCTTTTTAGTAAATCAGCTTTATTGATATGGTTTAAGATGATAAGTTTTTTCTAAAAAGTATAGATTACATCTACCTCCTTTTCCTTTGTAATGGTTGGATTTATAATGGTGATAATTGGGTTGTTGTTGTTGTTGTTTTTTAATTTCCAATAATATATGGAAAAACAGTACTTTTGCTGTATTTACTGTTGTTTAAAGAAAATACGTGGTTGTTAACTCTTCAACCTGTTGGAAGTGCTTCCAAAGTAAAATTTGAATTTGAGCTCTATAAACAATTTATTGTTGCTATTAGTTGGGTGACGAATGTTGTTTATGTGGGCCAATTATCTATTTGATATCATAGTATTATGCTGTGAAATATATTTATCTGTTCTTAACGCAACTATATCTGACTTTAACATTGTTTTTGTTGATTTTTTTTAGTATGGGTGAATGGTAGAAATGTTTATGAATTAAGTTTAGAAAGAGTTTACCAATGTTACTTTGGACGTTACGGCTGAAGGGTGGCTTAAACCAAATGATACGTTTGCGTGATTTCTGCTTATTTCTGCTTACCTTATTTTTAACGGAGTATTTTAAACTAGTGTTGAGTTTACTTGTTTCTAAAGCATTAATTTTAGAGTTGGCGAAAATGTCCTTATTGGTGGAGTTGGTACTTTAACGAAATTGGAGGGATTTGTGTAGGTGGTCGGTGAGTCTCTTGGGTGATTTGATTCTCTGTTGATGTATGTAAGATTATGTGAGTCCTTAGTGTACGGTTTGTACAGACCATTGTTCAGGTCAAAGGTAACATCTAAGAAATTTACGACTTTAGCGTTAGTTATCGTGGTCATATTAACATCGCGGTCTTTGAAAAAATTTGTTACATCCTTTCTGAGTTTATCCATTTTTTTATGGATTATTTTTGCGGAGGACAACCATTCCGTCGTCTCTGTTAAATCCGGTGTTACATAAATCAAAGATGTACATAAGATTCCATAGCAACAAAATCCTACTAAACTGCAGGCTTCTGCAGAATTATACGCTCTCATAGAGATACAGAAATCAGGGTTGTTTTTCTAGTTCACAGACATTCATCGCAAAAATAAAATAAAATTTTGTTCCTGTTTTATGACGTTGATATTACAGCACTATCGCTGATAGTGCTGTAATTTTTAGCTAAATTTAAGGCTGTGGTTAAATGTTTTTCAGATATAGACGGGTAGAAATCACAAATATCAAACTGAATGAGAGTGCAATCCCTTTTATTTTTTATTTTTGTAAACCAATCAATTACCTCGACTATGTTCTTCCATTGGAACATACCTAAGGCCTTCTTAGTGAATATGGAAGCTCTTTCAAGGATAATTTTACTAATTCTACCAATGTAGTTTTTATAAGTGTTTAATAAAGTGTATTGTGGGTTGTTTATGAAATTATGTTTGTGATCTTTGATCGTGATGAATGCTTGTTGCTTATGAAAAATTGGTAATCTATAACCTATTTTAAGTTCCTTAGTTATTTTCTTGGTTACTCTACTTATGTTGGTTTCCCAGTTACTAGGCGCCTTTTTATAATTTTTGTTGATTTCACGAGGAATGACTTTGTAGTATGACTCCGCGTCAATAAAATAATGATGACTTGTCTTGTCCGATTTAATAATCATTTTGTTAGATTGGTCGAACTTGTTTATGTCCATACACATTGTTTTTTGCAGCTCGTTGATGGTGTGACGGAACTTAATTTTGATTATTAGAGAAAATAAGTCGTCCTCAAATTTCGTTGTTCTGCTCGTCAGGTGGTGGGGTTTTTAGGGATTTAAACTTTCAAAACTCTGTGTTATCTAGGATGGAGGGAATCTTGTTATTTTTGAAGAAGTAGAGTTTCCATCTCATCCTGTTTAGTACACTTTCAGTTTAGTATCATAGTGTCAGCTTGCAATATTTTTTAATGGGACCAAGATATTTTTGGTAGAGTAGTTTAAATTTGTAGGTTTCATATTCCGGCGACAAGTAGGAAATAAAGTATAAAATGGATTAGACCTAAGAAAAGTGCTCAACAGTAAGGAGCGAAATGTAGTGACGTGAATTAATAAATATACATATGAGAGTGTATCATTATTCAGGTGTTAATAAAGCAGTGATCAACGTATAAACAGCGCTGTATTATATATATATATATATATATATATATATATATATATATATATTGTCTTACGTCTAAGATTTACAGGTTGTACATTTACCTATAATTTTATAGGTAATCTGTAGCATTTTAAAAATAAATGTTACCATATTTTAACAATTTAGTTATTGTCTAATTAGGACATGATCTATGGGAGAACATCCATTTTCGTTTTAATTCAGTAAAACTATTGATCACACGTTTTCGATCGGAATGGTCATTTCACAAAATACTCATTTCCTAAAGACAATACAGAGTATCTGTTTTCTGTCAACATGCATTTACGCACGCGAAAATACAATCGAGTTTATTATTATTTTTTAATTTTTTTTTTAATCATTTCACCCCGAGCAAGGCAGAAATACCACTGATGAGCTGGGGGCGACATAACTGTAAAAAACTGTAAATGAGAAAAGAGTGAGGAGTACAAACTAGTTAGAAAGGAGCAATAGAAAGCTGGGAATGCAGGTGCGATGACAGATACATAGGTGGAGAGAAAGGGAAGGATTTACGGGGGTGGGGAGAGAGCTAGTGTCCAGTGGCTAATAGATGAGTATTGACATTGCATTTAAATTTCTGGGGGTTGTAGCCGTCAGGAAAGCAAGAATATGGGAGCGAGTTCTACAGGCGGGAAGTGCGAGAGAAGAAGCTGCAGGAGTAGAATTGTCGTCTGCATTTGGCTAACCTGACTGCGAATGGGTGGGACCCAGTTGCCAGTCTGGTTGCACGAGTAAACACCTGTTGAGGAGGCATCAGTGACTTAAGTTCGTCCGAGCAGAAGCCATGAAAGTATTTATAGAACAGACAAAGGGAGGCCACAACAGCTTGGCCTTCGAGGCATTGAAGTTGACAAGCCACTTCTTGCCCCAGTTCACCACAGAGTGTAGATCCCGTTCAAGGTCAGCAGCGAGATTATGTCTGTCCGCCACGACAAGTTTCTTACTGGCGCGGGAGTATATTGTCGTGTCGTCTGCGTAGATGCCTACTTGGAAACTGATCTCATCTGGGAGGTCGTTGATGAAAATAAGGAAGAGCGTCGAGCCCAGGATAGAGCCCTGTGGGACACCAGCATTCGTGCTGTAGGATGAAGAGGCATGCCCATTCAAAACGACCTTCATTTTGCGGTTATTTAAGAAAGATTGGATTAGGTCAAGCAGGCGACCGGTAATACCGTAACCCCGTAGCTTGCATAGGAGGCCAGAGTGCCAAACCCTGTCAAAAGCGTTGGAGATGTCCAGAGCAACCGCGCGAGCCTCGTCAGACTCATCAAGGGCCTGGAGCATGTACTCCGTTACGGTTGTTAGCAAGTCGGCCGTGGACCTGGCAAAACGGGAGCCATATTGCCTGTCAGAGAAGAGTTTGTGGGCAGTAAGATGTTGGACTATTTCAGCATTGATTATGGCCTCGAATATTTTCCCGAATATCGGTAGAAGACTGATAGGACGATAGTTGGATGGGTCCGAGGGTTCACCACAATTCTTAAATACAGGAACGACTGAGAAGAACTTCCAGCATGCAAGAAAGAAGGAATCAGAAAGGCACTAGTTAAACAGTTTAGAGAGGACATGGGAAAGTTCAGGAGCACACCTCTTAAGGACTATCACCGGGATTCCATCGTCTCCACTCGCCTTATGGGGGTCGAGTTTTAAGATTACTCGGGATACTACTGTCATGGTAATATATACGTCGTGCAGTTTGGCCTCAGTTCTAATAGGGAAGTCGGGTTGGTGTACTCCAGATGAGTCAAATGTGGAGTTGGATGAGAATCTGCGGGCAAAGTATTCAGCTTTGTCCGCAGATGACGTGAGAAACTCAAATTCATGGATTAAAGGAGGTATTGAGGATTTGCTATTGTTCAGCACTCGTTTGCAAATCCTCCAATAGTCCTTGGAGCCGAACTTGCGGTCTGCTATGTGCTGTTGCATTCTCTCAGCAAACAACCGTTTGGCGTCATTTAGGGTTCTCTTGCACTCATTGCGAGCAGACGTGAACAGGCGCCTATTGTGATTAGATGACTGTCTCCAGAATTGACGGAAGTAATGGTTCCTGTGGGCAATGGCGGCTGAGCAGGCAGGAGAGAATCACGGAGAGGAATGAGGTTTTAGGCAATACTTCCTGGTCGGTATGAAGGCATCAATGCCAGCTTTCACTCATGACGAGACCTCAGAGGCACAGTCATCAGGTGATAGATCGAACACTTTTCCCCAAGGGACGTCGCAGAGGAAATCGCGAAAGGCATCCCAGTCGGCTTTTTGGTATAGGTAGGAGGTCCTATAGGTAGGGGGGCTCCTGAGGGGAGTGAGAGTGGAAAGAAATACTGAGAGAGACTACAGCGTGGTCGGAGTTGCCGAGAGGGCAAAGCTGCAAGACTTGACAGGCGTCAGGCGCAGAGGTGAAACATATATCTAGTAGTGAGGAATGACCCGAGGGAGTGCTTGGGAAGCGAGTGGGGAAGTCCACCACTTGCGTAAGGGATTGGGAAATAGCGGAGTTCATGGCGTGAATGCCCACTGGACCAGTAACAGCGTTTTCAAGCCACTCAGAGTGATGAGCGTTGAGGTCTCCGAATACAAATATGTGGGCGAATGGGTGATAGGAAATAGCCTTATCTATGTCGTCAGCAATGCTATCTAGTAGGGAGCAGTCAGGAGAGGAGGGAGAACGGTAAAGAAAGAATAGGTAACTAACCGAACTGAGGAGAGACAGGTGGAGATATATGTATTATTGGTCAGTAGATTCGAGTGAAGTCACCCTAGCTATGGGGAGGTTGTGGTGGGGGGTGTTGTTGTTGTTGTTGTTGTAGTAATAATAATAATAATAATAATAATAATAAGTAAGTATTAAGAATGTGCGTGGATCGTAATTGTTATTGGCACTGAGATTGGTGTGCTGAGTTCAAATTCCAGCCTATTGCATTCGTTTTCACAAAAATAACTTTGTAAAAGTATGAACACATTCTTTCTCTCGCCATCTAGGGTTAGTAGCAAGGCAAGCTTTAGTCGGCAACCAGTCAAGAAGAAGGACAACTCTGAATTCAAAAACGGTTAGGCATGGGACTGGCAACCGCCCTAAACCCGTAAAAACTCTTCTTACGACAGAAAGCCCAGCAACCACGCCGGCTGTAGATCTTTACCCCTCGCTCTTCAAAACTTTAAAATGAAACCAAATAGTACTTCCCTTCTTTTCACTCTGATGGTTAAAGTTGAAATTAAAAGACATTATGATTTTTCGGGTGCAATTGTTTTAGTTATATGTAATTGGGGAAAAGTCTCAAATGTTTCAATTCTCTGAATTTTTATTCATTTTAATCTTTCTTGAAAGATTAATATTGAATTGAGATCAGTATTATTTATATTTTATGTAGTTTCATGTTTACACCATCCCAGGTAATTATTGCCGGAAACTAAGTGAAAGTAAGTCTCCTTAACCTTCTCGTAATTTTATCAATATCCAAGCATACACCCCATCAATGCCATGCAATGAGCACTTTCAAATCTTTCTTTAATTTCTAATATATTCAACATTGCCTCTCGAATTTTGACACTGTGCCAAGTCTGCTAAAATGTATCGTTCCCTTTCCCAGTATCCAGATAAAACTCTGTTATTTCCCCCAACTTTCTTTAAGCTTCGCCCAGTTGTGTTCATTTAGCATATACATTTTAATAGTCTGTTTTTTATGTTTGGATGTAGTTTCTCTTGGCTTCTCTGTCGTTTCTATTTTTCTATTCCTTTTAAAATAGTTTATTCATTCAGTTTTGATGTAGTTCCATTATTATAATATTAACGACAAAGGTGGTATTTACTATGTTCTGGATTTTCGTCTGTTCATGTAGTTTGTCGTGATGCATTTATTCTGTGTTGCAACTATATAGCATTCCGTTTCTCTTTTAAGTATCTTCTGTGTAATCATGTCTACAAATCCGATTATTATTATTATTATTATGTCATTTTCATCATAACTCGATTTCTGCTATGGTCGCACTACCTACCAAGTCTGTGGGAAGACGTAAGGTAGGTCGTTGTGTGTTGTTATGGCCCTATTTCATGTTTTTTTATCTCTTTTAACATCCCAAGCGTTACAAAATTCTGAGTGGGCAGTACTTAACAAAACAATTTTTGTATATCTTTTAAGCTGGGGTTTCCAGGGATTCTTTCAATGCGTTGTTTTATCGTTCCTACTATCACTGGTACCATTTTTGTTTTTAATTGCCACATTTTTTTCTATTTCGATTTCCAGGTCTTTATATTTTGACAGTTTTTCGAATTCCTTGGTTGCTATGTTACAATCCGCTGAACAAGCCATATCAATTAATAGACAAGTTTTTCTTTCTGGTTTTTAACAATAATGTCTGTCCTATTTGTTTCAATTTTCCAGTCTGTGTAGATGGTGTAATCTCATAGAATGGTAACATCTATTTCTGTAATCGGTGCTGGGTGATGTTCATACCAGTGTTTGTTTACATATTTTCCATAGTGTCTGCACATTGTCCAGTGTAAATATTGCCCCACTCAGGATTTTTTATTCATTTGGGTCAAGTACAGAACAACCTGAGATTAGATGGTCTGTTGTTTCTTGGTATTTATCACAGAACTTGCATTTTTGATCCACATTATTATGTATAATATGTGCCTGAAAGTTTCAAGTGAAATGACTTTGTTCTTGCGCTGCAAGAATAAAGCCTTCAGTTTCAGACTTTAATGAAAGATGCCTGTAACCGTAAATGAGTATTAACTTTATTAATATTGGGTTTATTAGCACATTCTGGGTATTGGCCATGCAAGCATTGTTTCATCTGTTCAAGAGCTTTATCCTTGACTTACGTATTCATACTTATTGCCTCAATAGTTGGTTCTTGGCTTCTGTTTTGCTTTTTCTACAGAATCTACTAAATGTAAATCTTGTTTGTATTTGCTGCCTTCTTTCATTATTGAATATTTTTTCTGTTTTCATGTTGTTTGACTAACTGTATCATTCAGTCCTCTGTTGTTTCTATGTATATTACTGAATCAATAGTTGTTGTCTTATATGACAATTCTAACTAAATAAGACCTCTTCTACCTTCAGTACGGGGTATGTATAGACGGTCTAAATCAGACTTTGAGTGATGCATTTTATGCTTTGAAAGGAGCTTCCTTTCTTAGAATCCATTCGTCTGATATCATTTAGTGTCCAGCTCAAGGTTTTGAAACTATATTGGACCACTGGGATGGCAAGGTTATTAATGGCCATAATTATGTTCTGAGAATTCAATTCAGTTTTTAATATCAGTCGTAGCACTCTATAGTACACTTTACGCACTGTTCTTTTATTTGCTTATAGTGAATTCTTACACCTACGTACATATAAGCTTTTTCTCATTATAAATATTTTATTGTTACAGCAGGGTCTAAGCTAATTGAGGATGTTTGTTGTAGTGATCCTCGTAAAACTGTTGCTTTAGCACATTTATTCAAATTGAATTTAATTCCAATAAAGCAGTTTACAGTTTGTAGAAGACCTTCCAGCTCATCCATGTAAAATAGATGGCTTATTTTGTTTTGATCTATTTTATAACCACATTCGGTCTTGTTAAGTAGACTGGTTAATGCTAATACTGATATGCAAAATAATAAGGGAGACAAACAGTCATCTTGAAATATACCTTTGTTGATGTTTATTTCGCCAGACTTATAGGTTCCATTTATATGATTGAGGTAAAGTGTTGTTTTCCATATCGACATGCATTGATTGAGTGATGAAACTGATGATGACGGGTGATACCTTGTATATAATAAAAGACTTTAAGATCCAGGATAGTGGTACACTATCGAATGCCTTACTATAATCTATCCGGGCAGTACTAAGATTCTTCTTTGCATTGAAGCAATTTTACAAGATCTTCCTATTAATAAGTAATTGGCCGTTACATCCGTAACAGCCACGTTTGCACCCTATTTGTCAAGTGGTCGTATGTCATTTCTTTCCAAGAAGAAATCTTGTCTGTTTTGTTAAAACAGATATTAATAACTTGTATGTTGTAGGAAGGCATGGAATTAGTTTGTAGTTTTTTGGGTTATTTGTGTCACTATTCTTGGGTAGAAAAAAAACGGATTTCCTTTGGTCATTCATGCTAGAATTTTAGTGGGATCGTTAACCATCTCTTGAAGTTCTTTGGCTAGATTTTTTATGTGCTGTATTTAAATAATATAGCCAAAAGTTAGGAATTTTATCCATTTCTGGAAATTTCCAATAGTGCGCTTGTTTCAGTGCCCATTTAACATCCTCTTCTCTGATTCCAGTCCATGTCTGTTCTGGTTTATTTTTCATTCGTTCTATCTCTTGCGCAATCCAGTCTGCTTATTTGTTATGTTCTTTAGGGCAAGCCAATATTTTTCCCAGAACTGTATAACTTCTTCCATTTTGTGAGGGACTATCACTTCAATTCTTTTTTCACCTGTTACCCTGTAATATTTCTTTGCATCGGTTTGAAAGATCTTCTGTCTGTAGAATCTTGATCTTTTCTCATAGCGTCTTATTCTTGAGCCTTCAGTTGTATTGTTTGCTTTGTTTTTTCCTTACTTGATAGAACTTTATTTTCATTTCTAATATTGTATTTTCTTTCGACTCTTCTGCCTTTTTTAGTTCTTACATTTATTCCTCTTGCCAGTTCATCCAGTACTGATAGTTCACTTCTAAGTTGTTAGATTTCTTTTTCTATTTTTCTTTTCCAAGATGGATCTTGATGTCTGTGAAATAGCCTTGTTTCAATTTGATGTTCAATTTTTTGTTGCTACTATTACTGATGCATATATTGCTTCATTGAGATTTATATGAGTGTCTTCTTCATCCAAAATTAATTTGAGTGCTGCATTGTAGAACTTAATAGTTTCGGGGTTATGCTTTGTTGGCTGTAATTTTGGGAGTTGTTCTCCTTTCTCCATTGCAATATTTTGTATCTGACTTATATGGTTCTTGAGTTCTTCCTTGACTTCTTGCATACTGTTCTTGTTTTCCGTAAAATAATTCTGTTCAATGTGTTTTGAACTCGTTTTATTGCCGTTTTGTAACTGACCCAGATCACACCTTTCCAACACTTCTAATTTTACAGCATTATCTTACAGTGATTTGTGTGTACTTTTTTTCTGATGCTGGTTCCCTTTCATGTCATTGATTCGTCTATTCTGGTTGCAATTCTTTTTATTTCATAATTTTATCCTCTGTCAATCGGTAATTTTGCATGATATACCTTCGTACATTGGCTAGTTTATTTTCGTCAATGTACTTTCTGTTTGTTTGGCTCACCTTTTCTCGCCAGATGTCATATGTTTGGCGAGTGATGACTTTTTAAGGTTTGAGTAACATGAAATGCAGTCATAACGACTTTGTACTCCTCACGAGACCATTTTATTTTTTCTTTCTTTAAATGTACGGTTATGGATCTAGCTGGGGAATTTTTATGGCCATCATAAAGATTATCCTGGTTGTGGCGGCCTGAAGATACATTCTTTGTGTAAGAGTTTATTCCAATGGCAGATTTTTCGACCTCAGGTAGGTTCCCTCTTGAAGGACTGGCTCCCTGTTTATCCACTTGAAGAGCCATACTTGACTTTTTTTATTTGTAATTCTCATATATTCCCACGGGTGACGCACGAGTCCAAAAGTTCACCAAAAGTTGCCTGGCACGTTGGGTAACGGTCTTTTACAAACAGGGTTCCGAAGCCTGTAGGGGATCGTTTGCGACCTCATAACGCAGTAGCCATTCACTCCGCGGCACGATTAACACCTTGAGTTGCGAGTTTTTGTTCAGAGTTTTCCTTCTCCAAAATGCGACAGTTGACAGAGACGCGATTGAAATTTTTAAAAAAATGGAAGTAACAGTCGCTCACCGAAATAAAACATCACTAAACTAGAGTATTATGTTAAAAAAAAAAAAGAAGAGAGAGAAATATAGTTGGTATTTTTTTCCTTTTCTTCTCGCTTTCTTTTTTACTCTTGATCAGATGAATTGTTAATTAAAAAAAAAGTTGTTGCTACCATCACTAGTCTTTGTAACAAAAATAATTGTTAAAAATTATTGAAAAGAAAAAGATGACATACGTTTAAGTTTATTACTGATGTGAAATTTTAAAATAATTTGTTCGCCCACTGTATATTCAGTTATTTTTTCATTAATATTTTCAAAAATAGGGTTATCGAAAATAAATAAATAAGTAAATGAAAATAAATAAATAAATAGATAAATACGTAGTCATTCTAAGAAAGAATGTCGTAGAAATTGTATCGAATTTTTTTCTATTCTATTATTTTTTCTTTTGTATTGTTTTTTTTTTATTTTGTTTTGTTTTGTTTTTTTCCCTCTGTATTTTTTAGAAAAATTGTCATAGTTTTAAAAACATTCTTTTGAAATATTGACAACTAAAGGAAATATGAATAATAAGAAAACTAGTTGATTAATCTATCAGAATCATTTAAAGGGGAAACAGATACATTTAATAATATACAAAGAAAAATTCATGTTTACGTTAAAGTAATAAAAAATAAAATTTCATATAGAAAAAAACGATACATTTTCAAGAGCTTCGGAAAACACGTCATTCTCGTTGAATTTCCAACCGCGTTCTTCTTCTTCTTATTATTATTATTATTATTATTATTATTATTATTATTCACTCAATGTTGACACTTGTAATATCTGGTGAGATACTACAAGTGTGTTTAAGTGAAAGCAAAACCCCTCAATACATTGGCATCCTTTTCAGAATCTTACCTGTTTCCAACACTGCCGTTGTTCAGGTGTCTGTTCTCCATATTCTTTGTATCTTTCTTTGTTAATTGGGACGTCCGTTATCTTCCTATTTCACAACTTCCTTACTTCTCTAGCACGCTTCAGATACTTATGTTTTTTTCTACTTTGTGTTCCACGGAAAGGGCCAAAGCAATTATAGGACATGTTTCTCCATCATATATCGCCTCTACAACACCAAGACAAAATACATTTCAAGCAAAAAGGAGCGATCATATTTTACTAATAAAACGAGATACAAAAGTATCAACGCTTAGGCGTCTTTCGACTGACACTTCTTCAGAACAACAATCAAGTGCCATACGTGATACATGCTTGGGCGATCATGTCTCGAAAGAGGCATGACTGACTGGGCAGAAGATTATCCCGCAGTAGGTTGCCATTGCTTTCTGCGGTAGACTGGTTGCCAACCAAGGCTATAGAACCCAATCTGTTCTGTTATTTGACCCATAACTGGAAGAAAGAGACGGATTAATACCTTTCCCAAGGGTATTTGCGCGTAAGTGAATGCAATGAATTCGTCTGGAATTCGAACTTGGCCCCCGATTTCTCGTTCCGAACCGATATCCAATGCTCCACAACGCAAATCGTTGGTAAATATTAAAACTGAGTAGCTAATCAGAAAAAAAATTTATTAACAACCCAATTTAAAATATAAGACTAAATATATATATATATATATATATATATATATATATATACCATTAAGGTAGGTATACCCACAAAAGCAAAACGGTACAGAACAAAAGCAATTTACGGAATATTTATAAAATATTCATTCTACAAAACATAAATAAAATAATAAAAGTGTGTCTATAAATAAAGTACACCTTTCGCTAACAAAAGAGTCCGAGTTCAAAGGTTACTGGGGAGGGGAGAATCCCGCTAGGATTTTAAAGCATCTGCTGATGCTGCTACTACATATGATCCATCTGCTATAGATAATAGTGTGTCGTGGCTTAAATTCGCTGCACTATTTTAAAACAATTCTGCCAAATCTGGAAAGTCTTAGATCCGCAAATCTGTATATCGTTGAAATACTTTCAGCTTCCAAATTAATTCCTGAATAATTCTAAATTAGTGTGCGAGTGTGTTTTACAAGTGTTTAGAAATAATGAAGTTCGAATTCTATATTTGTGCTTTTTTCTCATCAAAATTTCATTTCTATTTTAAAAAAGGTAACCGATTTTTGGTCTGTTCATTAGATTTAAAAATAATTGCACAACTCGTTCTTATTAATTTTTTTGTTTACGGATTCATATATATATATATATATATATATATATATATAGTATTGTGTTCATGCATTTACTTTTATAAAGAGTGCTCGATACAAATGTAGAGCGTTATATATATATACACGTTTCGATGTATCAATTGTTGTCTAAATTACACAAAAATTAAAATAATACTAACATCTCATTTTAACAGACATATTTACCAAAATTACACAAAAATATCTTGAAATACAAAAGAGTCTATTTATTCAATAAAATTGCCATTGGCTTTAACCACAACCTCCAGACGACTTCGGAATCTCATGCATCTTTTCTGGGTGGTATCCTTGTTTAAGTTAATGAATGCTGCCATAATCCTTGCCTTCAGTTCATCAATGTTGTTACAAACAGTTTTGTTGGTTTCTCATTTAACTGTGCCCCACACATGATAATCATGGTTGATGCACTCTGGAGAGTTAGGTTGCTAGATTAAAGAGGTGGTGCGGTTGCAGAAATTGTCTGGCATCCATGACTGGGTTTCCCTGATTGTGTGATATGGTGCAACGTCCTATTGCAAGACACAGGGTCTTTCAGCAGCCACCCTCTTGACCCAGAGTTATACTCCCTTCTCAAGGCGCTTAATGTAGGCGTCTCTGTTGTGTTTGAAGCCCTGTGGGAAGATGAATGTAGGCATAACTAATGATCACTTCAAACACCTTTATAATCTGCATTAGACACATCCAACTTTTCGAATCCTCTGCGCTATCCTCAGATTGACCCCCAAACACACTGAAATGTTCGAATTAAAGCTTCTGGAGCAATGCCAAGCAGTACAGCATGCCATTTCTTAATTTCTGGCAGAGTGAATTGCGTCATAGTGTTTTTTTTTCTTACAGACGATGCCTAACTCACTTTACTATACACTGCAGTCGAAAAATCAAAACCAAACAACGCGCATGCACAGAATGAAAAATTTAAAATAGCAACAATTTATTCATCGCACCCTGTATGTATAGATAGATAGATAGATAGATAGATAGATAGATAGATAGATAGATAAGAATGAGAGATTTAAGGGTGGGTAGAAGAGCACGCATCATGTACACAGACTCTCTCTCTCTCTCTCTCACACACACACACACACACACACACACTAGCACACAAATACACGCATAAGCATTTATATATATATATATATATATATATATACGTACATATATGATATAAGAAGAGTGACTAGAAAAAGAAACCTCAAACCATGACTTCCAACTACGTCTGCGGTATCTGCAGAACACACGACCATGCAAAAACCGGTCTGCTAAACCACTGTAGATGCTAACCAAAAAGTTTCTGAATTTCGACCAAACAAGTCACTACCATTATCACATGACATAAACGGTTATCTACTACTACTACTATATACTTATATCACTATCACCATATAAAGCAATGGAACTTTTTAAATATATACTTAATATATTTACGAAAAATGTTTAATGAAATAATTTAAATTTAAAGAAAAATGTTATACTTCGGCAATTCCAACCAACCAGTCTCCACAATACCAAAATATTATTGAAAACAATCATTATGAGGATGATAGTCAACATGAAAAAGAACCACCTGGTCCGAGAATGTAGTCACTTCCGAGGCTGCATCGCATCCAAACAGCCCTCGTGGGTGTTTTTTTAATAACATTTTCTACTTCTCTAAGTTGTGCATATATATATATATATATATATATATATATATATAATAGCCAAATCTATTTTCTGAATTTTGAAATTCAATTTATCCCATTGTAATATTTGATTCGGTTGATTGATGAAATAGCGTTAAGTGCATTCAAAAGGAAATGGGCTCTAATTAGTGCTTTAAGTAAAAGACATACCTTTTCAGAAAAAGGTTCTTCAGCTGTTGAATTATTCTTGATGAGAAGTACTGCAATTTGACTAAACTCTGCATCTTTGGTTCTTAATGAGAGCGCTTTGTCTATTTGATGCAAGATCTTAAAGTGCAAATGAAACACTTACTGTGAAACAATTCCTGGTTGACTTTGATGATTACATTGCAGATATTCTATAATGTTGTTGTCAGATTTGCACAAGGCATTTAAAATCATGTATGCAAGAGCTGGGTTTTTCATGAGAAAAGCAGAATTTATAACAGCAGGGAATACAAACGCAGTTATTATAATATACACTGAATACAAGACAGATTGACAGCCTTCAGGAATGTTCTAGAACCTGTAAACTTATTCTGCAAGACATTTTATCAGACTCTCATAATACTGAGATAAAAAATAAAATATAAATATTTATTAAAATGAAAATATTTTATTCTGAATGAGAAGGATTTGCTTGCATTTTCTGTACTAGTTTACGAACTATAGAAATAAATATCGTAGATAGAATTATTTAAAACTTAAAATGTATGTTCGTGTTAAAAAGTAACGGTTTATATAAAATAAGCGAATTGGGATTATTATGCATCAATCAATAAAATGAGTTAATCCATATCAAGTACATATATATATATATATGCTTTTATATCAATGGAGAAATCAATACTGCTTGTTTCAAAATAAGTGACATTTTCCACATCAAGGCAATGGCGTAAGGACAAAGTCCACTGACCCATTACAGGTTTGAATCCAAAATAGGCAAGGGGAAATTATGTATACTTTGTTCCTACAGTAATCTTATTATTTTTAATAGGATAGGTTTTTACAGCCAGTGTAGCAAATTGGTATAACGTAACAAGTAATTCTCCCATCATTATAAAAACCAGCCCAAAACAAAAAATTGTTTGCAAGAAATCTTTTTGACATAAACTGTTTGAAATGTAATATGTAGACTGTTTATTGTTACTTCTCATACACAAACTAAACTTCCTATCATCAACGACACACATGAAATAGGCTCAAATAAGTTCAAGTGCTAATATTACTTACCAAGATAAAAACATGTTTATCAGGAAAAGCTTTTCATGCCTCAAGCATATATCAGGAAAAAATGTTGGAAACATTTCTAATGAGTCTATACAGTAGCGCTATCATGTGATGGAAACAAGGATTCAAGCAACGGATTCAAGCAACATCATGTACTAACAAGAACCAAACTCTAACAATATTTATAGAGTAATAAATTCAATGATCCAAAAAGTATTTCTGCTTAGCAGAATATCTGACATTTTGCCCCACTAAACAACTTTTTGCTTTTTGTTTTGTAATTTTTTCCATTCTTGTATTCTTGATTTCCTGACATTCATTGTGGTTGTTGGTGTTAAGTGTATGTTTATTTAACTATTCTTTACTATTTAAATATGTCATCTAACACACACACTCACTCACGAACACACACACACACACACATGCACACACTCTCTCTTTCTCTCTCTCTCTCTCTCTTTGATTTTCTCTCTTTCTCACGAACAGTCACGTGTGTGTGTGTGTGTGTGTGTGTGTGTGTGTGTGTGTGTGTGTGTGTGTCCCGCGCGCAGGTTGTGGTATTCTCACGAATAAAGAGAGATACTGACGTGAACGCATCGCCAAACTGAAATTAAGGCATAGAAAAACTTATGGGCTACTAGAGGAAACGCAGAATTAACTGCTTGTATTGGTGGAAGAATAACTAAAATTTCACAATAATAAATTTATATATTTTATGACTAAAAATCGTAATAGATATTTCGTATGTCACCAACCATAGCCTCAGCACGCCATGATATGGAAAGTTTCTTTTTTTCTTCTATGTGCTGTATATTTTCAGGGAATGAGCGATCCTTGCTCTCTACAGCTTCCTGTCCTTTGTAGATCTTACCTGTGTTTGTTTTTTTCTTATCTCTCCTTAACCTTTTTCTACCAGTCATTTACAAAAGCTCACTAAGTAAGTTATTCTCGGCTTCTCTCTACCCCTCTTGCCTTCGATATGCTCTGTGTGTGTTAAATTTTGCAAGTCTTCTTTCCTCAATATGTACCCCAGAAGTCTAAATTGTATCTTTCTGATTCTAAGTATAAGTGGCTATTTTGTTTTTATTTTCTCTAAAACTTTATCATTGCTGTCATGTTCAGTATGACATTAAAATTCTTTAATGAGGAAGATTTTATCAAACTTCTTCATAGTGAATCCAAAGGTCTTACAAGATCTTTAGCTTTCTGTTATATACTCTCCCCACATAAATTCGATTTAGTTAAGTTCAGGGCTTTGGGGAAGTAAATTTTGTAACACTGCTATGTCTTCTTCGGTAATAAAGGTTTTGTTTCACGTAATGTATGGCAAGTTGATACATCATGTTCGAATATTTCATTTTCTGCAATATCTGGTTATAGATGAAACTTAAGAAAATTAATAGATTTTTCGCAGTTCAGTATTCCATTGATTTTTATTAACTTTCTTTTACTATTTCTTTTGATGTAGTTCCAAACTGTAGATCTCCCGCTACCGAATGTTATTGTCTTTGTTTCATAGTTTGGATTGTTTCTTCAACGAATTGGTCTTCAAATATACTGTCATACATTTGAATTTGTTTGTGTTGCTTTCGTCAGTATAGATCCCTTTTCTCCATGTTTCCTTCGTTTTGTTTTGTTTTCGTTTTTTTCATATTTTTTTTTCGCATTTTTTTAATGTTAATGATAACATTTTTATTGCAATGCTTCCATTTAGATTATTTTTATATTATATTTTCCTTACTGTATAAACTGACATCACGGCAAACTTTAACATACATACCAGAAAAATCGGTGTATAAAAACATTATGTTGTCTCTCGACACCGCTATTATTGTATACTCCTTTGGCCTAAAGTTATCTTTCGAATTTTAATAAAGTTTAAACACGTAAGCATTTTTGGTAGGGTGACCATGTATTGATAATTCAATCTCCTTAATAATTTCATGTTAACTTATTTTTTGTAAAATTTCGATTATTTTTATCGACTTCTTCAAATTCGGTTTTTTCATCCTGAAATTTAAATCAAACTTACTAAAAAGAAACGTTGAAGGCTCCATACTTTATTCCATATGTTATTTACCATTTAACAGGATAAATTTGCATGCATTTCTCAAACTGGAAGCTCATAAATTTTACAATTATTTTCAGTATCACGAGGCTTTCAGGTTTGTTTCTCCACCCGGTTACTGTGTTCGCATGAATACAACTTGTATTAATTCTGAATGACCACAGATACTATTCCTGAATATACATTGTTCAATAATTAAAACTTAATAAAAATTAAATTTATTTTTTTTGCACCTGCGGTACATATTTTTTGCTCACCACTATATATACTGTTTATTGTCGTACACATAAACTGCATTTCCATCAATCTCATATTAGAATCTGAAATAGGCATAGGTTTGTCAAACAAAAAATTTTACTTACCACTTGAGTGTGAAAATGTTGTTCATGTGCAACATGTTCATTGCACTTGATTCAAACTTAGAAGAAAACGGCAGAATTTTTTTTACTCAAAAAGAGGCTACCAGGAGGACTATCAAGTAATGGAAACAAAGCTTAAAGCAAGTGATTCAACTTGTTTCATATGGCAACCAGATCCATTCTCCAATAATCTTTATAGTTTTGACCAATGAAAAAAAGCAATTATTGAAAAAATTCAATGACACAAAAAGTAAGAATACTAAGCGGAACATCTGACATTTTACTTCATTAAACAAGATTTTTACTTTTTGTCTTATCTCTTTATCTTTATATTCTTGATTTACTGACACCTACTCATATGTATTTAACTACTCTCAATTCTTGTAAATATGTTATTTAATTTACACATACGCATACACACAAAGTATGTTATCTCGTTATACTTCTTATAATAGATTTTTAAATTCTATTTTATTGTATTTATTTTTCGCTTATATTTCGTATATAAAATCAAAATAACTGGTCAATATTAATGATGTCTTTTCTCTTTTCATTTACTCTTTTAAATTTCCTTTTTCTCGTTTATGTACATTTCACAACAGGCTTTGTTGCTATTTAAGTAGACGCAATTCGATCGATAAATCAGAGAGCTACAAAAATGTGAAAGCCCTTTAGCATTGTAGTTCAGTGAGAGACCTGATTGATAGAAACAAATTTCATTGGGATTTGAAATAGCTATGTTTCTTGATAGAGCAATGGTTTTAGTCTCGGGATTATTGAAATTGTTATGCGCGTACGTATTCACTTGATCATATTTCCAGATTAGGAAATTCACATACTAAGACATTAACCAACTAAACAAGTTCCCAATGTATCTAAGCTATTTCCAATTTAGACTTTTTATTCGTTATTTATGTATGTTCAGATAATGTATAGAACAGAAATACAATAAGGAATTTAAAATCATTAATATTCACTAAAAAGATGAAATCAGTATCACTGAACCCATGAGTATAAATCGATAAGTTTTTATTTAGTCAATCCAGAAACTGATCATTTAATACTCTATATATTTGAGAATATATATGTATGGATATATATATATATATATATGTGTGTGTGTGTGTGTGTGTGTGTGTGTGTGTGTAATCGCTATATTAATCACTGTGACAGCACCAGGATAGGTGATGCTGCTGTGTTTTCAGCAAAGGGCTTTGAATTAAAGGGTTTTCATCCTCTAGATTTCTAGCCAAACAAGGCTAAAGAGGCCAGTCATCCATGGTATTTTTCTATAGCTTATGGTTGAAGAGATGAACTGGTGTCTTCCCAAAGAGCTCAGTGGGAAATAAACCAAAAAATTCAAGCAAAATTTGAGCTACTTTCATCAATTACCATTTCTTCTCCAATAAAATTTATGCTAACTTACTAGTTACCCTCTCTTTCCATTTCCCTTTCTCTACTTACCCCTCTCTATCTCTCTATCTCTTTTTCTTCTTGTTTATATGTAGTTAACAATGATGGTAATAAACCTTTTTATTTAAAAAAATTATTTTATGAAAACAACATTTCACATTCATTTCTGGAAAAAATTTTCCGTACAAGGTAAAAGGATTTATTAAAAAAAAAAAAAGAATGAGGCAAGAAAAGATAAGAAAATAAGATGAGAAATCAAGAAAACGAAAAGAAAGAGGAAAAAGAAAGATACAGAAGTAGAAAGTGAAGGGAAAAATAAGTGAGAAAATGCTGAAAAGGGAATGAAAACAGTTAAAGAGGACAATTCAAAATTAGAAAGAAAATGGGGTGTAGACGGATATTGACATATAATTACATGCCACTAACATGCCGTATACGTAGAATCGGGCTTGTCTATTTTTCTCAGCCGAGTCTCTGCCCATAGACATAACCCCGACTGAGTAGCTATCCAAAGACAAAGAGCATGACAACTGCGAGCTCTCTAGGAACTTTGGTTATTTACTCTGAGCACCCCAACTCCGCTGAGACAAGGAAGTGACACAAGTTTGGGCTTTACGTGGGGATCACGATGGCGGACACTTAGGCCAAGTGTCAAACTTCTACCCAGCCCCAACATGCGCGAGATCTGTCTATTCTTCTCATACGAGTCTTAGTCTTTAGATGGAGCCTCGACTGAGACGAACTCTTCCCGAAAACAGAAATCTGTCTGGCAGTTTCGTGTTCGAGTGGAACACTTGATATCTAACCATGCCCTCCAACTGGGATGGGATGTGGCACGAGGTCGAGCTTTATGTGGGGAACTCCACTACGATGACTCTGGACAAGGAACATTCTCCGCCCAGAAACAGAGTGATTGACTGATAGCTTCGAATTTGTGTGAAATTCTCTCCCTGAAATCTGAGTTCTTTATTTAAGAAGTCTTCTGAAGTCCTTTTGTGTTACCAGGATGTCTTATTTACTATACATCCCCCTTTATGTTCTTAAATATTTTAGTTCTTAATATTCACCCTGCCTCTTTCTGGCAAGTTTGCCATGTATTGAACTTTATATTAATTTCGTTTTGGTTCAACCACTAGGTTTTCCGTGTGTTTCCTTTTTCTGTTATTCATACTTGTACATTCAATGAATTCTTAGGGTGTAGGTTCGTTAAAGATATCATACATAACCTGCAGTTTCTTCCTTTCTTGCAAGCCGTTTTTCAGTAAATCTTTTCTTTATATCTTTGTGTTTTCATTTTTCCCTTTCGCCATATAAATATTTTCCCAATTTGTGACATAATATTGTCTTCCCATATTTATTTTTTATATACTCTGTAAAAGAACTTTTCCGCCTATTCTGAAAAGAAAATGGGTTGTTTTTGACCTGGTGACAACTTATCGAACACTGATTTATTTTTGCATGCGAACATCAATTCTGCCAGTGACATGTCTGTAATTGTTGTAAGATTCGGCGTTATCCTGTATACTCTCAAGAATTTTTGCAGTGCTTCTTCACTCATGACACGTAAACCTAGAACAATTTGACCAGTCAATGAAGGGTTCGTTTTGAAATTCCAACTATATTACCTGAAGAAGTCCAGAGTCAACAACGCCTGAAAATAATATGAGGGCAACAGCTCAAACGATGTAAATAGTGACAATATTTCGTCCCAGAAAAATAGACTGATTATATATATTGTTGTGGATTCCGGGTGAGGAACCACACAAAATAATGAACAACAAAACAGATATTTGAGATAGAAAAATAGGTTATATTAAACGTAAATATACAAACTTGAACGCAGGTTAGTAATCCAGAAATACGATTAGTAAGGAATAGATATATACAAGTCTTTGAAGTGAAGCCGTGCTGGAAATAGTATATCCGTGTAATATTATTTTGGGCTGAGTAGAGCTCAGAGCTACTATGACTTCTGACGCGGTATTCTCTATGTGACTTTGGTATCTCTCGGTAATTTACGGACCTATTACGGTACTCGTACAATGTCTGACGTATCTCATTATGGCAGGAGTGTAGGTATACTCAAGTCGGGATTCAATATCAAACACAGTTTTTGCAGCGTTAAACCTGGTTCATTTTGGAGTTTGGTAAGCATTCTTTTACGCATTCACTGTCTTTAGTTGCGACTAATCTTTGAACAAATATAAGGCATTTAAAGTTGTCCGGAGTTAGTTCTGCTAATTTAAAGTCGTCACAATTCTTGTTGATGATTGCGGCGAATGTCGAATAGTCCTCGTTTTCGCCTTTAACGAGATTGAGGCATTTCCACCTTTTGGGAAAAAGTAAAATCTTTGGACTGAAGAGGTCCGTGAAGCATGTCACTGCCTTTTCGAACGTTAAGTCGTTTGTCTTCTTTGGCAGTATGTAGTCCACAAATTTTGTGTATTCCTCTGCATCTAATTCCCTGAGCAATAGCCTTATTTTTTCTTTTCTGTCCAGTTTTGACAGTCAATATTAAAAATATTTTCATAGCGTCTGTAATAATCTCCAAAATTTTTGTCATCATCAATAGAGTACTTAAAGTTCTCTATTGCATTCCACACGGCGTCTTACAAAAACGCCGCGTTTTTTTCCGTGTTCCTTTCTTGTGTGTTGATTGTCAATTTTAGTAATAGTTCTTGAAGTTGTAATTATCTTTCTTCCTTCATTCTTTGAATTTCCATTTGTTTTTCCTCGAATTTTAATTGTCTTTCTTCACTTCTTTTTATAATTTCTAGTATTTCTTTTTGAAAGTCACCCATGGTTTGTTGCTTTGATTCCGTGAGGAGTTTCACATTTTTACTGATGCTGTTTTGTTTAATCTTGTAAAAAAATTTGTAAAAAAAATTTTCCTGTTGCGACTTTCAGAAATCGTTTTACAGTTTTTTCTTTCTATCTCTTTCCGTTCTAAAGTTGTTATACAAGCAGATTTTCTGCAATAGTAATCGCCAAATTTTTTGTGGTCGAATTGTGTCGCCAAGTTGTTGTGGATTCCGGGTGAGGAGCCACACAAAATAATGAACAACAAAACTGATATTTAAGAAAAGAATACGTTATATTAAACGTAAATATACAAACTTGAACGCAGGTTAGTAATCCGGGAATACGATGAGTAACGAATAAATATATACAAGTCTTTGAAGTGAAGCCGTGCTGGAAATAGTATATCCGTGTAATATTATTCTGGCTGAGTGGAGCTCAGAAGCTACTATGACGGTATTCTCTGTATAACTTCGGTATCTCTCGGTAACTTACGGACCTATTACGGTACTCGTAAAATGTCTGACGTATCTCATTATGGCAGAAGTATATGTATACTCAAGTCGAGTCCATTATCATAGAAGGAGGAGATCTCACAACATATATATATATATATATATATATATATATATATATATATATATATTTTAATTCAGATACTTTAATCCAAGCGGAAAAAGTAGGAAGGTAAATTCCAAAAACCCGATCCTAATTAATATTAAAAATTTTATTTTAATATTAAAAAATGATACAGGAAGAGAGCTCCATGTAATAAAATATTACAAAGCAAATATAAATTAAAAAAAGGATTACATTGAATTAATCCTTTTTTAATTTATATATATATATATATATATATATATATATATATATATATATATATATATGTATGTGTGTGTGTGTGTGTGTGTGTGGTTATTTATGTTTAATATATGTAAATTTTCTTTCAGGTGGAAAATTAACAACAGAATATAGATATATGTAACCATATAAAATATCAACGATGAATCTTATTTATAATTATGATTTATTGTATTTAGAAAAACGTGTTGCTTACTACATTGTGTGCATGACGTAATGGCTAGCAGCAAACAACGTGGAATCAGGAATTTGAGTTTAAGTTTCGTCCAAGTCTCCTGTTGCTATGGAGATGGTAACAAGAACGCCAATCCACAAGAAGTCGTGGCAAGTCATATATAGGAAAGCGAATTTACGGAGAGCCATGATTGCTTATTTGGTGAATGAACATGGTATTTCTTAATTAATTACTCTATGATTTAATATTCTTATTCCTTAAATTAGTTACACTTGTATCTTCATTCATTTGATTCAACTCACATTTTAGATCTTAACATTCGAGAGTCTACTTAAAATCTAATTTTATGTAGTCATTTATTGCTTCCAACATTTACGCTATTTACTCAGCGTTTTCGTTTGAAACAATCTTATATACTATTTCTTATGATATTTTGGCATAAATTCGATTGTTTCACTTGCAACTCGGAACATGAGAGGGAAATATTGATGTGGGCATTTCGAAATAATTTAAATAAAAACACCTATTTGGGAAAATGTCCAGCTTCTTAAAATAATAGTTGTTACTATTCGAGAAGATTATTGCTACTGTATAGTCCCTTCTATGCCAACCGAATGACCAACACTTTTTTGTTAGACTAAACTAAGGTTATTAAACAACAGAACGCAACTATATAATCATATATAGATGAGTATTATTTATATAAAACGAGAAAGGTGAATGCGCAATCTTTTTTCATTTAATAGATCAGAAATGACGCAATGAAGATGGAGACGTTATTTATAAGGCAGATACTATGAAAAAGAACAATATACCAATTGAAAGACAAATTATAAGGCAAGCTGATGTCAGAAAATTCTCGAATTTGAAAATAGCTCACGATACTACATTAAATAATATATTTTATGCATCATTTAACTTTGGCTACCATTAGAAATAGGACCCCTTTCAGTGTACACAGTAATCCTAGCTCTTCTTGTACATCTGAAATATATCACAGATGCATTCTTCTTGAAAGTAGCAATATGAAGCATATTCAGGTTTTCCATAAGAAAATTCTTGTGAGAGAGAGCAAGTAGATTGTTCATCAACGAGCCTCATTCACGAATCTTTTCTATATTTGCTGGCTTTTGGTTGATGATATGTCGCTCCGAACACTTTTCATATTGACTGATCTTGAAATATCCATGCCAAAGAAAAACATCTGTTCGATCTAGGGAGTTTTAGCCAAAAGCAAAACGAATTATATCATAAAATTTGAAGCAGTCAGCTTGCTCATTTTTTTCAGCCATCAAAGATTACAAAACCGTTCGGACGGAACAATACAAATCCTCAGACAATAAATGAATACAAGTAAACACCAGGAAGCCTTTTGCTAGACAGGCGCACAACTGACAACTGAAGAGCGTTAGTTATGCGCACGCATTCATCCCTTGTTTTTTTGTTTTTTTTTAATATTTTCATGAAAGGAATGCATCAAAATTGAGATATAAAAGTAAATAGAAGAAAAGTATGAGAAACAATAGATAAGGAATATGAATCAATACTTAATACTTAATTCTGTGTGTAAACATACATTTCCTTCAAACTGCGTTAGTGCACATGTATACTGAATTAATTTCAAGCAATATCATGTTTAACATTTATTATAAATTTTATGTAAACCTTGCGATTCTCACTGGATCAATTATCTGAAGCTGAACATGCGCGTTAACTCATATTCAAACAAATGCATGGTCACATATACTGTTAAGTAGTCCTATGGAGATAAGCAAAGATTGTTGACATGGATTTATAGTTTATTATTATTATGTCATTTTTCATCATATTTCGATTTCTGCTTTGGTCTCACTACCAACCAAGTCTGCGGGGAGACCTAAGGCAGGTAGTGGCGTGTTGTTATGGCTCCATTTCATGTTTTTCTATCTTCCCTATCATCCCCAGCATTACATAGTTTTCCTTAGTGTGTGGGCTGTACTTAATAAGACAATATTTTGTATATCTCTTAAGCTGGGGTTTCCAGGGATTCTTTCAATGTGTTGTTTTGTTCCATTTTTGATAATTCCAAGTGAACCTACTATCACTGGCACAACTCTTGTTTTCAATTTCCACATTTTTTCTATTTCAATTTCCAGGTCTTTATATTTTGACAGTTTTTCAAATTCCTTGATTGCTATGTTACAATCCGCTGGACAAGCCATATCAATTAATAGACAAGTTTTCTCCTTCTGGTTTTTAACAATAATGTCTGGCCTGTTTGCTTCAATTTTTCTGTCTGTGTAGATGGTGTAATCCCATAGAATGGTTACATCTTCTATTTCTGTAACCGGTGCTGGATGATGTTCATACCAGTGTTTGTTTACAGATTTTCCATAATGTTTGCACATTGACCAATGTAAATATTTCCCAACTCTATCGTGGCGATTTTTATATTCATTTGGGGCAAGCACAGAACAGCCTGAGATTAGGTGGTCTATTGTTTCTTGGTGTTTATCACAAATCCTGCATTTTGGATCCATATTATTATGCATAATATTTGCCTGAAAGTTTCTAGTGAAAAGACTTTGGTCTTGTGCTGCAAGAATAAAGCCTTCAGTTTCAGACTTTAATCCAGATGCACGTAACCATCGATGAGTATTAACTTTGTCAACATTGGATTTATTGGCACGTTCTGGATATTGGCCATGCAGAGGTTTGTCTTGCCAGCGCTGTTTCATCTGTTCAAGAGCTTTATCTTTGGCTTTCATTTTCATATTTTTTGCCGCAATAGTTGGTTCTTGGCTTCTGTTTTGCTTTTCTACAGAATCTACTAACTGTAAATCTTGTTTGTATTTACTGCCTTCTTTTATTATTGAATATTTTTTCTTTCTTTCTTCATGTTGCCTTACTAATTGTATCATCCAATCCTTTGTTGTTTCTATGTATGTTAGTAAGCCAATAGTTGTTGTCTTTTATGACAATTCCAGCTGAATAAGACCTCTTCCACCTTCTTTACGGGGTATGTATAGACGGTCTACATCAGCCTTTGGATGATGCATCTTATGCTTAGAAAGAAGCTTTCTTGTTTTAGCATCCATTCGCCTGATGTCGTTTAGAGTCCAGTTTAAGATGTTAAAGCTATATTGGACAACTGGGATTGCAAGGCTATTAATGGCCATAACTCTGTTCTGAGAATTTAATTCAGTTTTTAATATCATTCGTAACCTTCTATAGTACTCTTTACGCACTATTTCTTTCATTTTTTTATGGTGAATGTTTTCGCTCTCATTTACACCTAGGTATTTATAAGCTTCTTCCGGTTTCAATTCTTTTATTGTTACAGCAGGGTCTAAGCTAATTGAGGATGTTTCTTGTATTGATCCACGTAAAACTGTAGCTTTAGCACATTTATTCAAATTAAATTTCATTCCAATGTCTTCGCTGAAGCATTTTACAGTTTGCAGAAGACCTTCCAGCTCATTATCATTCTTAGCATATAACTTTAAGTCATCCATGTAAAATAGACGGCTTATTTTCTTTTGGCCTATTTTATAACCACATTCTGTCTTATTAAGTTGACTGGTTAGTGCTATTAATGATATGCAGAATAGTAAGTGAGATAAAGAATCACCTTGAAATATACCTCTTTTGATGTTTATTTCATCAGACTTATAGGTTCCATTTTTATATGATTGAGGTAAAGGGTTGTTTTCCATATAGACATGCACTGTTTGATGAAATTGATGATGACGGGCGATATCTTGTATATATTTAAAGTCTTTAAAATCCAGGAATGTGGCACACTATCGAATGCCTTTCGATAATCTATCCAGGCAGTACTAGATTTTTCTTTGTACTGTAGCAGTTTTCCAGGATCATTTTGTTAATTAGCAATTGGTCTTTACAACCATAACAGCCACGTTTTGCACCCTTTTTGTTCAAGCGGTATCATGTCATTTCTTTCTAAGAATAAATATGTCTGTTTTGTTAAAATAGATGTTAATAGTTTATATGTTGTCGGAAGACATGTAATTGGTCTGTAGTTTTTCGGGTTGTTTGTGTCACCATTCTTGGGTAGAAGAAATGTAATTCCCTTGGTCATCCATGCAGGAATTTTAGTGGGATCGTCAACCATTTCTTGAAGTTCTTTGGCTAGTTTTTTATGTGCTGCAGTTAAATAATATAGCCAAAAGTTACGAATTTTATCTATACCTGGGAATTTCCAATTGTGTGCTTTTTTTAGTGCAAATTTAACATCATCTTCTGTAATTCCAGACCATGTCTGTTCTGGTTTATTTTTCATTCGTTCTATCTCTTGCGCAATCCAATGTACTTCTTTGCTATGTTCTTTAGGGCAAGCCCATATCTTTTCCCAGAACTGTGTGACTTCTTCCATTCTGGGGGGGGGGACTGTCACTTCAATTCTTTTTTTACCTATTTCCCTGTAAAATCTCTTTGTATCAGTCTGAAAAATCTTGTTTTGTCTGTAAAATCTTGCTATTATTATTATTATTATTATTATTATTATTATTATTATTATTATTATTAACTACGACTACATGAGTTTGTTTACAAATAGAATCCATACGGAATTTGTCGCATTGTATTTATGACAACGCTTTACACTTCTTTAAATTTTGTAATGTTACACTTAGGTTGTGTATGACATTGATGTGATGTGATTGCTTCCACTTTTGCGTCTGGGTATATTTTTTAGTAGAAAATCTATATTTCTTTATCATTTATTGATGGTTATGGTTAGGTAATCTATCTTCATTTATATCTCTTCCTTGGCTTTTACAAAACCCAGAAACTCTTGATTATTATTTCGACATTGAGTCGGAAATTAGTGTGATTGTTATTAGGAGAGATAGTCAAGTAAATTCCTGTAATTTTCTTCACTGTGATTTCACCTCGAATTAGCTGACCGTTGAATTTTATACAAGAATATAGACTGATTTTCTTCCAAAGCCATTTAGTTTTTGACTTTGTATGATACAATCTTGTCAATCATGAAACGAATGAGGTTCTCCGCTTCCGAAAGCGTCGTCATAATTCAAAACGTGTAAGGAAAGGAAACTTGGCAGGAAGATGTTACACAATCAACCTCATTCAGTTCAGATGATGATAAACGAGATATTGTCAGAAGTGGGGACAGCAGTCCAAGGGATTCAGATTAAGATCAAAATTATGGCGCAGATGAACATTCCTCAAAACTGGCCAATGGATTTCCAACTCTCATTCGTGCAAGTGTTTAAGTTGGGAAAACTAGAGAACGGCGTCTTTTCAAAGTGAACAAGTTACATTTTCAATATGAGGCTTAGACGAAACATAAGACCTGAATATAAAATACAGTAGTTGAATTTTACAAACATGCAACTGGTGATTATAGAAATCAGAATAAAAAATAGCAACCCAATATTTAAGAATACTGGAGAACCCCCGGACCCCGCTAATTACCGCCCTATCAGACTCCTTCCGATCCTTGGCAAAGTGTTCGAAGCCATTATCAACGCCGAGGTAGTCCAGCATCTCACAGCCCGCAGGTTCCTCTCGGACAAACAGTATGGTTTCCGCTTCACCAGGTCTACTGCTGATATGCTAATGACCAGCACTGAATATATATACCAGGCTCTCGACAAGAATGGCGAAGCTCGAACCGTTGCCTTGTATATATCCAAAGCGTTCGACAGAGTCTGACATGCTGGCCTCCTACGCAAACTGCGGAGCTATGGTATAAATGAACATTTGTTTGACCTAATCCAGTCATCCCTCTCTAATCGCACATTGAAGGTAGTATTAAATGGACATGCCTCCCAAAACTACCATACGAACGCGGGTGTCCCTCAAGGCTCTATCCTAGGTCCTACGCTCTTTCTGATCTACATTAAAGATCTCCCCGATGCTATAAGATCCCAAGTAGGCATGTACGCCGATGACACAACAGTTTACTCTCGCCTCGATCAAAAATCTGGTGTGGGCGACAAAGCGAACCTCGCTACCGAGGTTGAAAAGGGCCTCCAATCCGTAATGGACTGGAGTAGGAAATGGCTCGTAAATTTTAATGCTTCTAAAACGAAGCTGCTATCAATTAACCATCATAGACAATTGCATCTACCTCCCATTAGCATGGAACGGGCTTGCCTTCCAGAGAGTAAAACACTACGCCTCCTTGGTCTCACACTCTCAGCGGACCTAAAGTGGAATGACTATATCGAATCCATTGCTAAATCCGCTGCTATGAAAGTCGGTGCTCTGTGCAGGGCCCGGAAGTTTTCCCCGTCTGAGTCTATCCTGCACATATATAAATCTACCATCCGCCCGTGTATTGAATACTTCTGCCACATCTGGTCGTGTGCCTGCTATTCTCTTGATAAAATACAACGGAGAATCTGCAATGTGATCGATACCGACTTGGGAGCCCGGCTGCAGTCACTCTCTCACCGGTGTGATGTGGCTTCCCTGTGCCTCTTTTATAAATACTTTCACTACTTCTGCTCCGATGAACTTAGATCAGTGGTGCCCCTAGGTATGAATTTGCACGAGATACTAGATTAGCAACTAGGTCCCACCCTATTACAGCGATGTATTACAGAATGTAACTGCATTTTCTACTCTAACCGCTTCTTTTCTCGCACTTCCCGCCTGTAGAATTCCCTTCCATATACTTACTTCCCCGACAGCTACAATCTCCAGGAATTTGAATGTAAGGTCAATAGATACGTCTTATCACACTAACTCGCATCCATTCTCTCAAACACTCTTCCCATCTACCCAACCTCCATCCTCGGTATCCTCATCCGGCTATCACCCTTCTTCCGACATTTCCTATAACTAACCACTCTTTCTCATCACTTTCCCCTATGTAACCCCCTGCGCAATAGTGACAGTGGAATGCTTTGCTTGGGGTGAAATGATTTAAGAAAATAGATTTAATGAATTCTTGTTTGGTTTATAACATTTTAGTATCTCTCAAAAACAGCAGGATGATATCAGGAATTTATGAGTTAGTCGACAGGTCAGGAAGTCTATTTTTATAGCTATGATATCTAAATAGATTTATATTATCATATAAGATTTTATAATAGTACTACTCGCACAAAAAGATGTGTACATGGAAGTTTACATCTTTAATGGTGTGTGAAATATATTCATTTAAAATGTAATGAAAATAACATGCTATCAGCTGAACAACAAACAACTTATCCAATTCCCTAACCGTTGATGTTTTATCAGTACCTACCATCCAAATTTGATAAGTATAGAAGAAAATATATCCTTTCTGTCGATTGCAATACTGGATACATTTACATTGAATAACTGCAGGGTGAAAATATTGCAATTGAATCTACAAAATGATTGACGTCAAAGATTTTTGAATCCCTTGCTGAAACACTTTATCATTACAGTTATTCCCTTACCGATTACACCCTAGTATCTGATATGCTACTGAAAAGTTTTACATGCTTAGATACTTTAAAAAAAAGTAAATCTATACGTTCCAAACCAATAAAATACATTCAAATTTTTCAGCCTTTTTTACAAATATACTACGTTTGTTACCGTTGTTGCAAAAACATAAATGTTGTAGTTCATTCTGTAATGCACCACGATGATAAATTTAAAACAAAGTATCAACACATACATTATTTTGAACATAATAAGATAAATAGAGTTGTTGATAGAACTGATCCTTTCCATCATGCCTACGGCATCAAAATAAAACAAAAAAGTGGACTTGATATGATATTCGTATTGAATTTTGGTTGTATCATTTTCTTTGTTAAATATATGCACGAATTCTCTCATTGAAATGATACAGTTCTTGAAAGAAAAGGCAACTTTTGAACACACTAGACGAGACTAAACGAATTCGTTGATTAAGATTATATTTTTACCTTGATTCTTACAAGTTCACTTGCAATGACGACATATAGCATCACTTTAGTTCCTGTTATTGACAAAAAACAAAAAAAAAACAATAAGACCCAAATCAACTAAAATGATATTATCGCTTTGTTTTCTATAGTAATACATCTCGAGACTGTAGAAAGACACAAGAATATTGCCTACAGAACACAAAACAAAGACTGAAATTAATGATTATTGTAAGTTTTATTTCTGATTACAGCCAATATCTTATATTTTCTATAACATGAGTTTTTAGATCGAATTGATTACTATTAACATATGTAGTGAATTCATTTAGAATAATTCGGTATTCACATAAAATGTCTTTAAGATTAAACATTTTGTGAGTTTTTTTTAAATGGTTTTGGTTTACACTTAGGTACGTATTGACAGAGCTGAGGTAAGTTCATATATACGAACCCCTTATTTAGCTACTGTTACACCCACGCGTAGGAATAGATATAAATGAATAATTTAAACGCTAACCGACAAATAACTCCATCGTTATATAAAATATAGACAATCCTACTTGAAATAATCTCGTGATTCTTAATTTATGCTGGAGCCTTTTAAAATACAATCAGTTTTTTTGATTTTGATAACAATACTCTTCTTTGCCAATGAGGCTAGGAAGCGATTACCTTTCCAGAACCTATCGATCGATATATTCTGACGTCTCTTCTCAACTGATTCAAGAAACTTTGTTCGTTCATTCGTGCACATGTACTCAGTGATTTTCTGTGTAGTTGAGTGTGCACGTATATGAGTGTATACGCTATTATATGCATATATTTATACGTGTATGTGCTTGACTGTGTAATGGTTATTATGTCTATTTCTATCCCTCTCGCCACAAACACACGTACACGCACACATACATTTGGAAGCGGTATGCTGCACTACTTAGTACTGGCGCCGAAAAATTCAATACGAACATTTCCGAGTGTTTGGGTGTCAATCTAAAGTCAGGGCCGAGGATTCAGAAAGGGTTAGATGAGTCTAACGGTGATTAAGAAAGAGAGGCAGCTTGGAAAACGCACTCCGATCATTCTGATAACAAACGAACTCCCGAAAATGTTGGTGAAGGCCTCCGACTCGACATGGAGGTCTACATCAATTGCCTTGAGGATGTAGTGCTGCACTAGATCAAGA
Organism: Ascarosepion bandense; assembly: GCA_037127315.1. Lineage (NCBI taxonomy): Eukaryota > Metazoa > Mollusca > Cephalopoda > Sepiida > Sepiidae > Ascarosepion > Ascarosepion bandense. The sequence goes on along the minus strand of JBBBDQ010000239.1, from coordinate 3,609,047 downwards.
GTCTGGCTTCTGAAAGGCCCCTATGTCTGGCCACAGGACTCTGCACCATGCCGTACAAACAGAAGAACATAGATATGACTGTCAAACCGAGTGGATCGCCGAAGAGATTCTTGGTTTGATACGAAAGAGACAGAAAATGATGCCAAGATATGGAACCGAACATAAGAGACTACATAAAGATATACGTAGCAAATGTAGACAGGCTAGAGAAAGATGGCTCAACGACAAATGCGCCGAAGTTGAGAGAATGAGTACAACAAATAATGGAGAAATGTACAAAAAATAAAGGAGCTAACAGAGCAAAAGACATGCTCAGCAACAGGATGTATAAAAGCAAAAGATGGCACACTTATAATAGAAAAAGAAAAACATACTTCAGAGATGGAATGAGTAAATTGGAGATCTCTTCCACGACAACAGAGAGCAACCAACAATGCACAAAAATACGAATAGACCAGAAATATTAAAAACCGAAGTGAAATCGGCAATGGCAAAATTGAAGAGAAACAAAGCAGCGGCACCACACGGGATTGTAATAGAGATGTTGATGTCCCACGAAGACTTTGGCATCGACAGACTAACAGAAATAATAAACGAAATCTACAGCAGCGGCAATATACCGGAGGACCTAAGCAGATCAATCTTCATAACACTACCTAAGAAACCAGGGGCAAAGGAATGTGACTTTCTTCGAACAATAAATTTAATGAACCACATAACTAATGCTCAACATCCGGGTTCTGATGAACAGAGCGCACGGCAGAATCGCCTCAGACAGGAACAATGCGGACTTGTTAAAAATACCGGAACGAGGAATGCGATATTCATGCTCAGAAATTCAAATACAGAAGGACCTTTATCTGTGCATTGTGGACTACGCAAAAGCGTTTGACAAAGTACGACACGGAGACTTGATAGGGATGCTTGACAACCTCGACATTTTCAGAAAAGACGTTAGAATAATCAAGAACCTATATTGGCACCAAACTGCTAGTGTACAGATAGGAGGTGAACTCAGTAGGTATACAAATCTAGAAAGGGGCGTAAGGGTGTGCTTTCTCACCGGATCTTTTCAAGCTGTACAGAGAAGCAATTATGAGAGAAATAAAAGCCTTGCCAGGATTCGTCATTGGCGGCCATAATTTCAACAATATCCGTTACGCGGATGACACAATGCTGATAGCAAACACGGAAAGGAAAATCCAGGACCTTCTACAGAAGTTAGCAAAAGAAAGTGAAAAGAAAGGGTTGAGCATAGACCTCAAGAAAACTGAATGTATGGTCATCAGCAAATAAAGGAGACCAATACGCCAACTGCAAGTTGATGAATCTAAAATAAACCAAATAAAATAATTCAAATACTTGGGAAGTGTTTTGACAGAAGATGAAAAATGCGACACGGAGATCCAAAGACGCATTTCAGAAGCTAGCTGAAGTACTGAAAAACAGGAAAATCTCATTAGAAACAAAGATAAGAGTGCTGGATTGCTACGTGATATCTGTTTTGTATGAAAGTGAATGCTGGACGATCTCATCAAAGATGAAGGAGAGGCTAGGCAGCAGAAATGTAGTTTTACAGAAGGATGTTGAGGATACCAATGATAGTGCACGTGTGCAAAGATGAGGTGTTGGAAAGGATGCAAACGAGAATAAAACTGATAATGACTATCAGAAAGAGACAAATGAGGTCCCTGGGACATGTAATGAGGAAAGAGGGCCTGGCAAATTTGATACTCACAGGTCGGATAAAAGGAAGAAGAGATACGGGAAAGCAGCGCGAGAGATATTTGTTAGCTCTGAGCAAATGATTGACGGAGCGGGGCTTGGAAGAGATACCAAGAGAAAAATTACTGAGAGCTACAAGAGAAAAAGCCAAGTAGAAGTCCATGATCGCCGATTCTTGAAGAGACACAGCATATGAAGAGGAATTCTATGTGGTAGGCAGAATTATATATATATATATATATATATATATATATATATATATATATATATATGCGTGTGTGTGTGTATGTGTGTGTTTGCGTGTTCATGTGTGTGCGTGCATATGCATATTAAATATATCATATAAACGCTTTCTGAGGTAAAATATTTTATTTAACAAGGGATGCTTGCTTTTTCATAAAAATAACTTCTCTGGTTTCAATTTTTTTCTTGTAGAAGGTTTTGTAGAGTATTATAGTATTGTTACAATCTAAAAATTAATTGTGAATTTATTTTTGTTTTCATCAGGATGATATTTTGTATTATTTTCTCTAAATTTCATCAAGTATAATTTTATTTGCCCGGAAAAAACATGGATATGTATGCCATTGATGATTAGATTTTGTTTAATTCTGTTACTTTTTTTATCATCTCACCCCAAGCAAGACAATAAAACCATTAAAACACAAGGGGTTACTGAGTGTGATAGAATAAGAAAAAAAAAGTAAGAATATTAAAAGAATTGGAATTAAGAAGATAATGATGGAATTTGCGTTTAAATTTATGAAGATCAAAATGGGCTAGAAAGCAAGAAGCCGGACGAGAGTTCTGCAAATAGATAGATAGATAGATAGATAGATAGATAGATAGATAGATAGATAGATAGATAGATAGATAGATAGATTCCCTGAATATTGTTCTTGATATATAAAAACATACATTGTTATCTCATAAATATATTATATAATATTATATAGATATATTATAAATATATTATATTTTTTATCGTTTCACTCTAAGCAAGGCGTTACTGCCACTGGTGCGTATGGGGCTACATAAGCAGGGGGAGAGCGAAGAGAAAGACGAACCAGTTACAGGGCAAGAGACGGATGGGAATACCAGTGTGAAGACAGTTGCGAGGGTAGAGTAAGAAAGGAAAAGAACAAGATACACAAGGTGATGGGGAAAAGATGAGAACAGGACTGGAGTCAAGTGGACAAGAGATGGGAATTGACGTTGCATTTAAATTCTTGAAGATTGCAGCCGTCAGGGAAACAAGTATACAGAAGGGAGTTAAACATTTTATGTGACATTCATAATGATAATATATAAATAAACACGATATATACTCGTGTAAGATATTAGCTTGTACTCAATAGTTTGAAAGCTTTGAATCCTCATCATTTCTGCTCATATGCTGCTACACCCATGAAAGGGAAAACATGAGTGATGTAACATACACACATATACAGAAATGCGACCTCTACATGAGTATAAATGGTTAAAAATGACGTATTTCCTAATGATTAATTCATGCTTTTCACTACATTTGGTTTAACCTTCTATTTTGAACGTTGTTATAAAAAAATTTCATTAAACTATTTTTGAAATAAAGTAAAATCCATATTTCAGCGTTCAAAATATATTCTTGAAATTATTTCTACTTAGTTTGTTCTACTCAAATTTCAGTAATAAGCTGCAATTAAAAAACGATCTGTAAATTCGTGATATTAATACGTGGTAAGACAGCAGAGATTTGATACAATGGAAGGAGCAGTTGAGCAACAAGAAAGTTTAATTAGAAATGTGGACAAAAAGGTTACTTCTACAGAAGATAAGTTGAAAATGTATCGTGGAAAGAGGGATTGGAAGATTGAATGCTCATAATACATGTCGAAAGCAAGAGCGAATGGCTGAGGGAAACCTTCAGTAACCTTGCGTGAATGGGTTGGTAGAGCGGGGACTGGGGAGATAGTAAGGGGACAAATATTGTTTTGATCTACAAAGGATACAGCCACGATTGCCTACATTTTGAAGGGATGAAGCACATAAAAGAAGGAAGAAAAGAATATTCGATACGTTCCACTCAGAAGAAGTATAACTGTTAGTGTAAAATGCTGATAAACGTTTTACAGTAACAATTTTATTAACTTTTGGTTTGAAGTAATAAAGCAGCATTCGAAGTATCATTATATTCCGAGTGGACCTGTTTATCAAAATAAGCATATCCAATATAAAACAACACAACACTATTGTCTTAACCAGATAATATGATGCCGTCATTTTTTGTGATAATGACAACAACGCCTTACTTATATTCACAATATAAACATTATACACATTAATATTTTCAACATTTACATGCACACACGTATATGATAAAATATCGTTTTAAGGTATGTTATTTTATGGGTTAAAGTGCTCATTATCAAGAGTAGAGTGTATGGAAATATAAAAGCGGACCTTAAAATCAACACCAAGAGGCAAAAGTCTGTTTCATGCTAAAGGCACATGCTGTTACCAAAAATATTCTGTTACCTCTGTGTGTTGACTTGAATGTCTACTTTTATATATATATATATATATATATATATATATATATATATATATATATACGCTCATCCGTAGACTTACCTGTCACCTTTCTGATCAGAGTTCAATTAAACAACATTTCTTAGAAAAACATAGTCATGTAGTTAATATCAGACAGATTTTAGTCAACAATACAATAATAATCACTCATACACACAATAAAACAAACCTTCAGATATTGGAGGCTATCTACATTAAATTAAAACAACCCACACTTAATAAAATCACGTTTAAATCTGGTCATAACATTGCATTTAAATATATGGTTCTGTTAACATTTCGGGCTATCTCGCGGTGTGACGTCATAGAACCGCATTACAAATTTACGAGCTACGTTTGCTATTTGGTGACTGTTGTCGTTACTTAGGAAAGTTTTATGTCAACACAAGATAAAATCGTCTTTGATGGCGGATGTTTTTATGTTAACGTCCCTGTAACCTCTCTGAAGATGGCTCATGTGAGCCGAAAGCTTAGAACCAACTTAATAAAAAATTATCTAAATGTTGGAGAATTTTTTCTTTATTTTCACCTGAAATTAAAGCCAAAATACCATGTCTAGAACGGCTCATAATTGTACATAATAGACATTCATTTTCTCTTATATTTAATAGTACATGTTTAGAAAATTATCTGCTGCCTCAATACACTAAATATATATATATGGACTAACAATTCGGGAAAAACATGTTAGGCAAAATTTAAACCAATTTAAAAGAATGGCATAATACGAACTAGCCTCAAAAACAGTGCAAAATTTCGTTAAATGTTTATGAAATTGTTCCCATACTTAGGGAGAATATCAACTCTAGTTCTTCTTTAGATGATAAAATGGAAAACAGAATAGCCAAAGCTAATGATGCATTTGGAAAGCTCAAATGAAAGAAGTCTCAGTTTGAAAACTTAGTTTACCGTGAAATTGTCATCCCGACGTTGATGTATCGGCCTGAATCATGGATATTATTTTGAAATCATCATATCATTCCGTTAGATATTTTCCACAAGAAGTGTCTTAGGAATATGTGCGGTTTCACAGCGAAACACTGTATCTTAAATGAGCAGTTGTTTGATAAATGTGATAGACAAAGCAAAGAGGCTTTCTTGGTGCAATCTCAATTAGCATAAACCGACCATGTTCATAGGATGAATGATGAAAGACAGATACATCTTCTCAGTCATGGTCAACTTCAAGCAGTGATCTGTAACGTAAGAAGATTCCTTCCATACAACGATAAACTGAAAGATAATATAAAACATAATGGAATAAAACCATCAAAGATTGAAGTTAAGGCATAGACGAGGTTGAGATAATGAGTAAAAGCCAGATTTTTTTATTTTTGTTGACTCCATAAGGTTACATCTTTTATTATATGTGAATGATTATCATTTCTGTTCTTTTTTGTATCTTGTGTCTTTGACATGTTTATTGTATTGTGGCATTTATGTGAATGTTCATTGTTATATATGTACTTGTGTGTTCGGCTTATAAAGTGTTTTTCTTCCGTGTAAATGTAAATATAGCATATTTGTTCATCATGGATGAGCCCGGTGGAATGTAGTATCAGGTTGTTGTTTGTGCTATGTTATATTATGTTCTTGGTATTCGAGTGTGTGGATTGTACTCTTCAATTAATTTCTTGATTTTTTTCATATTCTTTTAGTGAATATCTCTGGTTTGCACGGAGGTATTTTTCTTTTTTTGTGGTTGGTGTGTTGAATAAATCTCCGATGACAAATACGAACTCCACATGCTCGGTGAGCGAAATGGGACAAACTTCTGTGCACATATTCACTATTATTTTTATATTTACTTAAAGCCTACGCGTTTCTGACTTACTTTTGGTGAGAGTGTTAGTCATTGGCTGATTTTCGCATCACGCCAGTAGACCAAATAAGCTATGGCTGGGTTAAAATCTAGATTACAAGAAATATGAAAGAATAGAAAGAGGGAAAGGATGTATGTGTTGTGAGGAAGAGAGAGAGAGAGAGTTTCTCTGTGACTCTATTAGTAAAGCTTTAACTACTATCCATCTACTCACCACAGAAGAATATGCTGCTGACTGTAAAATGTGTAGAGAAACTTGATGAGTAGCTCGACTATTTCTATATGATGTCGTATTCGTTTGTTTTAATTATATCCTGTGCACTCGTGTTATCTACGTTGTATTTAATTAATGCACATTTATTTGCCTTTTTAATATTTTACGAGATAAAACTGAAATAAAAAAGCACATAAACGAAATCAATATTAAAAGACAATTAATACGAATGAACGCACAACCACAAAAATTTAATCACTAAATAAATATTATAATAATAAAAATAATAAATATGAAATGAAGTAATTAATAACACATACAACTGACTTAAAGGATAATCTCAAACTTATAACTCAATTCCGACTGATTTAATATAAATCCTGAAACTTTTGATATTCGTTTAATGACCGAGATAATTAATAACAAAAATTCTAACAAAATAGTCTTTTTCCTGTTTATAATAAGTCCTTCTCAACAGCCGTTAGAATAACAGAAAAAAACAGAAATAAGCATATTCTCCCCATTAACAGTCAGCGACATATACATAGAGATATATGTAATATATTAATATATATAAAGACTCGAGATACGTATCTGCTTACATTCTGCCTGACGATTGCACTTAAGCGTTGGTTTTTTTAAGCTAAAAATCAACAAAATTATTTTCTTTTTTTCCCCCCAATTTGCTCCTTGGTTTGAACTTTTTACCCGGCAAAGTTTAGTGTTATGCGTTGCTTTCCCTTGTCTCTTTTTTCCTCTGTCTATCCTGTGAGTATCAGATTATCTAAACTCGCCTTTCTCATTACATGATATAGAATATTAAACTGTCTTTTCTTGATGTTAAGTATAAGTTTTCTTTTCGTTTCCATCCTCTCCAAAACCTCATCGTTGCTCACATGTTAGGCTCATGGTATATACTAGCAACTTTCTTTAGAACCACTTAAAATTAGCCTTTTATTGAGCCCATCTGACTGAAAAACCAAGTATCCAGAAACTATTATATCAGTATTATAATAGTGGTTCTAGGATTCATTTAATACTAGAATTCATTTAATTCATTAAAATCATTTTTAATGTTCTTATTTTCATAATTTTGATTTTATTATAATATATATTTTCAGTATATAATAATAATTATTATATGGCGTGTAAAGAGGAGTGTGTGAATGACAGGGGTAAACAGTTTAAACATTTGAAGTATTAATATGTTTATTATTGATATCTCAATACAATACATATTGTAAGCACTTTTTTTCATTACTATATACCTACTTTTGCATCCCTAGAGCGTTCTTTATCTTCAACATCAAAATCAATACATTTCAAGTGTCTAAACCAATCTCTGCATGTTGTTTCCGACAGAGCATAATAGCCGTAAGTTTCAACAAGAATTCCATGGACTTCAGCTACAGATTTCTTTTGAGTAAAATAACGCCGAAAGTAATGACAACCTGCTGCGGGAAAATCTTCTACCCAGTCAGACATGTCTCTTTCGAGACATGATCGCCCAAGCGTCTATCACTTATGGCACTTAACTGACTGAGTGCAGTAAATTCCCCACAAATACGCTTTCTTTGTTGCAAAAATATGAAATGCTTAGCGCTATGAAAAACAAAGTTGTTTAAAATTCGGTTACATGACTTACACTGAATTTCAAGCTTGCCTATAGTACTTCCTTATAGATGTGTTACCATCTGAAATTTCATACGCGCAGTTCTGGGAATGCTATCTGTTAGAAAACAACGAGAAATTATTCAAGGTCTTTATATATCATTTTTTCTATTTCACTTGACTGGATAAATTTGAAGCATTCATTGTTGTATGAATTTGATTTGACGAGCAGAGAAACCAGCGGCAAAATATATTATGACTAATGGATTTGTAAACATATCTAACTTTTGTTTCCTGATTATAATACTGTGTTCAATTTAACAATAAATTTTAACATTGAGTTCTCTTTGGAATTTGTTGGAATTTACCCCACCAAATTTCAGATTCTGATGTTCAGTAATATTTATACAGTATTTATATTTTAATTACATTGATAATGACCTCAATATTCATGAATAGAAAATTTTGAGAACATATATACAAAGAGAACTCAAGGATTATGTCAATATTTTTATCTGCAAGTTTTAATCACCCCTGAAATCTAATTAGTATAGTTATATTATAATCATTAGTTTTAAAGTGGCACATTTTTTACATTTCATTTTTAACATATTTTTATTTATTATTTTATCATATTTTAACAGAGGCGTATGTTTATCTGATGACACTGTCATATCAACAATGAGGTATGTTTGCTTGTAGACTTCAATCATTTGTTCCGGTCATTTATATGTCAGTATTAATGATAAAGTCTCAAAGAATAATAATCTCGTGGCTTTCTAAGACGTATTCAGGGTCATGTTCATACCTTTGTCAGCTTGTGCCGAACTCTAATGTACGCAGCATGGTCGGCCTTTGTAGAACTGAGGAGTATAACTCGTCAGAACATTTTCCATGGAAATAACGATAGAGTAGCGAGAGACTTGCAACTTTTTTTTCATCAAAATAGTCGGCAATTCGGGATCTTGTCGGTAATGGTGGAATGTTAAAGCGTGTTTTTTGAAATACTCAATATGACGAGCCAGTTTTTCGACACTGAGAGTAGATCAAAGTTGGATCAAAGTCAGATTTAGGTCATTTAACAGGCTATCTAACAGGTTATCTAGATGTTTTTGTACAATACGTTAATGCTAAAAAACACGAGTATTATGCTTCTTTTAACATTCAAAATAACATATTATTATTATTATTATGTCATTTTTCATCATATTTCGATTTCTGCTTTGGTCTCACTACCAACCAAGTCTGCGGGGAGACCTAAGGCAGGTAGTGGCGTGTTGTTATGGCTCCATTTCATGTTTTTCTATCTTCCCTATCATCCCTCAGCATTACATAGATAAAGTTTTCCTTAGTGTGTGGGCTGTACTTAATAAGACAATTTTTTGTATGTCTCTTAAGCTTGGGGTTTCCAGGGATTCTTTCAATGTGTTGTTTTGTTCCTTTTTTTATCATTCCAAGTGCACCTACTATCACTGGCACAACTCTTGTTTTCAATTTCCACATTTTTTCTATTTCAATTTCCAGGTCTTTATATTTTGACAGTTTTTCGAATTCCTTGATTGCTATGTTACAATCCGCTGGACAAGCCATATCAATTAATAGACAAGTTTTCTCCTTCTGGTTTTTAACAATAATGTCTGGCCTGTTTGCTTCAATTTTTCTGTCTGTGTAGATGGTGTAATCCCATAGAATGGTTACATCTTCTATTTCTGTAACCGGTGCTGGGTGATGTTCATACCAGTGTTTGTTTACAGCTTTTCCATAATGTTTGCACATTGTCCAATGTAAATATTGCCCAACTCTATCGTGGCGATTTTTATATTCGTTTGGGGCAAGCACAGAACAGCCTGAGATTAGGTGGTCTATTGTTTCTTGGTGTTTATCACAAAACCTGCATTTTGGATCCATATTATTATGCATAATATTTGCCTGAAAGTTTCTAGTGAAAAGACTTTGGTCTTGTGCTGCAAGAATAAAGCCTTCAGTTTCAGACTTTAATCCAGATGCACGTAACCATCGATGAGTATTAACTTTGTCAACATTGGATTTATTGGCACGTTCTGGATATTGGCCATGCAGAGGTTTGTCTTGCCAGCGCTGTTTCATCTGTTCAAGAGCTTTATCTTTGGCTTTCATTTTCATATTTTTTGCCGCAATAGTTGGTTCTTGGCTTCTGTTTTGCTTTTCTACAGAATCTACTAACTGTAAATCTTGTTTGTATTTACTGCCTTCTTTTATTATTGAATATTTTTTCTTTCTTTCTTCATGTTGCCTTACTAATTGTACCATCCAATCCTTTGTTGTTTCTATGTATGTTAGTAAGCCAATAGTTGTTGTCTTGTATGACAATTCCAGCTGAATAAGACCCCTTCCACCTTCTTTACGGGGTATGTATAGACGGTCTACATCAGCCTTTGGATGATGCATCTTATGCTTAGAAAGAAGCTTTCTTGTTTTAGCATCTATTCGTCTGATGTCGTTTAGAGTCCAGTTTAAGATGTTGAAGCTATATTGGACAACTGGGATTGCAAGACTATTAATGGCCATAACTCTGTTCTGTGAATTTAATTCAGTTTTTAATATCATTCGTAGCCTTCTATAGTACTCTTTACGCACTATTTCTTTCATTTTTTTATGGTGAATGCTTTCGCTCTCATTTACACCTAGGTATTTATAAGCTTCTTCTGGTTTCAATTCTTTTATTGTTACAGCAGGGTCTAGGCTAATTGAGGATGTTTCTTGTATTGATCCACGTAAAACTGTAGCTTTAGCACATTTATTCAAATTAAATTTCATTCCAATGTCTTCGCTGAAGCATTTTACAGTTTGCAGAAGACCTTCCAGCTCATTATCATTCTTAGCATATAACTTTAAGTCATCCATGTAAAATAGATGGCTTATTTTCTTTTGGCCTATTTTATAACCACATTCTGTCTTATTAAGTTGACTGGTTAGTGCTATTAATGATATGCAGAATAGTAAGGGAGATAAAGAATCACCTTGAAATATACCTCTTTTGATGTTTATTTCATCAGACTTATAGGTTCCATTTATATGATTGAGGTAAAGGGTTGTTTTCCATATAGACATGCACTGTTTGATGAAATTGATGATGACGGGCGATATCTTGTATATATTTAAAGTCTTTAAAATCCAGGAATGTGGCACACTATCGAATGCCTTTCGATAATCTATCCAGGCAGTACTAAGATTTTTCTTTGTACTGTAGCAGTTTTCCAGGATCATTTTGTTAATTAGCAATTGGTCTTTACAACCATAACAGCCACGTTTGCACCCTTTTTGTTCAAGCGGTATCATGTCATTTCTTTCTAAGAATAAATATGTTTGTTTTGTTAAAATAGATGTTAGTAGTTTATATGTTGTCGGAAGACATGTAATTGGTCTGTAGTTTTTCGGGTTGTTTGTGTCACCATTCTTGGGTAGAAGAAATGTAATTCCTTTGGTCATCCATGCAGTAATTTTAGTGGGATCGTCAACCATTTCTTGAAGTTCTTTGGCTATTTTTTATGTGCTGCATTTAAATAATATAGCCAAAAGTTAGGAATTTTATCTATACCTGGGAATTTCCAATTGTGTGCTTTTTTTAGTGCAAATTTAACATCATCTTCTGTAATTCCAAACCATGTCTGTTCGGGTTTATTTTTCATTCGTTCTATCTCCTGCGTAATCCAATGTACTTCCTTGCTAGGTTCTTTAGGGCAAGCCCATATCTTTTCCCAGAACTGTGTGACTTCTTCCATTCTGGGGGGTACTGTCACTTCAATTCTTTTTTTACCTATTTCCCTGTAAAATCTCTTTGTATCAGTCTGAAAGATCTTGTTTTGTCTGTAAAATCTTGCTCTTTTTTCATAGCGTCTTATTCTTTGAGCCTTCAGTTGGATTTTTTGCTTTATTTTTTCTTTATTTGATAAGACGTCATTTTCATTCCTGATGTTATATTTTTTTTCGGCTCTTCTTCTTTTCCTAGTTCTTACATTTATTCCTCTACTCAGTTCATCCAGTACTGACAGTTCACTTCTTAGTTGTTCGATTTCTTTTTCGATTTTTCTTTTCCAAGGTGGATCTTCACGTCTGCGTGACTGCCTTGTTTTTATTTTGATGTTTAATTTTCTTGTTGCTGCTGTTGCTGATGCATATATTACTTCGTTAAGATTTGTATTCGGGTCTTCATCCAGTATTGATTTCAGTGCTGCATTGTACAATTTAATAGTTCGGATGTTTTGTTTTGTTGGTTGGAATTTTGGGAGCTGTTCACGTTCCTCCATTGTAATACTTTGTATTTGACTTAGCTGGTTTTTTATTTCTATCTTGGCTTCCTGTATATTGTTCTTATTTTCCGTCAAATAATTATCTTCGATGTGTTCTGAACTCATTTTATTTTTGTCTTTTAACTGACTCAGACTCAGATCGCACCTTTCCAGCACTTTTAGACTTACATCATTATCTTCGCAGTGATTTGCGTGTTTCACGGTTTCTACATTATGACCTGTGATTTGTTTGATGTTATTACTTTTTATTTCTGGTTCCGGTTCCTTTTCATATTTTGTTGATTCGACTCTTCTTGTTACAATTCTTTTAATTTCGTGAATCTCAGCCTCTGACAGTCGGTTATTACGAATAATGTACCTACGTACATTGGCCAATTTATTTTCGTCAATATACTTTCTATTTGCTTGACCAACTTTTTCACGCCAAATGTCATATGTTTGGCGAGTCATGTTTTTTTGAGGTTTGAGTAACGCTTCATGAAATGCAGTCATAACGACTTTGTACTCCTCACGAGACCATTTTATTTTTTCTTTCTTTAAATATACGGTTGTAGATCTAGCTGGTGAATTTTCAGGACCATCATTAGGATTATCCTGGTTGTGGGGACCTGAAGATACATTCTTTGTGTAGGAGTTATTATTATTATTATTATTATTATTATTATTATTATTATTATTATTATTATTATTTTTGTTTTGCATTTTTCATTATATTTCGATTTCTGCTATGGTCGCACTACCAACCAAGTCTGCATTATGGCTCCATTTTATGTTTTTGCTATCTCCCCTATCATCCCTAGTGTTACATAGATAAAGTTCTCTTTAGTGTGTGGTCTGTACTTAATAAGACAATTTTTTGTATGTCTCTTAAGCTTGGGTTTCCAGCGATTCTTTCAATATGTTATTTTTTCGTTTTTTATCATTCCAAGTGCACCTACTATCACTGGTACAACTCTTGTTTTCAATTTACACATTTTTTCTATTTCAATTTCCAAGTCTTTATATTTTGACAGTTTTTCAAATTCCTTGGTTGCTATGTTACAATGCGCTGGAAAAGTCATATCAATTAATAGACAAGTTTTTTCTTTCTGATTTTTAACAATAATGCCCGGCCTATTTGTTTCAATTTTTCTGTCTGTTATATATATATATTTTTTATAAGTTTATAATAAAAATATAATTTACTGCAACACAAGAGCCATTGTGTTTCGGTACTATCTTATTATACGATGATGACAAATGGAAGTTACTTCGTTATGTTTATCGAGAAAGTTTAAAACTGACTCTACCATAGAAAATTTCGCAGTAATACAGTTTTATATCAGTTGTAGCAATGAATCCTTTTATAACACGCCATTATTTTTACAAATTATCTTTTAATAATAAAACTTGCCTCTATAGCACATCACTTTCTACTTATTATTGGAAATGAAAAAATGCTAGTAAAACTTACACCGTAAAATGGAAAAAAAAACAGAACTTGTAAATATTTACATGAGCCATGTTTTCTATGTTTACAGGAAAAATTACAAATTATTAAATTCTCTAAACTTGCTCAATAAACGTAACGAAGTAACTTCAATTTGTCATCATCGTTTAAAATATACCCTGAAGTATAGTTAATTTTTCCTCATATGTTATAACTAGACTTTTATACTCTATTCCCTAGCATATATTGACTGATTCTCTCATCTGATAATTAATTTGTTACGGCTTAATGGATAGATCTACTAAGTCAACTACATATGTTTGACGTGCAGTGTATTTAAAAAAAACTTTCTCGTCTTTGTCTCTTTTTTACTACATAAGTTGCAAAATAACTTAAAGAAAATCCTATAACCGTTTTCAGACTTGCTAAATGCTACATATGCATCATTCAATTTATTTCATCACTGGCATAGAAAATGTCTTGGACTCAAATCATTTCAACTCACTACCTCACCTTTATTCTTACAATCAAATTTCTCCTGTCCATCAGGACCTGACTTTCTATTGGTTCACTGAGACAAACCCTCCGGCAAATTACCACCTTAACTGTCTGGATTTAATAAAAATTGAAATGTTTTTATATATAATGATTTCTAACAGAAAAAAATATTACACTGCCTGGCGAGGTTCTAATAAGATATTATCGAAACACAACGGCTCTTTTTTTGCAGTAAACTATGTTTTTATTATAAACTTATAATAAAAATATTACCATATATAATGGGCTACTAAATCTCCAGCACTCTTAACAAAGTAAATATCTACAAACAGTAGACTCCCAACCCATGAGTTTCTATTCTACTACTTCTAATATATATATATATATATATATATATATATATATATATATATATAAGTACATATGTGAATGCTGATTGCTTTTTCGTATATATCTCAATGTGTTCTTGTGTCAATATACAATCTCCAACCTTTTAATTAAGTACCCAGAAATAATTCATTATGCAAATTTCTAATCAGCCTATGGTGATCTGCTGAATTTCATTTCACGCAATTGTATAAGAAAGATAGTATGGAAAACGCAGGATTGTCATTGGTGTCTCCGATGAAGAACTACAACTTTCATGCACAGTCATTGCTAGGATATACAAAGAATGAAGAGAAAATGGAAAAAACTACCGTGAACGGCAATTTTGTAGGCGGAAATCTTTTGTTGGAGAAAGAGTTCGAAGAATGTCCTGAGAGGTTTCGAGCTGATAGAAAAGCAATGGTAGCACAATTAAATATGCGTTACAACGGAGTTATACAGAAGTGCATCTTTAAATAAACAAAACGTAAAACCTCAAAGAAGCTGACGAACCCGTCAAGTGCTACTCCTATTAAAATTTGCTGAGACTTACCAAAGCTAGACAATAGAAGATTAGAAAAACGTTAGTAACTTTGATGTGTTTCAATTTCTACTGCGACATTCGGATGGTAAGGTTTGAATTTGGCGTAAAAAATATGCAAGTATGAATCCATGATGGACTGGTTCATGGAACATAGCAATTGTTTTAAAGTAGCCTCCTCGGTCACACGAACTCAGTCTCATAGAGTAACTTTGCGATGTAGTGGAAAGGGAGATTCGAATCCGTGAAGCTAGCAAATCTAAGAAAATTGCGAGATGTCATGATAATTGCATTGACCCAAATTTCGAAATGAGTGTTTACAGGAAACTATTCAATGTATTGCAGGAACTGAGGAAGTTCTAAAGACAAAATAGGAACTAACCCGGCACTAAAAGATTATTCCTAATAAATTAACTAGTTAGTGCAAATGTCGTTTATGCGTATATTTTTGTGTTTATGTCATATGTATAAAGGTGGAGTTTTGTGATGATTTAGATGAAGCATATATATGCTGATTTAACTATTAAAGGCTCGAATAAAGATTTTTTATTTGCTAAATATAGAGATAAACAGGTAGATTAACGCTCTGCTTTCGCGATTAACTGAATTCAATTCAGAACCAATAATAATAGTCCTCTGCTGACATTTTGATTGTATAAATTATTTTACGAATCCTAACATTATGGCATTGTTAAAGGTCCCTCGAGTCTTCTAAAGTCAAATTGCTTTTATGCAACACCACTTCGAATATAATGGCAAAAGTCAGCGGATGATGTCAAGAGCTAATAGGTTTTCCTAAATCTACTTACTACAGCTAGGATATTATATTTGTTCATTGGGACGAACTGGATCATTATTCAATATTCGACCTTTGTTTCCATTACTAAAAGCTTTAAGAATATACAAGTGCTTGGGCTTCTCGACACGAATTTAACAATCTTTCTGTATGAATCCATACTTTCCGTGATTATTTGTCAACTTTAGCAGCTTGTAACAATCAGTCAGGCAAGTCAATTCACATATTGACTTTCTATATTTTATTCTATCGCTTAGTCAACACAGATGTGATTCCCAAATGAAAACTGTAAAGATTCTTTCGTAAGTAGTTCTTTGAATATCTAACATTTTTGTGAAGATTACTAGAAGAATATATATATACAAATTATTTTCATTAAATCTATATACATATATATATTCAAATTATTTTCATTAAATCTATATACATATATATATATATAGATAGATAGATAGATAGATAGATAGATAGATAGATAGATAGATAGATAGATTTAATGAAAATAATTTGTCACTTTAACTGAGCAAGTTCATGCCGACTTCGAAGTTTCGTGAGTACATATTGTCTTCATTCAATAGGGTTATCTCAGGCTATCGGTCTACCACCACCTCTCTATCGAATACTTTACGGTAAAAAAAAAACCTGCTTGCCAATGCACCTATTATTAGTAAAACTAATAATAAAGGATCTTGGCGTTAAACATTAACATAAGTCAATATTATATCGGTCATGCAACCTGTCCTCATGACTTGATAAAGAGATATTCCGTTCTTATGATAATATGCGAGATTGAGCAACATCATTTGAAGGGAAAAATTCTTATTATCACAAGGAGAGAATATCTCATTAATAAAATAGGAAACGTGTTTGCTAATACATTGCATTTATTTCTTTTATTCATTATATATTTTTAGTTTTAGTGAATTAAAAAGCAGAATTCAATTTTTATGGTCGTCAATTCTCAACAGGAAGTTGAAATCCATGAAGGCAATAATAATAAAATACTGGTAAATGTAGTTTAGAAAAACTTTTTTATATTTAGAAAAAATGCTGATATAAGTGTACTTGTTTATAGGCTATACTTCCGGATATAATATTGACAAACTTGTAAAATATGAATAAATTTTCTTATTTTTCCTTTTTCTCTTTTTATTTCATTTTATAAGCTTCAGTATCACTGAAGCAATATAAATGATCTCTATTCATCGGCAAAAACATTACACACTTTCATGAGAAAACTTACATGCTGGCCTGATCAAAGATATAGATTCAATGAACTGTATCAATTGAATGGCCTACCGTGAAATTTTCATCAAGTCCTATTTACCTAAATATACAGCAACTGTTACTATGCAATCTGATAATGGGATATTCCTCATTCGATTTTATTCAAAACTTCGATCCATTTATTCCAATACACTCATGCCTTTATTTTTATGCAAATTGTGAGTCATGAATCTGAAAAATTTACGGCTTGAGATTATCTTGTCAGTGTTAAATTGATATTCAGTTTTTAATGACACTGTGGGCTTAGTTCACTGGTAAAGCATTTAAGTAAAAGCCTTACTTAACAAATGTATGCAAGAAGGAAAACTCATTAAAAATCATTCTTAATTGTTAGTTTCATATTTCTAACATCTGAGATGTTCTGTTAAGGATTAATTATTTACTATATTTTAATTTAGCAAAACTTTATTTTCTTTTAACAGGTCTGTCATTTTTCTTTTATGAAACTGATATTTTAACTTATGAACATGGAATGTGCAGAATTGTTATAATGTTGCATGACAATGTTAATATCTTTTTTGTCAGATAATTATACAAAACAAATCGACCATCTTAAAGTCTATATCAATGCAAAGTCTTAAATCTCTTGACTTAAGAATGTGTATAAACAAGACGGACAAGTCTTTTTGCGTATATATATCTAAACAGGTCATTATCCTAACAAATTCCAATTGTCTTACAGCCGGCCGCCAAAATAGTAGAACTACACTTGTAGCCGATAGCCGTTAATGATTATCGGTATATTTTAGTGGAAGTAATCGGGCAGTTCTAGCCCAATATATAAAACCAGATTCCGATACTAAGTGTGTATAAGAAATGATATTAACTTGTACAAACTAACCTTCTTTGATAAATGGCAAATTGCTTCTATTTCGATGATAGATATGAATGTCAAATGAAAATAAAAATGAAACAGGAAATAAAGAAAGGCAACAATATCAAAGAGAGAGAGAGACAGACAGACAGACAGACAGACAGACAGAAAATTGCTGAGAGAGTGTATAGTGAGTATATCTTATCTTATTTATTCCTTTTCTAGTTGTAGTAGGATTCTGTTATGGTAAAGGGTAATCGTATACCGTAGTAGGTTAACGGAATTTGGCCTTGTGGGAAGATAGCCCACTATAATTCATAAAATGATTATAAATCAAGAAAGGCAATTTGAGTATAAAATAACATTTATATATACAGATTTCAATTAATGTTTTACAATTAGAGCAATACTTGAATACAAGTCCAACGGAGGTTAAATTGTTCATGACAAATAATGATGAACTGAAAGAGATTAAAGGCTTAGGAGTGTGGAAGCGTCTTGAAGGTAAGGAGTTGTTCATTTTGAAGTTGCCGCTCCTAAGGTCAGTAAGTCAGTAAGTACTTTGAGGAATGTCTTTCAAAAGGACAATAAGTACTTTGGAGACAGGGAGAAAGAAAGAGGTCAGCATAGTAGCCGCTCGACTTAAGTCAAGAGGACGCACTGATAACTCCATCCTATCACTGTCTGTCTAACGATGCTTTGTCTCCGCTTTTTAAATCTGCCTTTTGAATCAGAAGCTCATTTGGAATTTCATACTTGAATTTGATTCTGGGCTTCCCATTGGCTGGTAAATTAACTTCGCGTAGGCTCGTTAAATGCAAATTTGATATTTGATTAATTTTTATTTTTCAACCGGAACATCTGCGCGAATCCACCTGCGTGGAGGTGATTTTTATTCATTCGCTTTTTGGTCGGCATAGAGCCAGCATCCGGTCTCGCTTTTGCTCGGTCGGTATCACCACAAGTAAAGCTCAAAACAAGAAGCAGGAATTAATATTTATCGGAGAATGTAACTAGAAAGCGAATAACAGACGATAAAATAAGATAATTAAAGCTTTACTTAAACTAAGTAAGCAGAGAAAATAATTAAACTAAAAGTATAAAAATAAAAAGATAGCTGAGAGGACACGAAAGTGCAATAGAAAAAATACATAAGAAAAAAGAAACTGTATCATAGATTTTTAGCTATTTGAAATTAAGTAATATTTTCTTGGAAAAATAACATTCATTAATTCAATTAAATTTTAAAGAGGGAAATAATTGATCTCACATCTCTACTTCATATGTCGATCTGTCATTAGGTTATAAGTATGTTTGTGCATAGTGATATAAAAACGCAAAACATTTATAATGATATTAAGTATTAATACTTAATGAAAAGGAAGCATATGTACGTATGTAGAATTGAGAGGTATTGTGCGGATGTAAAATGACTAAAATTTCTGGTCTTCCTGAAATAGTTCGGCAGAATAAGTGCACTTACAAATTTGAAGTATCAGAAAAAGAACAGCATTAAATTTGTTTTTTTTAAAAAAAGCTACGAAAACATAACTGTAAATAAAAATAAAAACAAATAATAAAAAATTAAGAAAATACTTTTTTTTTGTTTCTATTTGATATTTTACTTTGCTTGACGAAGTTTTTTGCTCCATTGGAACTAATGCATTTTATCATTGTAAATTCTTATAACAGAAATTAAGAGAAAACTCAAATATTAATGTTGTTGTTTTTTTAATTTTATGGACGTATGTATGCATGTTAACCTTATAGAATCATCTGTGGGGTATAGAGCTACAGTTTTACCACACTCGGTGTTGTTATGACGGTTTACATTGCTAGCCACACAATAAACTGGTGTTGAATTCTCTTAGACTAGTTACCAAACAAGGCTATGCCGTTTTCATATTAACCCATACAGGAGTAAAAAAAATGCATTCATACCTTTTCTTAGGATATTTGTGCGAAAACCAATAAAAGAGACACGACTAGAATTTGCCCAGTACATTTTTCCTGTAAGTCTGCCAATATCTCTTTTTAGATATTCTTAAATAAGTTTGTCTTTATGCGGTCAATTAGTTTCAGTTTCATTTTTCATTGTTCAATTATATATGTTTTTGTGGAGTAAATAAGACAAAATAATTACAGAAAACCAAAGAAAATGTGTCTATATGAAAATTAATAATGTGGATGTAAATTGCAACTAAACACTGGTAGTGATATTGTGGTGAGTACGGAATTAAAAGTAACTCTAATCACTTCACAAGCCTGTGTGAAATCTAATTTTTAATCAATATGAAAAGGGATTTGCAAGACTGAGAGAGAAGTTAACAAGCCGATGTGAAAAAGTCTTTAGCTATAAATCGAAAGATAGAAATTTGAATCAGTCAGATGGGACCGAGATGTGACAAAAATGTGACAAAATAAAGTCACTGACCCGAATATAACGTCTCGAAACACATTCGTTCTCCTTCTCTTTCTTGTGTGCATTTTTCTTTACCTCTTCTTCTTTGTCCTCACCAAAAAACAAGAACTGCAACAACAAAAGCAATAAGATGCTTCAACTGACTCCTAAAGATTAACGTTTGATAAATACAATTTTCCTTTATTGTTTTTACCTTCCATTTCACTTTCTCGCCGGCTATAAAAAGGAAAGGAACAAAGACTTTATTAGTAATCTGTTAGTGTTAATTCTGCATAAACACATTCTGCTACCTACAACTAAAACTTTGGATACCTACTACATTTTCTCTTTGAACATTTAATTCCTAAAAATTGATGTTATTCTATTCTCTTAATAAAATTCTACCTTAACATGCTAACGATATACTTCTATTCTTCCAACCTTCAACCTTCTGATGATTAAGTTGTGGGGATTGTCGGCTGTGTTTGTGAATTGACCTATTACCAGACATAGCTGACCGCCCCTGTTTCAATATCACAATAACTAACGAAGCCACACGGAAAGCAAACAAAAAACTACATTAAAAAGTACTTCGAAAATAGTACGTAGCGTGTTTCGTGTCATTTGTGGAATGACCTGCAACAATTCATTTCGTCAGAAGTCTGTAAAAGCAAAGGCTTATGTGTTAAAAAATGCTTCAAACTTATTCGTTACTGACTGGATGTAATTATTCGAGTTATGGGATTTGCCTGTAGATATTTATTGCAAAAATATAAGCAGACAAGTGACCCGTTTATAAAAAAAACAGTGGGAATATTTAAAGGAAGAATTGAAAATATGTTTTCTGGATGTTCTGTCAGATGAGTTGGGTTACTGTTCTAAAATCAAAGCAAAATTTCAGGTGAAAAAAAGAACCGACGCCAGTATTTAAATCGAAACGTGGCGTATTGTTCACAGTATTGAATCAAATCAACGAAGAATTAAACAGACTTTAAAAGCTGGGTGCAACTGAACAAAATCTACCATTGAAAATGGACAGCACCAGCAGAGTATGTAAAGAGAAAATGTGCCGCTTATGTTGATTTTTCGACTGCATTAAACAAATGTTTAGAATCACTTAACTACCCAGAAGAAATGTTTGCGAAATTAAATAGTGGATTTTTTTCAAAGTTGGATCTTTCTGGTGCGTATTTGCAGCTACAGGTTGAAGAAAGAAAGAAAGAAAGAAAGAAAGAAAGAAATATGGTGAAAGAAAAAATGGGAACACAAAATATGGACTCAGTTAAAGAAAAGATTTACTGAAGAAAGGACGACTAGAAACAAGTACTGTATGGTATCTTTGATATACCAACACCTCATGAATTCATTGAATATACAAGTATGAGTACCAGAAAAAAAAACGTACAGTAGTTGACCCAAAACGAAAGATATACAAAGTTTAGTACGTCGGGAACTCGCCAGAGAGAGGAGTGAGGGAATTCTAAGAAATAAACAACTCGAAGTGTTCAGCGCCAAAGATATCACCCGAACATGAAACTGTCTTCGTGTAGAGAACGATTTAGTCTACGAACTGGGACTCGACTAAGAAAAACAGACAAGCCCTCTGCCTTGTTGTAGAGTTCGATAGTCGATGCTTGGTCTAGAGACAGACACACGACTGAGAAGAAAAGACAAACTTAGTGCCTGATCCCCTATATGCGTTTACAGGGTAAATTTTGACCCTTAGTTGAGTGTCCGCGCTCGGGATCCACACGTAAAGCCTGACTTTGTGTCACATTCTATAAGTGGGTGAACTTTAGGTAAATACCTAAAGTGCCACGCGAAGTCAACGTCGTCGAACTCTCTGCCTTCGGGCTGAGAGGAATCCAGACGAGGCTATGCTGAAGGTTACAATATCGTACGGGGAAAATTAAAAAAGAAAAAACCCCGCATTTTCGAGGTCTGGGTAATTTTTGCTCCGCCGTACGCATGCGCAAAGCCACACATTCAAAACCAGCTATGTGTCACATCCTGCCTTTTGTAAGAAAGGCTCGGTTAAATAACTAAAGTTCCACAAGAGCTTACACTTGCCAAACTCTGTGTTAGGGTAGAATACGAC
This sequence comes from Ascarosepion bandense, assembly GCA_037127315.1. NCBI lineage: Eukaryota > Metazoa > Mollusca > Cephalopoda > Sepiida > Sepiidae > Ascarosepion > Ascarosepion bandense. The sequence goes on along the minus strand of JBBBDQ010000239.1, from coordinate 3,586,585 downwards.
TCAGTCGTGATTCTATCTACAAATGAAGAACAATAGACAATGCAAAGTGTCCGATCTCAAAGTTTCTGGCTTGAGTCAATTTCGATAGAACTTGCAATTATCAGGCACTCTGTCTTCGAGAAGAGTACGACTAAGGCGAGGTCCTGTCTACAGACGTTAACTCGGCTAAAAAATAGACAATGAAAAGTGTATGGTTGGTGGGTCAGGGTAAATTTTGATCTTTTGTCACATCCGCCTTTTGTGGGGACAACTTGGGTAAATCATCAGAGTTCCGCGACAACACGCACTTGTCAATCTCTCTCTCTCTCTATCTCTCTCTCTCTCTCTCTCTCTCTCTCTCTCTCTCTCTCTCTCTCTCTTCAGGCAGATATCGACTCAATCGGGTTCGATCTAGGGACCTAAACTCGCCTGAGAAGAAAAGACAAGCTTAATACCCGACCACGCGCATGCAGGTATTGGGCAGATTTTTGGCCGGAGTGTCCACGTTTGGGTTCCCCACGTAAAGCTCGATCATTTGTTGCATCCTGTCTCACTGGTGGGGAACTTAGGGTAATTATACAGATTGCAATAGAGCTCGCAATTGTTAAGCTCTCTGTCTTCGGGTAGAGTACGACTCAGTCGGTTCTACGAACCGAGATTCGAATGAGAAAAATAAACAAGGCATAGTACTCTATCTCGCTGTTGTTGGGGCTGGGTAAATTTTGGCTCTTGATACCAGTGTACGCGCTCAGGTTCCCACGCTAAACTCAACCTTTTTTCACATCACGTCTCAATCGAGACTGGGTAAATACCAGAGTTCCGTGAAAGTTCTGATAGAATATTCGTTAGAGTACCTTTGGAGTCTGTCGAGGCATAATATAACTGTTAGTAGCGAATTATAAAAATCCTCAAATTATTAGGAGTTTGTTGTGCATATCACCTCTTTGGTTGTAATGTTTATAGACATGTCCATTAAATATTTATGGGTTTCTGGATTATTTGTCCCACAAACATGAATGCCGGGCTCCTGTTATTACGAGTCAAAATAAGAAACACAAAACATGGAATTTAAAACAAACGGCATTTTTATGCGTGTATTAATAAAAGTATTTGCCTGTGTACAAAATTTATATGAAAGGAAAAGACATTGAAACTAGTTATAAGAATGTGCTTGTGTGTGTGTGTGTGTGTGTGTGTGTGTGTGATATAGACATGTGTATATGTGGGTGTGGGAGAGTTCAAATGCTACCAGAGGACCAAAGAATCGAACGCATGCTTACCGCAGCTTCTTTATCTACGTTCGACTACATCCGGAAGAGTTATAAATCGAGAAAGGGATATGAATGTCTTCTTACAGATTTCAAGAGCGCTCTCTTAGGCGTTTTGGCAATGCCAAAGTGTTTTAGCAATGCTATGACGTCTTGGCAATGCCAGCAACAGTAAACAAATGGATAAAACAATAGCATTAATATTTTCGACAAAAACCAAATGCACAGCAATTATACACAGGACGAATCTCAACATATCATCCGAAAATACATAATTCCTGTCGACTTAAACAAAAACATTAAATTAATCATCAATAATACAAAATTTAAAACGGCTAACCTCATCGTTAAAAATAACATTTCATTCTTATAGCGAACATATATTATTTACGAAATTACATTTTCTTTTGAAGAACTGTTTTTTGATCCACCCAATTTGGTAAATAATTATAACTACCATACAACTATGAAACTGAATCGAAGACTCACGCTGCTTCTCTCAGAACAGAGTTCAATTCAATCTCATTTAAACGCACACGGAGACCTACCAAATTCTATCTGTAACATCAAATCTACCATCCGCCCGTGTTTTGAATACTGTTGCCACATCTGGTCGGGTGCCCCTACTATTCTCCTCGGGCTTCTTGACCAAATACAGCGAAGAATCTGTAACGTGATTGATACCGACTTAACTGACCGCCTGCAGTCACTCTCCCACCAGCGTGACGTGGCCTTCCCTGTGCCTCTTCTCTAAATACTTTCATGGCTTCTGCTCTGATGAACTTAAATCATTGGTGCCCCCTAGGTGTGAGTTTGCACGAGATACTAGATTGGAAATTAGGTCCCACCCTTTTACAGTGAAACCGATGAAATGTAACCGCAATTTCTACTCCAACAGCTTCTTTTCTCGCACTTCCCGCCTGTGGAATTCCCTTCCGCATGCTTGCTTCCCCGACGGCTATAACCTCCAGGAGTTTAAATGTAAGGTCAATAGACACCTCCTAACACACTAACCCTTCCATTCTCTCCAACTCTCCCCCTATGTACATCCTAACTCGTCTATCGCCCTGTGTAACCCCCTGCGCTATAGTGGCAGTAGAATGCCTTGCTTGGGGTGACATGATTAAAAAAAAAAACTTAACAGCACAAACATCATCCACATGCAAAAAAGCTGAAACTATTTTTTAATAAAAAAGAAAAACCCAACATTCAATAATATCAGCTACGAACACGCTAACAACGTGCTTACATAAAAAAAAAGCTTTAGCACAATACCTTGACTATCATTTTTAATGAAATCTGCATATATATATATATATATATATATATATATATATATATATCGAAGTATTAAACGGGCATTTAAACGGGCTTTACTCATTATGTAGTTTCCAAAGAGAACCCTCTACCGACAACAACATTCCACTGAATGTACTACTTCTTTTTCTCATCTCGTTGAAAAAAGATGCAGGTGTGTCTGACAATTCCGACTTTAAAATCTTTCTCCTCGTGCTTTAATTTAGTAAAAAGGCTAATATATAATAAATGTCATCAATCTTATTGCCAGTATTGTTATAATTTTGCTCCTCAAATTTAATTAACTGGCCTCATAAATCTATACACACACACACACACACACACACACACATACGCATATATATTTAAACGTGTGTGTGTGTGTGTGTGTGTGTGTGTGTGTGTGTGTGTGTGTGTGTGTGTGTGTGTGTGTGTTAGGAAACATTGAAAATGAACTGCTACGTTTGATCCGGAAAAATTCGTATGTTGAACTAAAGATGAATAAATGCGTTTCTTTAGAATCCTTTGGAGAAATGTGCTTACTGCTCATTTCTGTTTAGTTTCCATCTTTAACTATGACGTAATGAAATTACTTTCTTTTTTACTTATTCCTTACCAGGAGGAAAAGAACTAAAATTATCTTCTGAACGATTTATGAATGTCAGAAAATTTCGTCATCGGATCTGGTATATTCTAAGAAAGTGTAAGTAAAAGGTAAAAAATTTAATCAATCGTTTCATTTATTGAACATCTGTACAATATGCTATACATTAAATTGGGGGCTTTTGAGAGATTTTATTAACATTTTCATGTCATACAGTTAATGTTCAGCATATAAGACTTGTCAACTGAGTATTTTTGTATGAGCAAATTAAGTTTTTTTTTAAGTGGAGTATTCATTATGCGTAAGTTAAATTGCAGATTACAAATGTCGCATTTCTAAACAAGCCGATGTATTTCTGAATGACTGATAAAACTTGTCCTTATGCTAAACATAGTTCAAACAGTTTAGGACTCTTTGAATGCAATATATTCAATATGTAGCAGCGTTAATTTTTTATTAGTGCAAAAAAACAATATGCATAATATATATATATATAGTGTTGATTTATGATAATGCTTAGTTCCAAGGTTGTAATTTTTTAACAACAAATTGTTGTATATGATGATCTGTGGAGTTTTACTCATGTACGTTTTTTTTTTTAGCTTGTGTATTTGCGTAAGTATATATCTAATTATGTTTATGGGTCCATACACTGAAATATGATTGTGTCTGCGCTGACCTCATACATTCAAGGCTATTGTCATCTTACGAATTCGCTGTTACATGTATCCAGTATTGTAGCCGTTAGAGTCGCTTTCCAAAATGTAACTTTAAAATTTTAAAAAACAAATTGACAAGTCGATAAAAACAAAATTTTGAAATTTGTGTATGAATATATGCGTGCGAATATTAATCTGCATATATGTCTGTTTGCCAGTGTATGTGTATACTCGTCTATTTGTCCATGTGTAGATGTTTGTAGGTTTATATGTGTGCGTTTATGTCTTTTCCTCGTTTAATATATGGATAAGTTTCTAAATCTAATAATTTGTTTAACTTAGAATTTAAAATTTGCAATAAAAAAATAAAGTGAATTGATAATGCTGATCTCAATTTAATGAAATATTAATATTAATGCCCCCAAAATTTGTTTTTTTGAGTTGGGTCACGTATTCTTCAAATTAGAAGTTACCTTATTCTGATTAGTCCACACTGTCTATGAAACAATGCCTCCCTGATTAATGGGGTTTGGCTTGTTTTTAACGTTTTAAAAACATTCAGCTTGAAATAAGCCTTATCAAGTAGTGTCGAAACAAAAGAAGCTACTTTTGTAGTGATATTATAATATAATCATGTTATAATTTCTGCATAAATTTTATTAGCTCTACCTTGTATTGAGCACTTTTTTTAAATATATATATATATATATATTGTGTGTATTTTGGCAGCATTTTTTCATTAATGCAGGTTTCATTGAATAATATAGACAAGTTTTGTCTATTAATTTTGTGTAGGATCCGTTCATACCGTCTGATATACTTGATGGTGATGTCGTTAAAATATATATATATATATATATATATATACATGCGATGTAGATATAGAAGAATCCGAAGGAGTAACCTATCCATACAGTGGGAGGATAACCCTCTAAGTGAGTTCTAAATATATATGCATATAAATATATAGAGAGCAAATATAAGAAAAAATTTAGGCAGACACGTTATTTCATAAGTAAATCGGAATTGTGGGCCTATTTCAGGCGAACCATCATCAGCTTCCGTCTTTATTGTACAGAAGATTTTAGACGAATGAAATTCACAAAGACCCCAAAAAACGGAATAAAAATAAAGATCGCTCCCTAAAAAGAACAAAATTTAAGAAAAAATACATTATTACATCAGTTCGGCTAATACACACACACATTCATACATAAGCCTATATATACGCAACATATAATCATAGAGCACGCGTAAGAGCGGATGTCAACTTAAACTTCCACGACATGGAAGGTTACATGGAATACTGACATGCCTAAAATTAAGAATGCATACTGCACTCAGTATAATCTTCTCGTTGTGTATTTGTATATATATATATATATATATATATATATATATATATGCAAGAGCATATATATATATTTCACCCTTCGGCTCGTCAGAGTAAATTGGCTGCCAATTTACCCTGACCTGCCGAAGGGTGAAACCTAGGTAGGTTTGTTGGCTTTTGAATAGATTTCTGTCTTTGTTGCTCTACTTTCGTATTGAGCGATTTAGTGTCAGGGTTTTCGTCATGTACTTCGTTTGTTTCTTTTTTGACTTCCCCTCCTTTTCCCTCTGAGTTCGTCCTCGGTGTGTTATTCAAGACGATCTAAATTATAGTATAACTATTAATAGTATTAGCAGAATTATTTCTGTTACTATTAATACTGTTATAATTACTATAGTTATTATATATATATATATATATATATATATATATATATATATATATGTATATATATTCCAGAGATATTTATTTTTAAAAGTGGTCAATACGATCGTAGAAAGTAGATATATAGTTAATATTATCGTTATTATTACTATGTCATTTTTCATTTTATCTGATATGGTCGCACTACCTACCAAGTCTGCAGGAAGACCTAAAGCAGATCGTGGTGTGTTGTTATGGCTCCAGTTCATGTTTTTTCATATCTCCCTAACATCACTAGCGTTACATAGACAAAGTTCTCTCTAGTGTGTAGGCTGTACTTAACAAGACAATTTTGTATATTTCTTAAGCTGGGGTTTCCAGCGATTCTTTCAATGTTTTTTTATTTTTTTGTAACGTTTTTTATCATTCCAAGCGCACCCACTATCACTGGTATGATACTTGTTTTTAATTTCCACACTTTTTCTATTTCAATTTCCAGGTCTTTATATTTTGACAGTTTTTCGAATTTCTTAGTTGCTATGTTATAATCCGCTGGAAAAGTCATATCAGTTAATAAGCAAGTTTTTTTCTTTTGGGCTTTTAACAATAATGTCTGGCCTATTTGCTTCAATTTTTCTATCTGTATAGATGGTCTAATTCCATAGAATGGTGACATCTTCTATTTCTGTAACCGGTGCTGGGTGATGTTCATACCAGTGTTTGTTTACATATTTCCATAGTGTTTGCACATTGTCCAGTGTAAATATTGCCCCAATCTATCGTGACGATTTTTATATTCATTTGGGGCAAATACAGAACAACCTGAGATCAGATGGTTTATTGTTTCTTGGTATTTATCACAAAATCTGCATTTTTGATACACATTATTATGCATAATATTTGCCTGAATGTTTCTAGTGAAAAGACTTTGGTCTTGCGCTGCAAGAATAAAGCCTTCAGTTTCAGACTTTAATCCAGATGCACGTAACCATCGATGAGTATTTATTTTATCAACATTGGATTTATTGACACGTTCTGGATATTGGCCATGCAGTGGTTTGTCTTGTCAGCGTTGTTTCATCTATTCAAGAGCTTTATCTTTGGCTTTCATTTTCATATTTTTGCTGCAATAGTTGGTTTTTGGCCTCTGTTATGCATTTCTACATAATCTACTAAATGTAAATCTTGTTTCTATTCACTGCCTTCTTTCATTATTGATTTTTTTTCTTTCTGTTTTCATGTTGTTTGATTCATTGAATCATCCAGTTCTTTGTTGTTTCTATGTATGTTAAGAAACCCAACTGATGTTGTCTTGTATGACAATTCTAGCTGAATAAGACCTCTTCCTCCTTCTTTACAGGGTATGTAAAGGAAGTCTACATTAGCCTTTGAATGATCCATCTTATGTTTAAAAAGGAGCTTTCTTGTCTTAGAATCCATTTGTTTGATGTCGTTTGGAGTCCAGTTCAAGATGTTGAAGTTATATTGGACCACTGGAATGGCAAGTTTATTAATGGCCATAATTCTGTTCTTAGAATTCATTTCCTTCTATAGTACTCTTTACGCACTATTTCTTTCATTTTTTTCTGATGAATATTTTTCACTTTCATTTACACCTAGGTATTTATAAGCTTCTTCTGGCTTTAATTATTTTATTGTTACAGCAGGGTCTAAGCTAATTGAGGATGTTTGTTGTAGTGATCCACGTAAAACTGTTGCTTTATAGCACATTTATTCAAATTGAATTTCATTCCAATGTCTTCTCTGAAGCATTTTACAGTTTGCGGAAGACCTTCCAGCTCGTTATCATTCTTAGCATACAACTTTAAGTCATCCATGTAAAATAGATGGCTTATTTTCTTTTGGGCTATTTTATAACCAAATTGTGTCTTGTTAAGTTAACTGGTTAATGCTATTACTGTTATGCAAAATAGTAAGGAGACAAAGAATCACATTGAAATATACCTCTTTTGATGTTTATTTCACCAGACTTATAGGTTCCAATTATATGATTGAAGTAAAGGGTTGTTTTCCAAATCGACATGCATTATTTGCTGAAACTGATGATAACGGGTAATAACTTGTCCTTATTTGAAGTCTTTAAGATCCTGGAATGTGGTATACTATCGAATGCCTTACGATAATCTATCCAGGCAGTACTAAGATTTTTCCTTGCATTGAAGCAGTTTTCCAAGATTATCCTATTAATATGTAATTGGTCTTTACATCCGTAACAGCCACGTTTGCACCCTTTTTGTTCAAGCGGTGGTATGTCATTTCTTTCCAAGAAGAAATATGTCAGTTTTGTTAAAATAGATGTTAATAGTTTGTATGTTGTCGGAAGGCTTGTAATTGGTCTGTAGTTTTTCGGGTTATTTGCGTCACTATTATTGGGTAGAAAAAAAGGAATTCCTTTGGTCATCAATGCAGGAATGTTATTCGGGTCGTTTTTATGTGCTGTATTTAAATAATATAGTCAAAATTTAGGAAGTTTATCTATTCCTGAAAATTTCTAATTGTGTGCTTTTTTCAGTGCACATTTAACATTCTCTTCTGTGATCTCAGCCCATACCTGTTCTGGTCTATTTTCTATTTGGTCTATCTCTTGCGCAATCCAGTCTGCTTCTTTATGTTCTTTAGGGCAAACCCATATTATTTCCCAGAACTCTATAATCTCTTCCATTTTGGGGAAGACTGTCACTTCAATTCTGTTGTTAACTATTTCCCATTAAAAATTCTTTATATCGGTTTGAAAAATCTTGTTTTGTTTGTAGAATCTTGATCTTTCCCATAGCGTCTTATTCTTTGAACCTTCAGTTGTATTGTTTGCTTTATTTTGTTCCTTAGTTGATAGGGCTCCATTTTCATTTCTAATATTGTATTTTCTTTCGATTCTTCTGCCTTTTCTAGTTCTTACATTTATTCCTCTTGCCAGTTCATCGAGTACTGATAGTTCACTTCTAAGTTGTTCGATTTCTTTTTCTATTTTTCTTTTCCAAGGTGGATCTTCATGCCTGCGAGACTGCCTTCTTTTTAATTTGATGTTCAATTTTTTGTTGCTGCTATTGCTGATGCATATATTGCTTCATTGAGACTTATATGAGTGTCTTCTTCATCCAAAATTAATTTGAGTGTTGCATAGTGAAGTTATGCTTTGTTGGTTGTAATTTTGGGAGCTGTTCTCGTTCCTCCGTTGCAATATTTTGTATCTAACTTATATGGTTTTTGTTTTCTTCCTTGGCTTCTTGTATACTGTTTTTGTTTTCCGTAAAATAATTCTGTTCAATGTGTTTTGAACTCGTTTAATTGTCGTCTTGTAACTGACTCAGGTCACATCTTTCCAGCACTTCTAAACTTACAGCGTTATCTTCACAGTGATTTGTGTGTATCACAGTTTCTACATTATGACCTATGGCTTGTTTGATGTTTCTACTTTTTATTTCTGATTCCGGTTCTTTTTCATATTTTGTTGATTCGTCTATTCTGGTTGCAATTCTTTTTATCTCATTAATTTCAGCCTCTGTCAATCGGTTATTTCAAATGATGTATCTTCGTACATTGGCTAATTATTTTCGTCAATCTACTTTCTATTTGTTTGTCCAACTTTTTCTCGTCAAATGACATATGTTTGGTGAGTGATGTTTTTTTGTGGTTTGAGTAATGCTTCGTGAAATTTAGCCATAACGACTTTGTACTCCTCACGAGACCATTTTATTTTTTTTATTTTTTCTTTAAATATACGATTATAGATCTAACTGGAGAATTTTCAGGGCCTTCATTAGGATTATCCTGGTTGTGGAGACCTGAAGATTTATTCTTTGTGTAGCAGTTTGTTTTTATAGCAGATTTTTCGACCTCAGGTAGGTTCCCTCCTGAAGGACGGGCTCCCTGTTTATCCACTGGAAGAGCCATACTTGTCTTTTTATTTCTATTTGTAATTTTCATATTATTCCCACGAGTGACACACGGTTCCAAAAGTTCACCCAAAGTTGCCCGGAACGTTGGGTAACGATCTTTTACAAACAAGGTCCCAAAGCCTGGAGGGGATTGTTCGTGACCTCATAACGCAGTAGTCATTCACTCCTCGGCACGATTAACACCTTGAGTTGAGGGTTGTTGTTCGAAGTTTTCCTTCTCCTAAATGAGTTGCCAAGCGACAGTTGACAGAGACGCGACTGGAATTCAAAGAGAAAGACGTTGGTTTAAAAAGAAAAAACAACTTGGGCGTAGCAACCTTTCAACGAAACAAAACATCAATACACTAGAATATTTTGTTTAAAAAAATTGCTACTATCACTAGTCCTTGCAACAAAAAATAATTGTTAAGAAAAAAAAAATAATGGAAAAGAAGAAGTTGACATACGTTTACGTGTATTAGTGCTGTGAGATTTAAAATAAAAATAATAATTTGTTCGTCCACTGTATATTCAGTTATTTTTTCATTAAAGTCGTCGAAAATAGGGTTCTTAAAATAAAATAAATTAAATAAGTAAATAAAATCAATAAATGAATAAAAATAAATATATAAATAACTACGTATTATTTCTATAAAGAATATCGTAGAAATTATAATCAAACTGCTTTTCATCGTATTTTTTCCTGTTGTTTTGTTTTGTTTTGTTTTTGTTTTTGTTTTTAAGAAAATTATAATAGTTTAAAAAACGTTATTTCGAAGTATCGACAGCTAAGGGAAATATGAATAATAAGAAAACTGATGATTCTATTTAATAGGATCATTTAAAGAAGAAACAGTTAAATTAAATAATATATGAAGAAAAATTCATGTTTATGTTAAAAAAATTCATGTTTATTTTTTTTAATTATTATTATGTCATTTTTCATCATATTTCGATTTCTGCTTTGGTCTCACTACCAACCAAGTCTGCTAGAAGACCTAAGGCAGGTCGTGGCATGTTGTTATGGATCCATTTCATGTTTTTTGTATCTTCCCTATCATCCCTAGCATTACATAGATAAAGTTTTCCTTAATGTGTGGGCTGTACTTAATAAGACAATTTTTTGTATATCTCTTAAGCTGGAGTTTCCAGCGATTCTTTCAATGTGTTGTTTTGTTCCTTTTTTTATCATTCCAAGTGCACCTACTATCACTGGCACAACTCTTGTTTTTAATTTCCACATTTTTTCTATTTCAATTTCCAGGTCTTTATATTTTGACAGTTTTTCAAATTCCTTGATTGCTATGTTACAATCCGCTGGACAAGCCATATCAATTAATAGACAAGTTTTCTCCTTCTGGTTTTTAACAATAATGTCTAGCCTGTTTGCTTCAATTTTTCTGTCTGTGCAGATGGTGTAATCCCATAGAATGATTACATCTTCTATTTCTGTAACCGGTGCTGGGTGATGTTCATACCAGTGTTTGTTTACAGATTTTCCATAATGTTTGCACATTGTCCAATGTAAATATTTCCCAACTCTATCGTGGCGATTTTTATATTCATTTGGGGCAAGCACAGAACAGCCTGAGATTAGGTGGTCTATTGTTTCTTGGTGTTTATCACAAAACCTGCATTTTGGATCCATATTATTATGCATAATATTTGCCTGAAAGTTTCTAGTGAAAAGACTTTGGTCTTGTGCTGCAAGGATAAAGCCTACAGGTTCAGACTTTAATCCAGATGCACGTAACCATCGATGAGTATTAACTTTGTCAACATTGGATTTATTGGCACGTTCTGGATATTGGCCATGCAGTGGTTTGTCTTGTCAGCGTTGTTTCATCTGTTCAAGAGCTTTATCTTTGGCTTTCATTTTTATATTTTTTGCCGCAATAGTTGATTCTTGGCTTCTGTTTTGCTTTTCTACAGAATCTACTAACTGTAAATCTTGTTTGTATTTACTGCCTTCTTTTATTATTGAATATTTTTTCTTTCTTTCTTCATGTTTCTTTACTAATTGTATCATCCAATCCTTTGTTGTTTCTATGTATGTTAGTAAGCCAATAGTTGTTGTCTTGTATGACAATTCCAGCTGAATAAGACCCCTTCTTCCACCTTCTTTACGGGGTATGTATAGACGGTCTACATCAGCCTTTGGATGATGCATCTTATGCTTAGAAAGAAGCTTTCTTGTTTTACAATCCATTCGCCTGATGTCGTTTAGAGTCCAGTTTAAGATGTTGAAGCTATATTGGACAACTGGGATTGCAAGGCTATTAATGGCCATAACTCTGTTCTGAGAATTCAATTCAGTTTTTAATATCATTCGTAGCCTTCTATAGTACTCTTTACGCACTATTTCTTTCATTTTTTATGGTGAATGTTTTCGCTTTCATTTACACCTAGGTATTTATAAGCTTCTTCTGGTTTCATTTCTTTTATTGTTACAGCAGGGTCTATGCTAATTGAGGATGTTTCTGTATTGATCCACGTAAAACTGTAGCTTTAGCACATTTACTCAAATTGAATTTCATTCCAATGTCTTCGCTGAAGCATTTTTACAGTTTTCAGAAGACCTTTATTATTATTATTATTATTATTATTATTATTATTATTATTATTCCATACAGCAACTTAATAGCTAAAGACTCTCAACGTTTAATACACCACCATGAGGCCTGTGAAATGAGGTTAATTTGGTTATATATACATATAAAGAGAGATATAGATAAGGAGATTTAAAATTATTAAATTAAATGAAACTAAAATAAAGAAGGTCATCAAATAAGTTGAATAAAGTGAGGTGGGAAGGTATTAAATTTTCAAAAAATTGAATGTGTAAACTCATACACAAAATGTATGATTGTTTTACCAAAGAAGACTAGACATTTCAAAAGTTTAAACCGGAAATAAGATAGTAGCATAGAATATAAAAAGAAACAAGAGATGGAAAAAATTAAAATATAAATGATAATTATTATATAAAAATTAGAAATTAATGTCCTTAAAAGGTTGTATTAATATAAAAAAAGAAACCAAATAAATGAGTAAAAACTTAAGTGAAGTTTTAGAAACATAAGTAGTAGTTAAAAGATGACAAAACATCATTTACATAAGTTTAATCTTAAAGTATATAATTCAAAAAGAGATAAATTTTATAGATAAGTGCAAATACTAAGTATATTAAGATAATTTTAGATATATTTAAGAGTATAGTGGGTAGGTGTTCTTTTGAAGGGTAGTTGTGTGTTGTTGAAGATTAACGGAATTTGGCCTCGTTGTATAAGTCATAAAGATTATAAATCAAGAAAAGCAAATTGAGTTGAAAAATAATATTTTATATATACACATATCAATTAAGGTTTTTACAATTAAAGTATTCCTTTAAATATGGGTCCAACGGACGTTAAAATGTTCATGGCAATAAAATGCTGAAAAGAGAATTAATTCTTAGGTATGTGGGAGCGTTGTAAGTAAGGAATGTCTTTGATGTATCCGCTCCTTTGGTCAGTAAGTAGTTTTGAGACAGCGAAAAAGGAAAGATAGGGAAGGGAGGCGAGCGTAGTAAGCCGCTTGACTTGGTCAAGGGGGATACTATTACACTCGTCTCTCTCGAGTCTGTCTGTCTGGGTTTGTCTGTCTTTCTATCTCGCGATGCTTTCTGTATCGGCCTTTTATTTCGACTTTTTGGATCGTAGCAGATCATTTGGGAATTCCCATCCGTATTTGATTCTGGGCTTCCCATTGGCCGATAAATAAAATTCGCGTAGGCTCGCGAACTGGAAATTTAATATTTAATATTAATCAAATATTAAATTTCCAGTTCGCGAGCCTACGCGAATAGTTTTCAGCCGGAACATCTGCGTCAATCCGGCTGCGCACCGACTAGTTTTGGTCATTTGTTTTTTGGTCGTGAGAGTGCAAACATCCGGTCCATCGCTATGCTCGGTCGGTATCACCACAAGAGTGTAATATTTGTACCTAGTATGTTTTGGATAATAATTAAGAGATACAAATATTAACCTGTTAAAACAAACTTTATTTAACTTCGTCTACATTCTTGTGTGAGTCACTCGTGGCTGGCTAAAAATGTCCGCTGGCGGAAGTAGCACGTGTGAGGAACTAAAAAAAGCTGAACTGCTACTAGTAGTTTGTCAGTAGGGATGGGCCAGAGAGAGAGAAAAAGAGAGGGAGTGAGAGATGAAGGGATTTCTGGGATAGTAGTTCGTGACCTAGGTGGAAGCACCTGGAGAAGAGGAGGGAGAAGAAGACAAAGTCAATATGTTTAGGTAGTATTATTTCTGACCTCTAGAAAGTGGGTACTACAAGAGTATGGAAAATTCTTTTGTGGCAAAGATTAGTGATTTCATTACGTTGGTTCAACAAGCTAGACTTTGCAAACCTAATTATACAGAATTTTTTTTCTGGTAAACTAAGAAAACATATTCAATGTAACGATTTACATGTTCTAGGTTTTGTTAATATTTTCCGTTTAACTGTAGGAGTTTTATTAGCATATTTCAATTGCCAATAGTAATTTTTTAGAGAGAAGAAGTAGAATTACTACATATTTTAGTATTGAAAAATAGGTTATGCTGATAAAATTAAAACTATTCTTTGTACATCCCACATACTGTTTGGTTAAATTAACCTGATTTCACTACTTGATGATGGGGTATTAAACATCGAAAAATTATAGCTATTAAGTTTCATATGCTATAACAATAATATATATATATATATATATATATATATATATATATATATATATGCCTGTGAGTATTAAATTTCATTTATTTCTAGCCTTAATACGATTTTGTACTACTAATATATATATATATATATATATATATATATATATCCTCTCTCTTATAATAAATACTGTTGTGTAATTATTTGTATATATATATATATATATATATATATGTATATAAGAAAGAAAGAAAGAAAGAAAGAAAGAAAGAAATGAAATTTATATATATATAGAGAAAGAAAGAAATGAAATACATATATATATATATATATATATATATATATATATATCAAATTTAATATTTACAGGTATTGTGGAAGAAAACAAGATGAACAATAAAAAATGAAAAAACAAAGGAAAAACGGCCGACTGCTTTCAAATCCAACCTCTTCAAGGTCATCTGGGAAATTTATTTTATTTTTTTAAATTAAAATGTACAAGAAAAAAAATAGACAGCAAAAAGGGAGGAACAGGAAAAGAAAAAAATTAAGGGAATTGTTTTTCTCCTCTTCTATAACTTTTCCATTAGACACTGATAATATGAATTCCAAGGAGACAATCTCTCTATTTACAGAGAGACGGCCTCCTGAACCTAATATTTAGTGACTCCAATGCCTGAAAATGAACTAACGAGTTCGAACCTGACAGAAAAGGAAACCGGTCCGCTCTAAAGTCAGTCACACAATCTCTGCTTCTATCAAATGTTGACTAATAGCTGACCGGATGTATTCACTAGATGGTTCATGTGGGCATCCGTATGAGTCAGCTAGTAAATACATCCGGATTTTAAACAGCATGTCCCTTCTAAAGTTCTTAATCCGGATGCCCATATGAGCAATCTTTTTTCCTGTTCCTCCTTTTTCGCTGTCTTTTTTTTTCTCTTATGCATTTTCATCTTCATTTTTATTTTTTAAAAATGAAATAAATTTCCCAGATGACACTGAAGAGGTTGGGATTGAAACCGATCGGTCGTTCTTACTTCCTTTTTTTTTTTAATTTTTATTGTTCATCTTGTTTTCTTCCACAATGCCTGTAAGTATTAAATTTCATTTATTTCTAGCCTTAATACGATTTTGTACTACTAATAATTTATATATACAATAAAAATAAATTTCGAAAGTTCAAAAGTGTTGAATAATCATTTAAACATGAAATCTCTAAGAGAAATTTCACATCTAATCGGCAACTATCAATACTCAAAATGAAATAAAATAAAGTAAAATAAGACATTACCGGCGGAAGTTCAAACATTTACGTCGCAGGAAAAACTAGATATCTAGATATATCAAAATCTATTTTTAGATTTTGGACAACATTACTTTCAGATTGAGTTGTAAGTGAAAAATTTAAAAATTTGGCTTTGTCTCCGAACTTCTTGCATGTTTCTTGGATAATATTTCTCCATTTTTTATTACAAAATTCCTTTAGTTCATGCAGGTTTTGCAGGTTCCTTCTTTGAATTCTCATTTTCAGCTCTCTCCATAAATTTTCAATCGCAGAGATATCTGGAGATTGACATTACAACTTTAGAATTTCTATTCTATTTGAATCTAAACATGATTTTATAAGTTTTGCACTATATTTAGGATCGTTATTTTGTTGAAAGACCCAACTTAGTTTAAAGCCCAGTGAATGTGCACTTTAACCTACATTTCTCTCTAGAATATTCCCTATAATATGCTCCATTCATCCTCCTTATTATTTCAATGTTTCCTACTTCTTGGGTACTAAAGCAACCCCAAATCATGATTGATCCGCATTCAAAGTTTACTGTTAGGATATTATTATTTGGCGAATATTCTTTCTTCAAACCTCTGTCACGACATTTCTGCCAAAAAGTTCAATTTTCGTTTAGTCTGATCAAAGTATATTTTCCCAAAATGCTGCAGATTTGATACAATGCTCGTTTGCAAAATCCAGTCGAGCAAAAACATATTTTTGCTTAAGAATTGACTTGTTTCCTTGGAATCTTCGGAAGGTGTCATATCGATGAAGTGAACGACTAATTGTATCCCTACTCTGAGTAAACGACTCAGCTTACTTCTAGTACCCCCTGAAGTTCTTTAAGCGTAACTCGGGGCTTGTTGCTAATTTTCTTGCTAATAATCTTGTCGTAAGTTCCATTACCTTTCTAAGACGACCAGAGCTTTTGTGGGGAACGAATAGAATGACACATCTTCCAGTGGTGAACTACCGTACCAACTGAACTCAGTGACACATTGAACTGACTAGATATCATCATATAACCAAGTCTATTTGTATGAAGGTCAACAATACGTTTACGAAGGTTTTTATCAATTATTTTGCTTTTCCCCATTTTACTAATGTATAAAGAAAAAGAATGACACAATACTTTTAATCATCCCTAAAAGTAATCATAAGATTTATCTGAACTGTTATTAAAACAACCCCGTCCTAATTTGGAGCATTCTTATAAAATATTAACACTTTTTTGAAAAAAGCTGTAAATAAAAAATGTGTTGTAAACTTTTGAGTTGCTAAATATCGGTTTTTCTTCGTGGGATAATTTTTGATTTTTTTAAACATCTAATTGTTTGACTGAAGACGTAAATATATGTTCTACAAGCAATAAATGTTTAAGTAATTTAACTGTATTAGAAATATTTACGAAACATTTTTTAGTGTGCCGTAAACTTTTGCGTGGAACTGTATATATAAACACGACTGAACTAGATTAGAACTGAACTACGTCCATATAACACGACATGGTAGCAATTAAATAGTTTGTGTTACCGAATGAATTAATTCTCATAATATTTTCTTAAACTCGATTACAATTTCGAAAATTGGTGAGTACACATATGTTGATAGATGCAAGTGTAGAGGAGGTCGGCATAAGCAGTTTCAACACAAGTATACACATATCAAACATCATTTATTTGTCTAAATAATTGGTGGCGCTAATTTAGAAATGTATGGATGTATGTTATCTTAGCAAATAGATATGGGCGCCTGTGGGAAAGCAGTTATTTTCGTACTTTTGTTCGTAAAGTTGATCAGAACGTCTTAATGTTGTATTCTTGTACCACAAACGCATGTCTATAAATGCAGTGCTTCCCAACTAAGATGCTTCTTTGAATTTAACTGAGTGCTGAATATATTTATTTCTATTTTCTCTTCAATTTTCTTTAAATACATATTGTCTCTCACTACTTTGCTACATTTCTTTAGCAAGGACACATATTCCACTGGATATACGCGATGGTAAGTTCCAGTGACTTGACACAAAGAGTTGTGAGTTCAATACCAGGCTACATCAGTGGTGAACAAATAACTTAGAGAGTCAGATTAAAGGGAGATAACTAATGACTACCAGAAGCGGCTTTGCACAAGGAAAGAAAATGATATACCCCAGTGATTGTAATAAATGGTTTGGTTCGAAATTCCTAGCACCTAAAGAAGGTCGAAGCTTACAATAGCCGAAATATCATGAAAATGGCAATGAAGATGAGGACAATAGTCCGAATAATTTAAATAGTGTGATTTTTTTAGCTTTACAAAATATTTGTTACTTCCTTTTTCTAAAAAAATTCACTAGTAGTCACTATCACACGTAAAAAAAAAACAAAGCAAACCATACTTGTGAGTGACTGACGCATTCGCCATTTTAATGTCGCAGAGAATAATTACAGCTTTACTTCGGTGTTGCCGGAGTAGTTTCTATAAAGGATTCGATTCTCAGTTTTCAAAATCGATTCCTTCGTTCTCGTTATTTTGGGTTTTACACACACACACACACACACACACACACACACACACACACATACATATATATGTTAAAAATAATTTGTTCCTCATCGCTCGATGCTACTAGAAATTTTATGCATACAGCACTGACGGTGCGTTGTTATATATATATGTGTCCTTTTTTCAGATTTAAGGAGAAACTGTTAAACGCAGTGTAGCTAGTTATAATGTACCTCAATTCTGCTTATATCTACCTTACTTTTTTCCTATTTCTACAAATATTTACGATAAATATACCAATATGCTACACAGAGTTCTAATCAGAATAAGAGATATTTATCGCAAGAAACTAATCTTGAATTCATAAGTTTTGCAGTTACAAAATTGTTTTCAGCTCACAAACTGTATATTTAACCTTAGATTGAGCAAAAGACACCAGTTACGGATTTTTTTAATATATTATTTTGCAGAAGGAAAACATTTTTTATCTCTGTTCTCCTATTACATTTCCTCTTTGTAATGCAGTATTGAGTCCTTCTTTAATTGGTGGAATGATTATGCTTCGCTATTCACTGATGGAACGCAAAAACATTGGAATTTTGAAAGAATAAAAATGGAGAGATATCGTGCTTGTTTTTGTTGTTGGTGATCGATTTTATGAAGTTCTTTCTAAAAATAGATTCAATCGATTACCTAATTAAACGATCGAACCGATCTTCGCCTCGAAGAAATATAAATTAGGCGCAGGAACTTTTCATGTCATATTTCTTGTTCAAATCTTTAATTTTTCTATTGTTGTATTCTCCGAGAGGAAATATTTCCGGAGTGCAAGTCGAAATAACTTGCACTCTAGAAATGTTCAATGTAAATACAAAGTCAAATATAGGTGAGGTTTTCTCTGAATTCTCCAACATTACCGCAACTGAAACATTTGCTCATCATCCTTGCTTTAGTCACTCTGTTGTCTGTTATTTTCAGTGTATAAATAAATATTTTTACATGAAAGAAATCAATGCATTAATTGAAAAGTGTAAAATATATTTAAAATTGTATAACATTATATTTAACAGATTGAGCTTCTCAAGGGAGTTAAAAACTTTCTCTCGGTGATTTAATGTCTTAAATGAACAAATTCAAAGCATCCAACATTAAGAGATTAAACTAAGCTTTCTAAACATAAGTTTGTATAATTACAACAGAAAAAATCGAAAGTTAAGTAAATGGATAATCGCAGATGTTTCAGAAGATTAGGCTTAAACATAGGTACTATTTTTTCTTTATAAAACGACGAAAAATATTGAAGACAATACTTCTACCATTTTACGGCTACTCCTAGTCTTTTTCTGTTAATAATACGACTGATACCATTTCTGACTATCAAAATATTCAAGGAAAGAGAAAAATAGATTTTAAAAAGGTCTCTTTTTTTCTCTCTTGCTTTTTTCTACCAGGATGCACAAGATTTTCCATAAGAAGGTCTAAATATACCAAAATTAGCGGTTTTAAGATTTTATTTCTCTTACCTTTCAGTTTCAGTATATTGGTATATTCAATCAGGGATTACAGTCATATCACGTTGAAACACCGGTTTTCGTACAATTACTGTAGTTAAGCGACGTCGAGCCTGGTCTGTACGTACATGGGTGACCGCTTAGGAATACCATTTGATGTAAGTTTGTATGTGCTGTTGGTCTAGTGGCTAACGGCTCGGAGTTGGAAATCAGAGAGCCAAGTTCCCATTCCAGTTGGTTTCGTTATATTTAATTACGCGCAAATACACTTGGGACATTTAGGAATGTATATCTTCCCCCAAAGCTTTGGGTCAATTAGTATGACTTTTATCAATAAAAATGTTATTAGCTCCAAAATATTCTTACAATCTAGAAATATTATCTGGCTTTAAATAACCTACAAACGTTTGATAAGTCATAAGAAACAAATCAATCAATCGTATATTCAATCAAAAGCAAACTTATAATTTAATTTACAGGTTTTTTCTTCTTTTATTTTGACGGTTTCTACTAGACTAATAATTGCAGGGCAAATCCCTGTATTTGACTTAGCTATTTCTGATGTTGGTATGCCTACAAAATTTTCTGTCCTGTGTAGCTCTTAAGAAAGTCATTTAATACGAGAGATAGATAATTACTTTTGTACATTTTCTAAGCGCTTGTTTCAGGTACACCAACATTTTACCGTTACTTTTTTATTATATATCTACAGAATAAAGTAAAATGTATGGCTATTAATCTTTACATTGTAAGAATGAATCACCCATTAAGTGACTTCTTTTGAAAATAAATTTCTTTCTGAAGATAAAAAAAAACATCTTTAAAATGAAATTAAGAATAGCATCAATAGTCGTAAATTACGGGAAGGAAAAATATTGTAGTTTGATAATTATAGTCATATTGTTTATGTTTGTAAGTATAAACTTTAATTTTTAAGCCTTCTTATCTTTGACTGTTAACATATTGATTATCGCGCTTTTGAATTTTTCTCCTTTTGAATTCGAGAAAAACGACAAAAAGTTGTCTTGTTCAATAAATTTTAGTTAAACAAGAAAATTCGATTTGCAAAAAACTATCCTTGCAAAAACTGACTCTGATACAAAAATGATGACGTGAATATTGAAAGTAAGTTACCCATATTCATACAAATGTGCCATAAATTAATTGTCTATTTAAGGCCTTCTTTTTTTTAAGCAAACGATAACCTTTCATTTTAATGTTAATTTATTTTTCACGTGAATTCTCCTTCAGGTGATTACTTCCTTGGTTGAATATTTTATTCAAATGATCAGACTGCTTCCAAAGATATTCAAAAGATTTATTGATTGATAGAATTTTATTTAATTTTATTCTTTGTCATCAATAGAAAAATAATAGCAACACGAGGATAAAGAATTGAAATTATTCGTGGCTGAAGGCATCGGTGACTGAATGAGCTTTCGAGAATAGGATTAACTGTCATTTTATTGTAAATGACAGAAGAAATGTATATTTTGTTGGAATAGAATAAGGAAAGTAAAAAGCAAAAGTAAATAAGGTTGTGTTAAAAAAGAAATGTAAGTAAAAAATGTAAAGTGAATACGAGAAGACATTTCAAAAGAAAAAGAAAGCGGAAGAGGTTATGAGAAATAAAATGGTCATAAATTATGATTGGTTGATGAAAGAAAGAAAATGGTCAGAAAAAAGGAATGATAGATAAAAGAAGAAGGCAAATAGAAAAAGAAGTAAGATTAAAAACATAAAGGAAACAAAAGACGTAAAGGAAAAAATTGGTGTCAGAAAAGGTGATTTAAAATGCTTCCGGAGAAATCAATTAAAAGATGGAAAATAAGAAAATTAAGAAGTAACGAAATAATGAATAACAACCTGTAAGAAACAAAAAACAGCGCGAAGACGATTATTCATAAACAGAGAAAACTGACAAAAATAAAAATAAATACGATAAAGAGAAATCGAAGAAGTAATGAAAGGATAATAATAAGCATAAAAGACGAGTCTGTTGGAAACTAGAATGAAAAAAGATTATAACAGCAATTGGATTAAGGAACACAGATAATAAAACGGAAAAATTTACAGAAACACGGAAAATGAGAAAACAGTAAGAAAGTGATAGAAAAATTGAAAATCAAGCAAGAAAATGTCTAAAGATATGAACAGGAATTTAAAAGAAAGGATTAAAAAATATATGGAGGACGAAGATGGATAACTAAAGCTAGAATTCATAAAGTAAAAGAAAACAACGGCGGAAAGAAAGGATGGCATTAATCAACACAAATACTACAAAAAGAGAAATGCACTGAGAAAACAGACGAATAAATTAATGTATTTGAAAAAATATATTTAGGTGGAATAATATTACGATTTCTTGTTTTGTTTATTGCTTTTCCATTATTGCAAAAATGTGATAGTCATGTGGTTTTCATTATTTTCATTAAATTTTAAAATTTTATCGAACAACATTTGAATCCAAATTATCTATAAATGGCCAGATAATCCGAAGAGGTCCAGAATATTAATCATGTAAGAGCCTATTGAATAAATATCAGTTATTCGTCATAAGAATCGACTCGAAAGAGTCGACTCTTTTTCTAATCTATTTGGCTTTATATTCGAAACACATTGAGAATTTAGACAAATTCTACAGGGTCTTTAGAATGTAATACGTGAAAGCAATGCAATGAAATGCACTCGCTAAAAATTGGTATGAAGGTAGGTACCCTACCCCCTTTTCGATATCTAACTTTTAAACTGAATTTTTAAAAATGAAAAAGTTTTCTTGACACCTTTATTTTATTAATACTTGAAAACTACATGATTAAATTTACTATTTCCAGTAAGCAAAATAGTATCTGGTTTATTTCACATAAATTATATTGATTGGAATATAAAAATTTAAATTTATTTTTAATTTTTTACTTTTGCCGACATTTTTTAGTGATCAGCACATTTGTAAACAAAAGTTAATTCTGGATAATAATAATAATAATAATAATAATAATAATAATAATAATAATAATATATACATCTGTGATAATTATTTTTGGAAAATTACCAAATTTTATGTTTATTTAATTTGATTTATACAAGTATTACTTATTTATAGCATGGAATTTAGAATAAAACTATTTCTTAATCACAGATTTTAACTTTTTGATCCTATCCACACCGTAAATCAAGTAAAACCGTCTTTTTCCTATTCAGAATGGGTTGATCCAACCAAAAGATTCAACAAACAAATGTCTTTAAAAGCCAATTGTTCACATATTTATTCTCACATTCATTGTAATGGAGCATAGTGCGTAAAGATGATCTAATTGAAGAAATTTCAATCCTAATTGAACCACGATTCCAAACGTTGTTCCAAAATGTTAGTGGATGTCTGAACTGTGATCACGAGCAGGCATAGGCCTACTAATTTATCAGCCATACTTCCACCAGTTTTGGGGGTTGTTGTTTTTTGTTGTTGTTTTCTTTTTTTACTTTCTGCTTCTCGATTTTGCTATTTAAAAGTGAAATAAGAATTTATGTCAAACGTTTGATTAAAAGTCAGTCAATGAAAATATATCAAGACTTACACAATTGAGAGTTACTATCGATTAGTACCCAACGAACTAGTGAGCTTCCTTAGTTGCTTGTATCATACTAATAAATATTTATTTGATGAGAAAATTAAACTAATGCATTTATTTATTTAGTGATACTTGTTTTCTTGATATTTTTCACTAGATGCGAGATAATTTTCATAACTGCAACAAAAAAGGACACTCAGAAAATAAAGATAACAAAATGATAGTTACGAAATATCACGGATTTTGCAGTAATTAAATTCTTTCCTCGACAAATGTATTATTGAAGACGAATATCACCAACCCTTTGCCTGAAACTTTGAAATCAGGGGCTCTGAATAAAAGCGACTTTACTATATTTACAACGGTTTCGCTAATTTGAATATTTATCTTTCAAAAATTAAACGTTTATCTTCATTAAGGCTCTTCATACTTCTAGTGATAAATCTGCTACAACATCTTCTCTGTTGAATCTTTTGTTCCTTCTTTTCTACTCTGTGGCCACATGCAAAGTTATAATGTAGATGTACTATTGAAATAAGAATTTATGATTACAATAAATTAATGGTAGCTTGGTCCTAAAGGTAAATTATATACCTACCTGCGACACATTCAATCTTACAAAGCATTTTTATAAACACCATCCGAGCAGAGCTAGAATTTTCGTCAGTCAAGATAAATGTGGGTTCCTTCAGCGAGGCCTGGTACCTTGAGCGTCTCTTGTGACTTAAGCTCAACCTAGAACTCAAATGCAACTTGCACATGCGATTCTGCACTAAAGATGCTGAAAAAATGGTCTGTTCGCTATACCGCTACAGTAAGTACCTGACTCCTCCTGCTATTTTCTATCATTACATATCCGATGGCATATACATAAATATTGAAAGCGTTCATTGAAAACCTGACTCAACTTGTCTATCCACGTCATGCTATTTCTGTACTGACTGAAATTCATTACAATACAACGAAACTAATTGAAATCAGACAAAAGAAAGTATAATGAAACTGAAAATATTTCCAAGTTGACGTCAAAAGAAAATGGTGGATTTCTCAAGGTACACTCAACAAACGGAATTTAAAAGTCATTACAAGAACAAAATCAGACTGAAAATGGAGTACTGCTGCCATATATAGACAGGCAATTTACTTTCAGTCTCGATAGAGTCCAAAAGTGTGTCCTGGTTCTTGTACGTGACGAATTATTTTCCATCCTGCAATCCCTTTCTCATAGACGAAACGTCGCAAGTCTCCTGCTGTTCTATCGTTATTTCCGTGGAATGTGTTCAGACGAACTACATTCCTTAGTTTCACAAGTTCTAACTTTCACCGCTAAGGCCTGATATGCTGCAGACATTGTAGTGAACCACTCTCATTCCTTTCGTATTCCATTGGTGAGATGTAAGTTCCATCCGTACAGCTTCTTCCCACGCGTCAATTTGTGAAACCGACCCCTGAGAGAATGCTTCTCCGATCACTACAATATTAACCTGTTCAAGTCTAGGGCGAAACATTATTTTCCCCACATAACTCCATAAACTGTGTCTCTTACGCTGTAACCCACTAATTTGAGTGGATCTTGGGCCTTGTACAGGATAAACATCATTGTAAAAAATATGCACACAAAATTTTGATTTCTTTAATTAGACGAGAACACCTAAAACCTGAAGTAACGTCAAATACTGAATGTATCCTCTATCTTTATAATTTATTGATGGAAATAAATCAGGTAAGTAAACTGTATCATCTTCAGAAAATGAAAATCAGTAAAATAAATAAATACAAGCTTGGATGATTTGTTTATTATTTTATGAATGACTTTTAAATTCCGTTTGTTGAGTGTACCTTGAGAAATCCACCATTTTCTTTTGACGTCAACTTGGAAATATTTTCAGTTTCATTATACTTTCTTTTGTCTGATTTCAATTAGTTTCGTTGTATTGTAATGAATTTCAGTCAGTACAGAAATAGCATGACGTGGATAGACAAGTTGAGTCAGGTTTTCAATGAACGCTTTCAATATTTATGTATATGCCATCCGATATGCACATGCGAGAGCGTTTACGAATAGTTAAATTAAAATATGAATCTCTACATGTACCCGTTGATATGGAAGCTGGGGCATGTAGATTCAGAGATAGTTTTGCATTTATGATAAAATGATATAGATGCCTCTGTATTTACTCATTTGCATAATTATGCACACCTTTCATGAATCTATTTATTTTGCTTAGATACTTATATCTACAAACATATGTGATATAACTGCGGATCCTAAATATTTATGTAATTATGTGTTTATGTTCACTCATATTTTTAATATATACCTATGTTTACTATTATATGCATTATTCTCACTGGGCATATATATATATATATATATATATATATATTCATGAATGTCTGTGCATATTAACTCACTAATCAATTTATGTATTCTTATATGTATACTCATATACATATATAACACATCACTCAATAAAGCACAGTCCTAACTAATAAAACAAATTTTAGGCAAAATTCGACTTTATTCATCGACATAGTCTCTTTCAAAGGTGATACACTGATGTCAACGCTTCTCTAACAATTCGATCGATTTGTTTTTTGGCCTCAAAATACGCCTCAGTTTCCTATATCACTTCGTCATTGGAGCCAAATGTCTTTCAATGGCGCATTATTTTAAGGTCTGCAAACAGCCAGTCGTCGCTGGTGGCCAGATCTGGAAAATGGGAGGGATGCAGAAGCAGTTCGAAGTGCAATTCATGTAGTTTTGCCATCGTTGCGATCGACTTATGACATGGTGCGTTGTCTTGGTGAAAGATCACTTCTTCTTCATCTGAGACCATTTTTAGCGATTTCTTACTTCAAACGCACCAATAATTCTATATAATATTCGCTATTTATGATTCTTCCTTTCTCAAGGTAATCGATGAAAAAATACCTTGCGCATTCCAAAATACGGAGGCCAAAAACTTGCCTGCTGATGTTTGCGTCTTTGGACACTTTGGACAGCTTTCACTTGCTGCTGTTCACTCAACTGACTGCCGATTTGACTTCGGAGTGATGGAATCAAGCTTCCATCCATTGTCACATATTCACAAAAAACTTCTTGTTGCTTTAAAACAGTTGCAAACAACGCTCTGAATCGTCGATACCCTGTTTTTGATCGACTGTGAGCAAACGTTGGACCCATTTTGAACACAGCTTTCTCATTGACAAATGTTCATACAAAATGTTGAATACGCTGACTTCTGATATGTAGAACTTTTCTGCTATCTCACGTAAATTCAGATTACGATCGACCAAAATGAGTTTGTGTATTTTTGTCAATACACGAAATACAGATTTTTCCATTGTTTTTAAAATTTGCAACAGCAATTTCACTTAAATAACTGTAATTTGTAAACTAATAATCCGATTTTGGCCAAATTTTGTCACGTGACAAAATTTGAAGGTTAGCACTTCTTAAAATGATACAGATTTGTTATTAGTAGTGCCATTTATATGTCAGGCCCGGAAATTATTGAGTGACGTGTTATATATATATATATATATATATATATATATATATATCTGTGTGTATGTATGTATATATGTATATATTTTAATATCTATGTGCATGTAAATTCTGTAATATATGCATTTATATTCATATATGTACCCAGATCTTTTTACAGAATTTTTGTATATATATGGAAATCAAAAACATCCTTAACGATCAATAATGTCAAATCGTATTACTTTTAAGAATGACAAAATGAATGAAGATTTAGGTAATAAACAGTGTATAAGTGGTTATTTTCCAGATGAAACTATAACAACTGGAAATACAATCAGCAGAATGATTCATTATACATACATATGCCTACATAGATACATAACAAACAGGTGCATTAATAATAATAAATAAAACCAATCATTTTAAACGATACATGAAATATGTTACGATCTTTATACTTATAATTTATTCAACTTCCGAGGTAATTTTAGCGTCATTTTTAAATATTCTTTTCGGTTCAGTAATCGTTTATTTGGCTTCTATTTTCCTGTTTGCCCTTTTCTTAAAGGAAGCCTAAAAATTGCATAAATAATAACAGAAAAAATTGTATAAGCCTAATGGAGAAATTGACGGAAAAGAAGGTGGATTTAAAAGATACTGGATATTTACATAATGAAGACATTATAAATGTAATCCCATAGATTTTGAAAGCAGCTAAACTCGTTTCTAAAAGTAGACAGTGAATTTAAAAGATTTACTGAATTTTTTAAATTTATTGCACTGAGTGTGTTGTATATGTAATTTTATCAGAAGAGATCAAATGAGATGCGAATGAATCAGAGGAAAAATATCCTTATAATTCTTTTGCTACGATTTAAATTCGACAATTTATACTCAAGTTTTACTGACAATCCTAAAAATAAAACTGTGTACTTCTTGGGCTCGTCTTTATCAAGTTGTCAAAACAAAAGATAAAAATTAAGGAAAAAGAAATATGAATAATGCTAAAGACATACCAGTACAAGAAGTAAGACAATAATACAATATCGAGGAAAGAAGGGACGAAAATAAATCCACCTTTCATTTTTGGCAAAATTAGGCATAATCTTAATGTTTTTTATTTTTTTCCAGGTCTACATCGCTTCTCTTTAAGATGAAATTAAGTTTCGTCAAAAATGGCAGAAAATTTTCTGACCTGATATTTGCTCAGATCGACCTATTTGGAGATGCTAGAGACGGAATATCAAGTATGGAAACTGCAAGAAATGTTTGGATGATAACGATGACGATGATAATGATAGCCAAGAATTTTGAAAGGCATTTTCAGTGCAGTGAAACATGTACCGGAAATGGACATGTAAAATTTTAAAATTGTCAAAAGAAAAAAAGCTTCTTTTTTGAATTTAGAAAGAACTCAATGAAAAATAAGCTCAAGTGTTGAACGCAATTTAATATCATTACCACTAACAAAGAATATCATTGCTGTTCAAAGAAAGAGAAGAAAATGTTCAAGTATGCTGACAAGTTTTTGTAAACGTATTTTAAAATTTATTAACCCACGTTCAACAATTTATTTGGGCTGATAAGAGATGTAATCTTGAGCTGTCATCATATTAATGAAGAATTTGGATAATTAAAAACAGAAATCTCAATGATTAGTTCATGCCAACCAATTTTTGAAGAATTGAAATGGACTATATGTTAAACGAAACTTCGTATTTTCTCAGTCGTAAGAAAAATATAAGCGTATAAATAACGGATTTTTATTCTATAATAAAATAACGGCTGTTTCTTTTTGCTTGTTTGTTGTTATTATTCTAATGACACAACTTGTTTTGTTTGTTTGTTTTTCATAAAAATAGATAGGCCAATGACGTAAAAGAAAACAGTAAATGCATAAAAAATGTATTACTATGGATAGTATGTTCTCTTTTATGAACATCTAAAACTTTGGTATACATCAATTGAGTGATTCGTTTTTACGGTTTATCGACACTGAATTATTTAAAGCGGAAACATTTTTAGAGTGAATATTACATCAACATTTTTTATAATAACAATAATTTTCAAGATAGAAATCCTACTATTTAACTTATAGATTGGGAGATAAGAGAGATTCATTTATTGTGAATACGTAAATGTAACAATCCAGACTGGACGTTGAACTCCCATTTCTTATTTCAAATCTCTTTCTCCATTACATCACCCGCACATCCTTGTACACATCGAAATAAGCACAGTATACATGTATGTGTGTGGGATATACATGTCTGTATACATGTGTATATTTCGTACATAAAAAGTCTGCATGTAAATATAGAGATAATATGTATGTATGTATGTATGTATGTATGTGCTTAAAGATGGAAACCACCCCTAAAATGTTCGTTTTGGAGTTATGGGTGTTAGACGTGGTTTTATTCGATCACAAGTCGACTTCCACCTTATATGTGCTAGATGGCCTTTGATCCCATGAAAGTATTTATCTTTCCTTTATGGTTATACGTATGTATGCATGTAAGGAAACGCACACACACACACACACACACACACACACACACACATATATATATATATAGAGAGAGAGAGAGAGAGAGAGAGAAAGAAAGAGAGAGAGAGTCAAGTTGGGGTTAAAAATGTAAGCACAATTTTCGAATCATCTGTTCTTGAATGTACACTAAACGAAAGAAACAGTAGGGAATACGAAGTGAAGTCATTTCTTTTGATTATCCACTTCTTCTATAACCTTAAATTGTGTATCTAAATATAGCAAGGAAAATCGATGCACGGTGCGCGGACGGAAACCAGTAGAAAATCGTTATTTTCCGACAGTGAGTAAAGTAGCTAAAAACTCAGTCTATAGACTCTCTCTCTCTCTCTCTCTCTCTCTCTCTCTCTCTCTCTCTCAGGAGGTTACCCAGTATCACATTCAGTTGACACTTCTGAACAGATTTATTACGCGAAGGTCAATTTTTTCCTTCCATTATATCAATATTCATCCAGTCAATTTTCATAATGCCATTATAGCCAAATTTCCTGTAATATGGTCAATAATTAAACTGTATATATTAAGCTTAGGTTCATGCCTGCAAATAAATAATCTGAAGGGAAATTAGAAGTATGAAGATGTATTACGTCAATTTTCTCGATCGAGTGTTTTTCCTAGCGTTAACCAAAACTGTAATAAACTAATAAAATCATTTCAATAACGTAAGTCCTGTCTTCAAATTAGTTTTATCCAAGATGTTTGAAATGTTATATATAACTTTATATTATCAACATTTTTCTATTTTTTATAAGCATCTTAAGATTTTAACTAGTACTCGGATTACTATTTTTGTAACTGAATTAATACTCAAATTACTTAGATTTTAATAAGTTGAGAAGAAAGATATTCAATGTAAATAAATTAGTAGAATTGGTATAATTCTTTAATATAGTACTAAATATAATACTTAGTAACTTGTTTAAGTTTACATTTTTCTTTTCTTTTTTATTGCTAAAATCACACTGATGTCAATAGCAGAGTTGATTAAGATTTAGTCAAAATTAAATGCAGTTGCCAGTGAACGAGTTACCAACTATAAAAACGTGTAGTCCAATTTACTATTAATATTGTGGATTTTACTTGAATAAAATAGACCGTGACACTGTTGTTAAACCAAACCGACACTATCAAATTACTAAAAGCTTTCGAATAATTCATGTCAAAAATTTTACGAATATATTAATGAACTATCCACTTGATCTTGAAAAATTACATTTCGATCAAAAGTTCCCTGATAACTCTCAGTTCAACTTAGCAATGTTTCAGTATCAAATTCAGAAGCCACTTTCGTGATCACGTTAACCACAACATCGTGAGAAACTATAAAAACACTATAAAGTAAAGCTCTTAAATGTCACTCATTTTAATTTTTAGATTAAAGTAAGTTGCAGTTATGTGTCGCTGAAAATATCATTAGTAAACAGACACTTGGTAATTTATTTCGATATCAAATGTAATCGATGACTTCAGTTAAATTATATTGAATTTTGTTTATACAGAAAACAGTAATTAACTTCTTTGGAATGGAATGTTTTATATTGATTAACCATATTTTGGGTTTTTCCTTCTTTTTCTTTTCTTATATTGCTCCTTATTTTTCTCCTTTTTCTCAAGTAATTATTCTTCTGCTATCATTTTTTCTTTATTTTTCTTTTTTCTCTTGCCATTTATTCATTTTTTCAGTACTAATACCACTACAACATTATTTTACCACCAACCATAATCAATAACGATTTCTTGATATTCCCAATGCTTCATTGCCAAATATCTTCACAAATTAATTCTCGTTATTTTAATCTGATAAAAGATTTGATGATTTCAATAAATAAATTGAGGAGAAACTGTGCACACCAATAGAAGAGAAAAATGTAAAAAGAATCACGTCTGAGAAGCGAAGGAAAACATTAAAGATACATAGTGGCAAGACAAAACTTGATAATCTCTACTTTTTAATGTTGCTTGCCCCTACATTCGTTAGTTTCTTCGTTTGTTGTTCACACAACTTTTACACCCTGCGAACACCTCATAAATAATGGACTATTCCGTTTTGACCGTGTGACAACACGAAAATGGCATCTGAGAGACGCTACTTGGTTTCAGTGAGAAAAGAAAGAAAGAAAAAAGAAAGAAAAAAGAAAGAAAGATAGAAGTCTAAAATTTAATAATAAAAATGTTTGCAAGACATGATTTCGGCTAGTAAACTATAATCATTAATATATAAAACCAAAAACATAATCATTTCTGCTATTAAAGCAAACATATTGTGCTTAATGAGAGGATAAATTGCTCAGTAAATATTTAAGGATTTCAGTGACCCACGAAATAAAAATACAAACAAGTGAAAAATAAATATCACTTGAGAAAAAAGACTTTGTCTGAGTCGATTGAAAATTAAGGATTCATAAAAGGAGAAGTATAAAAAAACAATACTAAATATTCTTAGTATGACAATAGATAGCTGTTCGTGGGATGGGGGTTATTCTCCAACCAGTTCCACATTGTCGTACCGTCAACGCTTTTTCTGTTTCTGCATTGTGCTGAAAGGTTCGCGGAAATATTGTCTAAATAGTCGGGTTCAACCAAATGAAATAATGATGTTTCGAAATTAAAAATTGGTGAGACATTTGATAACAAATGTAAACGGTGTTTATTGCAATCCGATTACAAATCATATATACAAAATTGAAAAATAAAGACGTTATGCAGAAATGAAAATAAACTGCTGAGAGAAGCAGATTGATGAGCGATAATATTCACAGTTTATCAGCCAAGTCGTCAGAGATATCTTTTTAGAAAAATCTTCTCAGAAAAAAAATAGTTTCAAGACTTTGGCTAATTATAATTGTTATCGCGGTCCTCTCCACCAGCTCCAACACGCACGCGCGCACTTCAGTAAATAACTTGACAATTCCTTTTTTCGCTTCGATCCTTCGTCCAGCATTGTTTATATGAAATAGAGAGAGTATTATCAAGACTTCTCTGATTGGCCATTACTTACTTTTCCACTGGACAATAAAATACAGCTTAGAGAATTAAATGCAGAAAATGAAGATCAGCAGTAACAGCCAGTCGTCTTCAAATTAAAACTTCCAGTTTGGCTTCACTCGTGATCCTTCAAAAAGACCCTGCTATCAAAGGCTTTTGACTCGTAACAATTTCTGATAATAGTTTTTAGCTGTACTGGTCGTCAAGAATCATGACCTTTTCAGCTTCTAAGTCATCTTATATTTGTACTCGATCTATTTTCTTTTGTGCGTGATTAATCTTAAAAAGTAATATCAATCATAAAATTGATTAAAATTTTCTTTTTTTTCTTAGTAACATATTTTCCCTCCTGAGAGTAAATTTTGATCGTCAATGAATCACTACATTTCTAAAACGGCTATAATTTGCAGACGGATCAAGAATTACAGATCAATCAAGACTTAAAACACATTATTTAAACTCAAAAAGAATGTTCTGAAATTTATTGAAGTTTTCTAGAAATTTAGTGTCACTTGGTTGCATGAAATGGACATCACAAACTTCTGCAGGAAAAATACGAAGAATAATCTTTTGAGCGATTAAAACAACAACTGCGTTTGCTCTATCTTAAGTAACTGTGTAACCTTTCTATGTGTTTAAATAAAACTAACAAAAAAACAAATTTAAAATTAAGTTATATGCCTAATCGCAATTGAAGTAAACGCTTCTTTACAGATGATGCCATGCACAATTAGAAACAGAAAATGTTACTGGTTTTATTTAGTGTCAAAGTGCTTATTTCTGTGCTAATTAGTGAGAGCGATTAGATTTTAATTCCTTGTGACGACCGGTGAAAAGTGTATATGTGCTTATATTCGTGTTTTTAAGGTGTGAGGAAATAATTTCTACATACAAACGTGATTTTTTAAAAGTATGTGCGTTGTGGTACAGTGGATATCGGCTCGGAAAGAGAAACCGAGGAGCCGAGTTCGAATTCCAGTTGAATCTATTGTATTCACTTACGCGCAAATACCCTTGGGAAAGGTATTAACCCGTCTCTTCCTTTCAGTTATGGGTTAAATAGCAGGACAGATTGGGTTCTATAGTATAGCCTTGGTCGGCAACCAGTCTACCGTAGAAAGCAATGGCAACCTACTGCGGGATAATCTTCTGCCCAGTCAGTCATGTCTCAAAAGAGACATGATCGCCCAAGCGTGTATCACATATGGCACTTAACTGACTGATATAAATACTTTCCAAGTCGAAATGTACATAGTTAATAGCTCAAAACATCAAGGGAAATAGCCAGAAAAGGAGTGTACGAATCTAAGGATAGATAGATAGATAGATAGATAGATAGATAGATACTAAGCTTAACTTGGAAAATAAAAGAGTACTCAACATTGACTTTTAAAACATATATTCGGAACAGGCACCCGTGTGTGTGCGTGTGCCTGTGCGTGTACGCTCTTAGATTATTCTTTTATATGAACCTGCCTGTGTGTATACATGTCAGTTCAAGTTATAATGATAACAAGCAACAGAAATACCGAAATACAAGGAAGATAGAGAGAAAAGCAAATTACATCTGGCCGTGTGTATGATAACATGTAAGTGCTCATGTTCTGTATATCTATCTATCTATCTATCTATCTATGTGTGTGTGTTGATATATATGGATGTATTTTTGTGTAGTTATCTTTCTATATGTATGTATGTATGTATGTATATGTGTGCGTGCCTGCGCGTTTAGTCAGTCGTGGTGTACGTGTTTGTGCGTGTATTTGCATGAGTGTCTGTATGTGTGTGTACACCTTTATGTTTGGGTATAAGTGAGTGTGTGTAGAACTATATGGACATGCTCCTTCCTGCATCAGAAAATCAAAGGCTCTATTCGAGTCATTCGAAGACTCTGTAAAGACCATTATTATCTCATCTCTCTTCGTTATTGCTCGCACATATCAGACAGTCTAGCAGGTGATGTTTTAACCGTGGTCTGCTCTCAGAAATTTCTCATTTCCGTTGCAATCACGCTTGGATATTAAAACGTTACTTAGGCAGAAAGAAATATGTTAAAACTAGTATTATACGAATCTGAATTAATGCTGGAAGGCTGTCACTTTATTCCCTTCAGTCTATAACGTGGTTGATATAAATTGTTGAGACGCATAATCCTTTTACTCGTGTAATAGACGGACACATATAAATAGATTCAGGGTAGAAAATATACTGGGATAAATAATTTTGAGTCGATTCAAACAATAAGCTGTCAAAAATACTGTTAGCCGAAATCTATATTTTTCTTGAATTTAGCATCGGAACCCTGGCATAATGCGTATTTGAACACTAAGACCTGTCCATTTTGACACCTTGAACTTCTTTTTTATGGTTTCTTCTTTTGATCATAGCTCTCTACAGCTTTGTTCTAAGTCAGTCATTCAATCGTTAGGAAGATTATTGTTCGTTCTATGTCCCTTTTAATTTGCAAAAGTCTTGTCAGCGTTAAATAATCAAATACAAATTTTTAGTATGTTTCCCAAAAATTTCAGATGTATTTATAACTATTCCATCTTTTTTTCAAACTTTCTCGTTAATCATCTGTTTCATTCTTCATTAATGTCAGCTTCTAACTTATAAATTAAAATAATTCTGCTACACAATGTCCTTCATATCATATTGTTGAAAGTGTGATTTTTCATTAAAAAATAACCTGAAACTGTTTCTATCAAAAAATTATTCTATAAATGACATAATATCGAATTAAATTCATATCTTCGTACACACATATACAGACATTTACAAATTTTCAATTTGAAATAATGTGTAACTATGACGATGAACAAGTATCATTTAAAAATGCGTTAAATGGTGCTTTTGTCAAGCCTGAAAAACAAAATAGTTTAACAGTTTAAAGCCGGAAAACAATGTTTAAACATTCAAATTTAAATCCACAATACGAGAGTGGATTGAAAAGTTCATAAGCTGTTAAAAAAAACTTTAAAAGTAAGTAGTAGCTACTTCTCTTGAATATGGACAAAATTTGGCATCATGGTATTATCAAGTAAATACAGAAAAAGGTTTTAGTCCCCAAGGACATTCATACTGACATGGTTTCTACATCAGAAGATGGCACCCCAACTTTATCAACAGTGCAAAAGTGATAAGTTGACTTTAGGAAGAGGGAAGAGAGAGTTTTGAATATGACCCAATGTCAGGACTTCATGCACTTGCTACCAGAGAGGAAAGTATTGATCTTATTCAATAGATTCAATACAACTAGCTAATTCTTTGAGCATATGACGTGAAAGATTTGAGAATATTCTACACAATGATCTTAGCATTACAAGGTTTGTGCTCGTTAGTTACGAAAGACTATCCAAACAATCGTCCAGAGAAATTGACGAAAAGGGTTTTGTTTCATCAGGACAATGCACCAACACACAATTCCTTGGTTTCAATAGCTGCTCGATTTTTCTAATTTAGCCTCATCGGGCTATCATCTGTCCCCCAACATGAAACAACACTTGGCTAGGAACCAGTATCACATTGATGATAATGTGATATCTGCTAATGGCTTTTTTGACTAACAGGATAAAATGTCTTTAACAATAGAATCCAAGTACTGAAACACCAGTGAAAAATGTGTGTATACCCTAAGAGGCACTATGTTGAAAAATAATTCTAATTTGGTCTCTTTCCATGAAAGTATCTTGATAAACCCATGAACCTTTCAGCCAACCCTTGTATATTAATGTAAGAAAAGAACCTACTATATGGCAATAATAAAAATTATTTTTGATAGAAAAGGTCAAATTATTAATTAAAAGAGAAATAAATCCAGTAAGAAAATAAATCCAGCAAGGAAATAAATCCAGTAAGAAAATGTCATATAATATATCTGAAAAAATAAAAATTTTCTTAGCAAATTGTAGGTCAGTCAGTGAAATACGCTTGGGTGATCATGTCTCTTTCGAGACATGACTGACTGGGCAGAAGATTATCCCGCAGTAGGTTGCCATTGCTTTCTGCGGTAGACTGGTTGCCAACCAAGGCTATAGAACCCAATCTGTCCTATTATTTAACCTATAACTGGGAAATCGATTTCACTTTGTATTTTTTCCTGTTTTTTCGGTTTGCATAGTAAAATCTCAGTCATTATCGCGTATCCAAATGAATCACTTTTCCAACATAATTATGTCTATTTGTATACGCATTCTAATTTGCTACATATGCTACATTCAATGTAAAAATTGAGAGTTATAAGATTAGCAGTTACATTTCCATGGTCGAATTCTACTGAATTCTGTCTTGGTTTTTCATAGGATTTATTAGTTTTCTTTTATAGAAATCTCCTGGCTAGACATTAATACAAATTCGATTTCTTTTCAAATATCCTATTCCAAACCCCGTCGATATAATCTCATTTTTTATTTATTTATTATTTCTATTCTAAGCCTTATCACACGAAATATCCGCGCGGTTATTTTTCTATCCTTGATTTTAAATATTATGATATCAATTTTTTCAATGTTTCATTATTTTGCCATTTGTAAAATACAATTCTTTGATTCGAATTGGTGAGTTGACACAGTTCTCAAGGTTAACGACGCCACATTCATTTTCACGATTTATCTTTACTATTTTTTTTAATTTATTTTAATGTACATGGTCCTGAAATTTTTATTTAGTAGAAATTTCACAATTCTTCTTTTGTCCTTTTTAGGAAGTACAACGAATACCTAATTATGGAGACTGCTCATGTATTTATTCTTTGAGCTGTACTTTTACTCTCATTGTTAATGATAATAATAATAAAAATAATAATGATAAGAATAATAACAATAACAATAATAATTGGAATAAAAATAGTTACAAATAATATATCATTATGATCTTCATCACAAAAAAACATTATCATTGCTATATTCATATAATCTACTGACATTACTGATATATGCTTTTATATTTATCAAGTGAGGTTATACCAAAGCGGAAAAAAATTGTTTCTGTCTGTAGTGGGATTGGCTAGTTAACAATAATTAGCATAGACATAACCTATATATATATATATATATAAGAGAGAGAGAGAGAGAGAGACTGAGACTGAGACTTATCTGAGTTAAAAGAACTGAGATACGCAACTCGTGAGATGAAGTTCGAATGTGCAGTTATTAACATCATAACAAAATGGCGTCGCCGAACGAAATTATGTTGCACCTTGAGAACCCGGAGGAGGTTACAATTTGGCTGAAATGTTTCGAGGCAATGGTCAGGATAAAAAAACTGAAGGACAACCAAAACAAATCACGGATTTATTTTTGGCCACCGCGGAGTGTAGAGCCGTTAAACAAGTCTCGTTGATGACTTACCTTGAGGAGATTGAAACCTTTCGACTTTAAAAAGATTAAGGATAGAATTTTCAAATCTACCCAACCAGCAAAAAGATTAGTCATTGCCGAAAGGACCAAGTTTCTGACACTAAGGTAAGAGTCTGGAGAACCTATTAGAAAATATCTCAGTAGACTAAGAGATTGTAGTAAGTATTATGAATTTAATGAACTTAGACGAAAGCAAATGAGAATAGAGGACGAATTAATACAGCTTCGACTCGTAGAAGGTTTAGGTGATACTGCACAGAGACTTAAACTTTGGAAAGACTACATTTACAAAATATGAGTTTGAAAGCCACTGTTGAATTTATACAGCAGAATGAGTTGATTGAAGAGTATAAGATACACAAAAAAACAACGAAAAGGAATGAATGAAGTAGATGTTATTAAAAGGAAAATAGAATCAAAATGCAAGTATTGCGATTATAAACATGAACCAAAAAGAGAAAAATGTCCTGCATGGGGAAAGATGTGACAATTGTAAGAAAAAGAATCATTCTAAAGCTGTCTGTAAATGGCAAAGCAGCAAGGTAAATGTGGAGGCACGACGGAAGAAAAAAGAAAATGAAAGGGATGTTTTTGCCATAGAGAGAAAAAACAAGAATACCTTCAAGAAGATAAAGTTGAACGATACCTATTTAAATATGCAAGTCGACACAGGAAGCGAGATAAAACTCATTCTGAGGAAGTTTGAGGAAAAATTAAGACCAAAGTTGAGGAAATGCTTGAACGTTTGATGGAACATGTATCAAAACTTTAGATTCTTTTCAAGGGATAATTGAAATAATCACCAGCATAGTAACGGATTGTATAAAAAGTTATGGCATAATAGGTACTGATTTATTGAATGTTGATAGTGCACAGTTACTGAATGCTGTCAACAGTAGAATTGGTGAAGTGGGGACGTTAAAAAAATTATAGAGCAAGCATTAAGATTAAGCAAAATGCTACACCGTCATATTTTCAAAGTCTTATGCTTCTCATACATATAAAACCAATGGTGGTTGAGAAGCTGAACAAAATGGTAGGAGTACTTCAACATGTTGAACCCGGAGACAGCAAATGGGCATCCCCTATTGTCGGTGTAAGGAATCCTAATGGTGATTTTAGGATTTGTGGGAATTAAAAGTAGGTGTGAATCACAATTTGTTCAGATAATATCCTATTCCAAATGTAGAAAACATATTGCATTCCTTTGAATTTAAAAAATGCATACAACCAAATTCAAATTGACTACGAATTCAAAGAAATTACGACGATAAACTCGCCTATAGGCTAAAGGTGGACTCGTCTACCATTTGGAGTAAAGATATCCAGTTCGATTTTTCAGAAAGCAATGGAAAATTTACTAGAAGGAAAAGTTAAAAAATATAATAATTTACCAAGATGATATAAGGTTCACTAAAGTTAAAACAGAAAATGAAGTTAGTAATGAATATACTCAGAAATGCGGGATTGACGTTAAACAAGAATAAATGTATATTCAAGTGGAAAAATCTGACGTTTTGGGGATATCAAATCTCAGAGGGGGGGTACTTCACCGGAATCAAGCTTGTTTCAGAAAATAGTGAATGTTTCGCTTCCAAGTAATAATAAAGAGTTGGAATCATTTCTTAGATTAGATAACCTTTATAGCAAGTTCTTGTCGAAGTATGCAGAAAGAGTTGAGCCTTTTGCTGAATTACGAAAGAAAAATAAGGAGTTTTAGTGGACTGATATGCACCAAAAAGCTTCATTAGATTAAAACTAGCATTATTCAAGAAACC
The DNA here is from genome assembly GCA_037127315.1 of Ascarosepion bandense. Classification (NCBI taxonomy): domain Eukaryota; kingdom Metazoa; phylum Mollusca; class Cephalopoda; order Sepiida; family Sepiidae; genus Ascarosepion; species Ascarosepion bandense. The sequence goes on along the minus strand of JBBBDQ010000239.1, from coordinate 3,547,482 downwards.
TGTTAAGATATGTTACCCTAAAGAAGAAGTAGATCGAGATATTCTATAATGAGAAATTCTCTTTAAACCACTAAAAGGTGGAGGGGATGTAGGAAAAGCAGTAGGTCTACCTCAGAAAGTTAAACCTAAAAGGTTCCGGGAGGTGTAGTGGGATTGGCTGGCATATTAGCATAGCCATACCCCTATATATATATATATATATATATATATATATATGAGGTGATGGAAATTAGCAAGTCGTGAGATGAAGTTCGAATAAGCATTTATTAACATCATAACAGTATCATTAAGATTCTGAATAGACTATAACATCAAAATGATTTAAATTTGCTTTTACAGCCCCATACACAGAAACAAAGACACACATTTGTCTATCGACATTAATGCTTCCTAATAAATATCTAAACGGAAAATTGCTAACTTTAACTCATGTCTCTCAAAATGGTTTATGTGCTAAACGTGGCTTAGATCGTCATAAGACCAAACAGTAGAAAAGTCGGAGAATTTTATGTTGTGACAAATTTTGAGGTAGAGAATGTATGGTTCAATCGAAGTTTAGCTAAGCATATAATCAGTACAAATTAGAGAACGATGTAGTGATGTGTAGCATGAATATGTTGTTCCACTCTTTCAATTAAAGGAAGTCCACCTCTTTGTAATTATGCTTTAAAGTTTGCTGAGCGTGCTGTACGATTAAGAAAAACTAACATTTCCTAAGTTCAAATGAATTAAAGAGATTAGAAAATTTATGTTATGCCAAATTTATATATATTGGCCTGTTACTTTGTTTTGCCTTTTTGATCCAACATTGAAAACTTGGTGTTATTTTCTTCAATAATATTTTATTAGGTGACATTAAGAATTATTTTCATGAATAAGCGATCTCCTTTTTTTTATGAGTTCACCCCAAGCAAGGCGATAATGCCACTAAGGCACAATGGATTACTTGGAGTGAAAGTGAATGAGAAAACTAGTGAAGAGACAGGAGAATAAAGGGAGAGGGTTCAGAAATACAGAAGATGGTGATTGACGCTACTTTTAAATTTTTGAAGGCTGTAGGTGACAAGAAAGCAAGAAATCGGGAGTTCCACAGGCGAGAAGTGCGAGGAAAGCAGTAAAACGGTGAGACCTATTTGGCATTCTTGTACCACACTTAGATTCATTTAGTCAAATTACTACGGAAAAATAATTATTAGAACAGTTGACTTAAACTATATGTTAATAAATAAAATAGTATGTAAAAATAATGCCACTAGAACGAGGCGTCAGAGGGAGAGAAAGAGAATGAGAAGACTTTAGTGAGGAGAAGTGAAGAAACGACAATAGAGGGAACAGGGTTCAGGAAGACAGAAAATGGCGACTGATTTTGCATTTAAATTTTTGAAGATTGTAGGCGACAGAAAAGAAGTTCCACGAATAAGACGTGCGATAATTAGAAAATAAATTATGGTTACATCTAGCTATTTCAACAGTAAAATGATGAGACCTAGTTGCTAATCTAGTAGTACACTTAAATTCGCCCAGTGGGGCTACCGAAAATATTTATAAAAACAACATATCGGTGAGAAAATGACTGATGTTGATATGCCAGATCAGAACCAATAAGATTACAGACCTCTCCTTGCATTTTGTCAAAAGTATCTAGATATTTAGTAGAAATACCGAACCAAATATTGCAACAATATTCAATGCACAGATGAATGGTAAATTTATAAATGTGTAAGTTGCATTCTGATGAAAAAAATTGCGAACCAACTTTCCTAGCAACATATCTAAGAATTGATTCAATATTCCATTTCATGTCAGTTGAAAATATGAGATTGAGCAGGTGCAATTAGTCACTTTTCTGAAGGTGATTCGCAGATATGCAAAAAAAGTTTCTCTATTGTGATTAAAATTTGCAAGATATTCCTTGTCTCAGGCAACAACTGATTTAATGTCCTTTTTGAGAGCAGCTACAAGATATACTTTGTCAGACCTCTCAGTCTTCCTGTTAAGACTGGAGTAAATAGTTGTGTTATCAGTATAAATACCTAGTTGGGAACTAATGACATCGGGAAGGCCGTTAATGAAGATAAGAAACAAAGTAGATGCAAGCATTAATGATTTTTAGGCGTTCCCGTTCAACACGACCTTCATTACAGGATCTGTTAAGAATGATTCACTTAAGCAAAATATTTGGCCAGAGGTACCATTACATTTGTGTTTGTGAATAAGGACATTATGGAAAAACCTCTCAAAAGCCTTCGAGTTATCTAATCCACAGCTTGAGCCTCACCGTACATATCTAAAGCTTGATAGACAAATCAAGTAATAACTGTTAACATTCCCTTAGACCAATTACAGAGATACTGCCAAATTCGCAAGCCCTGTTGGGTATCTAGTTTGGAAATGATAGCAAAAAACATGGATGGAGTTATGTGCATATCACTCAGTAGAGATTCCGTTTTAAAGGGAAACTCGGGCAAAAATATTCCTGAAGATTTGAGAGTGGAGTTTGGAAGAAAATTTCCGATTAAAACATTCTGCTTTATTAACAGACGATGACAATACTTTAAAATTATTGAAATGCGAAGGGATTCTGGATTTACTTTTACTCAACATTCTCTTACAGAGCCACCAGTAACCTCTAAAACCAAACGTGGGAGGTTATACCTTATCTCATTCTACCGAATAGCAACTTTACCTCGTTGAGTACCCCCTTACACTCATTACGAGCGATACAAAGGACTGTCAGTTATAATCTGAACTGTCACGTTGGTATAGCCGGAAAAGTGATTCATGTGGGCTATAGCGTCTGAACAGGCAGAAGTGAAGCAAAGAGGAGCTCCAGTTTCACTTGGTATTTCTGTGCTGGCTCGAAAACTCCTATTGAAAATACGAGTGATTTAATGGAAGAAAGACTCTGCATTTCATTTTTGCTTCCCTTTTCGACCTTCTCTCAAGTGTTTCTTTTGAGTCTTTATAAGATCTTTTTCGATTATTATTCATACTTTCTCGCGTGTCTTATTTTTGCAATGTGTGTACAGTTTTTCTTTCTTTTCGTTCATTTCGTATTCTTCTAGATTTTTTCTCTCTTTATCTTCTTTCTTTTCCTATTCAAACACATTTTCTTCGTCTATACTTTTCGTATATTCTTTCTTTCTATTTATCTTTTCGTGTCATATTTGATTTCATTATCATATGTATTTGCTTTCAACACATCCACTTTCAAGACATCCACTTTGCCTTAATTGCCTCTTCTTCCGGTTGAATTTTATTAATTATTGGATACTTAGTTGTGGGTGACGTCATATATATTAATTAGTAATAATAATTGCCAACAGTTATGATCCTAACAGCCACATCAGTACTATGTACCCAATCTCTCCTCAAATTTAGAGTCATATAATATGATTCAAATATTTGTTCAAATGCTTATTTTTCAATCGTACTATTGATACAAAGCTGAAATTTAAAAATATTACTAGCTATCGCATCAACGTTCATTTATGTATAAAAAAAAGTCTGAAACAAAACAAAACCAACCCACATAAGTTTAGGATTTTATTAACAAAGCTTTTTTCCTGTCATCGTCAATTTAAACAGTTATTTGGGAACAATCAGTTTAAACAGTCATTTGGGAAAATTAATATTTAAACAAATAAGTACAATCGAGAACAATATTCAGTTATTCTTACACGGCATAAGATGTGCGATGTAGTGCGATGGATATCGGCTCGGAATGAGAAATAGGAGAGCCGAGTTCGAATTCCAGTTGAATTCGTTGCATTCACTTATAGGAAAGGTATTAATCTATCCTTTCTAGATCCAGCTATGGGTTGAATAGCAGGACAACTTGAGGTCTGTTGCCTTAGTTGACACCTAGTCTACCGCAGAAGTCAGTTAAGGGCCATATGTGATACACGCTTGGGTGATCATGTCTCTTTCGAGACATGACTGACTGGGCAGAAGATTATCCCACAGTAGGTTGCCATTACTTGCAGCGGTAGACTTGTTGCCAGCCAAGGCTATAGAACCCAATCTGCCCTTTTATCTAACCCATAACTGGAAGAAAGAGTGGGATTAATACCTTTCATAAAGATATTTGCGCGTAAGTGAATGCAAGGAATTCAATTGGAATTTGAACTCGACTCCCGGATTTTACGCAGAAGGAAAGTCCCAATTCCAGCTGATATTCATTATATTCACTTACTTGCAAATACTCTTAGAAAAAGTGTTTATTAGTAAGACTTGTATCACTAAATCGCTATTATCTCTCAAAATAAAATAAAATTGTGTACAAAATATTTATATTTCAGTATTAAATAACTTATAAAGGTCGATATGCTGCTAAATAAAAACAACCAACTAACTTAATCTGTATGTTCATTAAATCTTTAAGAATTTTCTTCTTGATTCAGATTGCATCTAGAATTCATTAATCAGCAATCCGCTTTTTAAAATTCTAATTACATTTTTTAATATTATATCTTATTTTTACGTAACATTATTTTATAGATTATTCAGTGTTCAGTTTTCATCCTTCTTCATTTCACGTCTTACTCTTCCGATTCCTTTTACGATTTACTTTCCCAATTCTTACATGTTTTTCTTTCCTTTTTCTATTTTCCTATCTCCTTCCCTCTCTCTTTCTCTCTCTCCCTCTCTCTCCCCCTCTCTCTCTCCCTCTCTCTCTCTCTCTCTCTCTCTTCTTTCCTTCCTGTTGCTTTCGACAAACAACAATTTCACTGATCATTCTTCTTATTGAAAAACAATAATAACCAAGAGTGAAAACTCACAAACAAATAATACAATCAACGATAATCATCTTAATTGAATCTTTTCGGTCAAACGAGAATCAGGAAAATAAATTTTAAGTAACAAATGTTCACGCGCCTCAAAGATAAAACTCGTGTCAGGCTCATTTGGCAAAGTGTCTGTTTTAAGAATTTTATTGAATTCTAGGAAATGTATTTATTAGTCCTCACAAAGTTTTCTCAGAACTTAATACCCAACCTGTTATTTTACATTAATTGCCAATCTGGATTCTTCAGTTTGGGTTTTTATTTTTTATTTTTTTACCATCTTTAACATCAAAGTCGTTTCCAAAACTGAAATGTCACTACTTGCCTCATAAATGTTTGACTTCCATACACGAAAAATATAACAACGACATGTAAAACATTCTATGCACTTGTAGGAATTTCATATTACAAATAGTTCTGCTATTACTGAGTTTATGTAATTCAAATCAAACCAGCTTATAAAGAACGTCGAAAAGCTATAATATAAAGCAAATCAATAAAATCAGGTATGACATGTATAAAAGGTAGAAATAGCACAGCATTTTTGGGGGCTGCTTTCCCTGGATAAGGGACAAAACTTGAAAGTAAGTAATGTAAAGACTGTGTAAAAATTGGTAATAAATGTTCAGTGGAAATAAAGTGGTAAATATAATGGACGTTAAATATATGAAGGTGAAAGAAAATGGGAATTTCTCATGCATATTCTACAAAATACATACAAATAGAAAGGAAAACAGTCCGAAATTTGTAGGTTCATTGGAACAGGCAAAATTGCTTTTCAGAAGCTAAACAATGCATTAAGAAAAAACGGGAAAATGTAATTAGAAACTCAAAATAAAATTCTATTTAATATCACTCCTGCTATATAGCAGTGACTACTGGACAATTTCCTCATAGATCAAGAGGAAACAAAAGAAATGTGGTTCTGCTGAAGGATACTGAGCGTACGCTCTGGCCATGTTAGTAACGAGGACGCTTGAAGGATAATGGAAACAAAAAGGAAGCTTATCCTTAGAATCAGAAAGAGACAGTTGAAATTCGAAGAAAGAGGGTTTAGTGAATTTGACACTCAAAGGACATATGGAAGGTAAGAGTGAAAGAGGAGACAGCAATAACTTATCTACAAAGTTTGTGTAAATGTATAGAAGAACAGGGATGGGAGGGGTAGCACAGAGACAAACATCGCTAAGAGCTACAAAGAATAGGTAGTTGTGCAGAGCCATGATCGCCAATATCGTGAATGGGCACAGCACACCGAAGAACATTATAGTTGTAAAGACTATTAAAAATACTAGACTACATCTTTCATTTATAAAATTACTATTTATTCATTTGGGAACTTCGTCAATTCATGACAACGTCATAGTGTCTGGTTTAAACGACTTCATGATCTCGCAAGGATATGAGAAACCTAGCTTTTCTATTTTGGATAGGACATTTATACAAGTTCCTGTTATCCAGTTGTCCCGCGTGGGCACAACCTGCGCTCAACTGGGTCATTCTCCTGTTTATCAATCGGTGCAAGCCACTGACATCCCTCGACACTTGATTCTCTACTTTGTGGCTATAAAGTCACCATCCAGATCACTCTTCTGATGCACATGTCTCATTGATCCTCTGGTTTGACAGCAACTGCAAAGCTTAATTAGATATCTCTTACGGTGCAATAAGTACATATTTGGGTCGCCACAGATCAACTTCTCTTACAACAATCGTTCCGTATTGAAATTAAATTCGATTCAGTTTTCTGAAGGTAATTATATACTACTACTCATATATGGGTATGAAAAAGAAAAGTCCCCTTTTCAATGTCAGCTCAAAGACCAGAGCACTGATCTGGGAATTATTTCAAATGGAGAAATAAGAAAGAGGAAACGCTACTGGACAAAACACAAGGAAACTAAGATCCAATATACATTTATTACTTGTCGATTAGTAAATTTTGAGTGAGTGAAAGAAATACTACTTAGTCGTCAATTGAAAATGAGTATCTGTTTCAAGATAATTAATAGAGTAAGAATAATATTTCCTCTGAGAATTTCAAACATCAGTTAAGTGTCATACGTGATACACGCATAAGGCAATCATGTCTCTTTCGAGACATGACTGAGTCGGCAGAAGATTATCTAGCAGTAGATTGCCATTGATTTCTGTGGTAGACTGGTTGCCAGCCAAGGTTATAGAATCTAATCTATCCTATTATTTAATCCATAACTGGAGGGAAGAGACGGATTAATACCTTTCCCAAGGGTGTTTGTGCGTAAGTGAATACAAAGAATTCAACTGGAATTCGAACTCGGCACCCCGATTCGTCGTTCCGAGTTGATATCCACTACACCACAACGCACATCCTTTCAAACATCACAGCTGTGATGTTTCAAACATCACAGCTCTACTTTTGTGGAATATCACAAATTATAGACAGTTAATGAATATTTTGTGCTGCAGTGAATATAAAATGCATGATTTAGTGCATCAATAAAAATACATGAGAAATACGCACTGAAACAAGTGGGAAATATTTTTTAATTGGTTTAAAGGTCACCTGCTGAGTAAAGTAATGAAACCATGATAGAAGAACGCTAAATAGTCCGAATGATTTTGCTATCAGATTCAGAAACGCTTTTAGAAAAATCAATCATTTATCATAAATATTTTATTTTAAATAATTTGATCATTTGAAATACAATCTAAAAGTTTTTGGTGGGTAGAGACTGGGTGAAGAAAGAACCATCCCCTTTCTTACGACGAATATTAAATAAGGCACAATACGAAAACAAAGAGAAAACATCTCTTTTTAGTATGACGAATATTAAATAAGGCGCAATACGAAAAGAAAGTGAGAATATCTTCTTTCTTACGATGAATATTAAAATTTTCAATCCGAAAACCAACCAGACAAAACAATGGAAACAAGTACCAATTGTACATATAAGTTTGCACAAATGTCTCTTTTTTGCGCCTAATAAGTCATGAGAAAAATAGAATTATAGGTCATTAAAAAAATATAATTTATTCAACAAACTTTAAATAATCGAAAATCTTAAGAAAGTACAATATAATTCCTTCAAAGAAAAGGCTGAAAACGCACGTTCTTTCAAAAAAGATGTTCTTACTTAATTGAAAGTTAAAAGTGAGAAAGCCTTAGCACTAGGACTTTTTTCTTTTTCTTTCACAGTCTCATTATCATTATCAGAAATTTTTTCTTTTTCTGATTTCATTTTATTTCTGTTTCTTGTTCTCTTTTTTACTTCGATAATTTTTTACTTTTTCCGTAAGAAGGAGCCTTCTATTGGTGATATCCCAAATTGTTTTTCATTCTGAATCCTTATAACTTTTTGTTATCTTCTTGTAGCTTTTTGTAAATTCGGTTTTCTTGTGATTTCTTATAGCTACTGAAATTTTTATACCGTTTGAAATTTTCTGCGAAATTGTCTTCTTATATAGCCCCAAATAGGTTCCAGATGAACACAAATTTTAAATTTAAGTGGGTGGATATCACCCTTTTGATTGGTCAAAAATAAGAATGAGTATATCTTTTTGAAATTTGAAAATTAAAACACTAACTGTCCGCCTTTGACCGACTTATTTTAGGCTGTTCTGTTTTTAAGTTTAAAATGTTTTACACAAATTTATTGATTTTTTCTTAATGTTTGGCTTTATTTTAATTTCTGAAACACTTTTATTAAAAACAAGTGTAAAAACAAACCTAGAATGTTATAACATTTATTTTTTATGTATATGTTTTATTAACCATTTATTTAATTTATATTTTTTATATAAAATTGTGTGTCCTCATCTCGATTAATAAACTTAGTGTATCGCGTTATTTTAAATCATTTTTAATTCATTAATTATTTTTTGATAAAAAGAAATTATAAACGAATCATTCTATTACGACCAGTTTTTGTCCAGTTACAGTTTATACTTGTGATGAAAAAAATTAGGGATAAACAGTGGAAACTCATAGAAGCCATAGCGATGATATTAAAATAAACATTCGATGTCCTTTAATATATTTTTCAATAGAAATATCCAGTCACTCGCTAATCTACTAAGTTAGTCAACCACTAAGTCTCTCTCTTTTTCGCTTTCTTTCTTTCTCTCTCCAACTTGGATAGCATCAATTGTGACTAGATTTATTGTCATGCTCCTAACATGTCGATTATCCTGAAACCATTGATTTATATGAGTCAAACCAAATTGCTCTTAAACAATATTTATACTAAATAACAACTAAATGATTATTCCTAAATTTAATGAAATTGCCCTTATTAATCGGCCAACTTTCTATTCATAATCATAAATTAATTATATAATTTAACGCTTCATATCTCAGTTGGCTTCGCATAAACATCATCTGATAAAGATAATCGATCGAATTACTGAGAAATCTCAACTATGTTAGAAGTGAACCGTCCTAGTAAACAATGTTTGTCACTATCTGTTACTATGGTGATTGTAACTTTTAATGTCCGTTGTACCAAACAGATAAACATTCACCTATCTTGTGAGCGAAATATCTCTATAATGAATGATATATCTATGTTAAATAATGTTATTGGATAAAATACTCTGAAATTAATATATTAAAAAATTTGAAATGGAAAAAGAACTGAAATAAAATATATTAAAAAAAGACTTCCTGACTATAAAGTCAAATACTAATATGCAAAGATACTTTATTTGGGAGGCGCTAGACTTGTGCTAGAATTGTTAGTCAGTGGAAAAAGCTCATGGTCAGAATAAAGAAAAAGGATGAAGCATTTCTTCATCGCGAACAGTATAAGTTGAAATAGAAAAAAAATCGGTCCTGTTGGTTTGTATTATAGTGAAAGTTTATAAGTTAATCAAGTAGCTGGATACTCCGGGCAATTCTGAAGAGATGCCTTTTCAAAGACTAAGTGAAATTATTCAGGATCATGAATGTCCCGCCCCCCCCCATCCCTTTTGTACAGAGGTAAAAGTTAAACAACAGAGATTAAATAGAAGAGGGTAATAACAAAGAGACAAATATTGCTAAGAGTTGCAAAGGATAGGAAACTGTACAGAGCTGTGATCATCCACACTCTGAAGGGATTCGTCAAGAAGGGAAAGATAGCTACTATCCTCTAACTTGGCTTGTCAATTCCTCGAAATACTCCATTTTGTCCACACTCTTTGTCAGCAGGCAGTAAGATGATACTAGTGTCATTTTGTTAGATCCCGATTTCCAAACTTTCCTCCTTTGGAATGTTCGATGTGGGCGGCTTGGCCTTTTCCCACTTTTTCCTTAGTTCATATTAACAATAAATATTTATTTTATCGACACATTAAATAAAAAAATTGGTATTTAAAATTTAAAAACATGCTGTACAACATCAACTAATCAGCATGATAAACATTTGAACACAAGGCTTGAAAAACACAATAATGCTCAGTAAGCTACACAGATTAGGTGACACAAATTACTACGAACTTCTTATTATAACAAGCATTTGTGGAATTTTTTTTCAGAGAATTGCCTTATTATTTTCTCAAGTCAGTGATCTTCAGGAATAAAGAAAACAGATTTGAAATTGTTCGAAGTTATTTTTCTGTACAGTGCAGGAAGAGTCTCACAATTTTCATAAAGAGCCATGTAGTGTTTGAGATGTTCAAATTCATTTAAAAGGTCATCCTAATTCACGTCTTTGTGATACAAATGTTCACGCTTTTTCTTTAGAAGTAATGTTTTTCAATTCACTGAAAAAAGAAAACAAATTTCCAATCTGTAAATAGGCTATTTGACGTTTTGTAAGTTCAAAGATTAGTGTCCAGAATAGGAAAGGAAAGATCCCACCATGAAATTTTCAGTTTTACTGAGAAGTATCTATTGTGCTGATGCATCATATCTATAAGATCGTTTCCGTTTTTTTTTTTTTTTTTTGGGGGGGGGGGGTTGCTTTTTGGTTTGTTTTTGTTTTTTGTTATTTTTTCTTTTGTTTTTTGTTTGTTTGTTTTTTCTATGACTGTAATCTGTATCTGGAAACATACTCCAGGCTTAAAATCAATATTCACTAAATTTGTCTCTAGTTTTCAGAAGATAGGTTTACATAAACTCTTGAAGAGTTGTGGCATCAAGGATGTCCACATCCTTTGATTTTTTTTAACCTTACTTGTTTTGTTTATTCTTTCTAGCAAAGAATTGTGAAAAGATTGTTTCAAGGTTTCATATTTTTTATCAATTCTTCTATATATTGCTTTGCATTCACTTGTTGTTCATTGTCGACTGATAGAGAATCCAGTGCATATTTTATTTTTCTGAAACCTGCACACAGAGCATAAACAGCATCAAAATGTGCTGATCATCATGTCAGACAGACGCTTGACTGCAAAATATTTTCCTGAAGATAATGCTAATACGTTCCAGCGATAATTAGAACCAGCAAAATATGAATATAGATGCTGAACAATGTCAAAGAATTTTGCACTCTGTTACTTTTACTCCCACCAAGTTCAGCATTGGAGACATAAATGATAAACTGATTTCATAAATTCGTTTATGCAATCCAGTATATTGCCCAAACATATTCGAGTCGTTAATGTATGACTGACTATGGCATTTTGATAATGGAATTAAGAAAATCCATAACAGTGTTTGTTAGATCCTTTGTTCCATGAGAAAAGATGTGGATCAATGTTCAGTGAGAAAAGATGGGTTCCATGAGAAAAGATGGAGCATCAAGAAGCGTTTCATAGGCTCTCAGCCTTTAATGTATCGTAGTGTTGTAAATGGCACTTTATCTGTGTGTGAGATGTCTGAAGTTGAATCTACACTTATTGAATAATACATAGTCCTATATTATTTAATAAATTCTTCACAAACATTTGCAGATAAATATGACAGATTCCTCTTTCTAGCATCAACAGGCAATGATGATATGTCTGCTAAAACTGGATGATTGGTAGCAGGAATGGATGTAGATATGGACGTTATATCCGAAGGAACAGTACTAGTAACAGACATTGCAGGAACAGATGATGTGGATGGTATATTTGAAGGAATGATATGAGTGTCTGCCTTTGCACCTGTATTACGATATTAATTTGGGAAGTTTCCCTATTATCTTTTTCTCCTTTTGCAGCTCGTTTCTTCTGTGCTCTACTCAAAAATGAAGTTTAATTTCTGTTGAAAGGGTTATTCACTTGGAAATATATATCTTAAATATTTAGTATTTACTACCACACCAATATATATATATATATATATATATATATATATATTCAAATATTCAACAAGGTTTAAATACTTAAACATTCTGCTTCCATAATGAAAATATCGTTCCTTTAATTGTTCCAAATAGTATTTATTATTAAAACAAATTCTCTACTATGTGCTGGTTCGCAAAACTGCCGGATAAGACCTAGATTAGTGGTATAGCTAGAGTGTCTGGCACTAATCTAGCCTCATCTATGTATAGACTTGCAAAACTACATTCAACACTTTTCTCAACTTACACAATTAAAAAGCTTATTCATTCATATATTCACAAACTATCAGTACCTGGTAATTAGTACTGCATCATGAATCCATAATCTTAACCAGTGCACTCTTACCGTACAGGTGTTCAACTTTGTGACTGAATCTCAGTTTCAATTACTAATGAATTAAGCATAGTTCTATGCCTGGTTTCATATACAATGTATAAATATATTCAATAACTATGGCATTGCTGTTAATATTACTACAATAGGTCTAATATTACTTTTGCTTTTTTCATATTTGCATTAATGTTTAAGTAAAAATATGTAGCTACTTGCAACAGCACTAATAATTATTTTAATGAGTGAAATTCTTCATCCATTTTGGATGAAGAAAGAAATTCTTCAAGAGAAAACGACATTTTTAAACAAACACAAATACAAAATCAGTTTTATAAAAATAAATGTAAATTACTTTTTATTTTGTATTTTGACAAATAAATTTATTTTTATTCATAATTTCGTCTGTCTTTGCTGTGTGTCCATATGAATTAAATGTTACCACAAACATTTGTTTGAACTTGTAGGAATCATTCTACTCGGTGTTTTGTTAAACGTCAAATTTCAGAGTGTTGTGATTCAATATAATGAGATAAAATATTTGTAATTTGGCCGTTTCGAATAATCCCACGACTTTCATGGAAAGAATAAAATACAGTAAGAAAAGACAATTTATTATTAACAAAGAAAATTAACTTTTATACAAGATGACAAGAAATTGGTTAAATGTATTAAATGAGTAATGTCCTTCTTTGTTTGTAAGTAAGGTTCCTGGATAGAATATAAACTGTAATGCGTACGTATGTGAGAACAGTGAAATGTGGTTACATGTGTGTTTATGTGAAAGAGTCAGTATGTCTATGCGTACGTAGTAGTAACGTGGATAAAAGGAGATAAATAGAATTTAGTGCTTGCTGTGGACAATGGCGCCATAATTTGAAGCAGTCTCTTTCTAGTTTGATCAGTGCTGAGTTAAGCATTGCTTTTGCGTGTGGATGTGAATAGGGTCTTGAATATCAGTAGCTACAGTGACGTGAACCTTGGTGGCATTTCTGAATCTCTTTTTTAGAGTCGGATTTCGTGATAGTTATACATTTTTTCTAAGAAATCGGCCCCAGAATTATACCTGGTTGACTCTAATATACCACGTGGTATGTTTACTACTACGTACGCTTGATGTTTTGGCGGTATCTACCTAAATTATGATGACTAATAAAACAATCTTTCTGATTTGTATTCTATGGTTTTGTAATGTACAGTTTAATTGGTGTGTTTTGAGATGTTATAATTTTATCCCGTATTATTGTTTTATAAATATTCTATTAGAATTGATAATGTTTATGCAGCTTTTGTATCAGATATTTTAATAAAAACACTCAACAAAGGCTCCCTCCAGATCATTCGTAATGTATTTCTAATGATGTGTAGGGAAACAATAATAAGGTATGTTTTATGTTTTGACCAATGTACATGCCTCCGAGATCTTTTAACATTCTTCTGTGTTATTGTTTCTGTTTGAGTCTCATCTACTGTTGTGGTCTGTTAGAGCCAGGAAGAAAGACACAAAAAGAAGGTAGGTAGGTTGAACTAGTATATTGGAATAACAGAACATATATATAAAATAAGAGTGTATTTAGTCATCGGATCCGTCCAAACTGCTTCTCGACTGCCTCGCCTAAAAAGTCTCGCAGGTTGGTATTCATGAAGGAGGAAGAGTTCATTCTGATGTAGATAGGGCACTATAACATCTACTTTGCTGAATGCTTGTTCGCTGATCTTTTGAACGATATTGTAAATATGGAAGCTCATGTTTTTTTCTATTTGTTGCTGTTGTGAGAATTGTTTATCGACATAAGCCAGTTTAATCCGATCGATAGCAATATTATCATATTTTCCATTTTTTATTATGGTAAATTTCTGCTTTCTGCTAATGACTTGATAGTTTGAACATAAAGATTTTTTACGCAATCATTTCTTATAAAAATATGTGTGCAGGCGTGAAGGTTATTTGTTACGTATATATTTTTGTTTGATTTCCGTGTAAGGTGTAAAGGGTAATGATGATATTCTCTGTTTCACTTCTTGTAAAAACGTGATTGTAGGTAACAATGTCCGTGTTGTCATCACAGTATTGATCAGGAAGAGTCAATGATATACCGAAAACTAGTTCAACTGGGGTACAATCCAAGTCCACTTTTACAATGTTTCTAATTGATGAAAGTACCAGTTTCATTTTATTTATTTTTTCATCACTAGAGCTGCCTTTAACTCTCTATAGAAACGTTCTACCATCCCGTTTGCACAACAGTGATAGGCTCTATATTTTATGTGTCGAATTCTAAGGAGTTGATTGGACTTTTTAAATAATAAAGACTGAAACTGAGGTTCTCTGTCTGTTGTAGGTAATGAAGTTACTCCAAATATTGCAAACCAATTAGTAGGATAGTGTTGGTTATTGTTGTGGCTATGGTATCTTTGATTGCTATTGCAGCAGACCAGCGTGTAAACTTATCTATGATAGTAACGATATATGTATATCCTTGAAAACAAGATAAAAGTACTACAATTTCAACAAGTATGTTGACAAATCTTGCATCAAATGCGCTGAATGTGCCTGCAGTTGAGTTGGTGTTATTTTGTTCTTCTGGCATGATTAACGGATTTTTGTTCAATTTCTTAAGTCGGTTGACATGTTTAGCCAGACAAAACGTCTAGTTATTAACTTTGCAGTTGCACGTTTTACTGGATGTGAAAATTTATGAAAGTGTTGGAATAATTGCTGTCTCAGAGTTAGTGGTATGTAAGGTCGTGGTTGAGTTTGTGAAATGTCACAAAATTTTGTATCACTGATTGGAACAGGTAGTTCAACTAATTTTAGTGATGTCCTTTATTCTGCTACTTGTAATGAAGTGTCTGTGGTTTGTTCTTTAGCAATTAATTCGGAGTTCAAGAATTAGAATCTAAAGATGCAATTGTGGCATATGATAGAGCGTCTGCTATTATATTTTTTTGAACTGCCACATATCTGATGTCGGAAGAGAATTGGAAAATGTAATCTAAGTGTGTGATTTTCCGTGGATTAGTATCAGGTTTTCCAATCCTCCTTCCTCATTTCATGTCAGAGGAACTTCAGTTGTCTCTTCCTGGTGCTCAGTATTGAGTTTCTTTTCATTTCCATTCTTTCTAACACCTCGTCATTGCTCACATGCTCGATCCATGATATCCGCAGCATTCTTCTGTAGAACCCCATTTCAGCTGCTTCAAGTTTTTTCTTCATCTTTCATGATATTGTCCAGCATTCACTGCCATATTGAAAAAATGACATCACATAGCAATCTAGTACTCTTTTTTTTTTTTTCTAGTGAAAGCTTCCTGTGTCTTAATACTTTACTCAGCTTCTGGAACGCGTTCTTTGTCATACCAATTCACCTTCGAATCTTTGTGTCACACTTTCCGTCTTCTGTTAGAACACTTCCCAGTTATTTAAATTTTTGTACATGCTTGATTTTAGTATCCCCCACCTGTATTTGGCATTTTGGGTTGCTCTTTTTGCTGATGACCATGCATTCGGTTTTCTTGCAGTTTATTTGTAGTCCTCTTTTGTCACTCTCTTCAGCTACCTTCTGTAGGAGGTCTTGTAGTTTCCTTTCCTTTCCGTGTCTGCATTCAGCACTGTATCATCTGCCTACCCTATGTTGTTCAAATTATGGCCTCAGATGACAAATCCTGACATAACATCTAAGGTTCTCAGAATAGTCTCGCTGTACAAGTCGAATAGATCCGGTGAAAAGACACACTCTTGTCTTACAACCCTTTCTATCTTTGTAAATCTGCTGAATTCGTTACCTGTCTGCATGCAGGCAGTTTGCTACCAATAGAGATTCTTAATTACTCTCCCTGGAAAAGTTACTGTACTTAGTTTGTGCCTGACAGTCACTGCCATATCGAAAATAAAATATTACATTGCAGCTCAGTACTTTTATTTTAATTATTAGGATATTTTCCATCTCCTAGTTTCTGCTTGGTCCCTTTAGTTTCTGAAAAATATCTTTTCTTCTCCCTGTGATCACTCGAATTTCTGTCACGTTTTCTGTTGTCTGTTAAAACTCTTTGCAGTTAAATATCTGTACCTGTTTGATGTCCCCCAATATGTAGCTCCAATATTGTACAGTCTCTTCTAAGAATCATGCATTGTTACAGTTTTCTTTTCGATTTCATTTATGACATTTTCTAGGAGTTCTTTCAGTTTTCTTTCTGGTTATACCTTCGAAACAGTGTCATCCACATATCCTATGTTTTTATGATAGTTCGCCAATAATAAATCCTGGTAGGTCTTTAAGTACTCTTATGAACGTCACGCTATATAAGTTCAATAAATCCGGTGAAAACATACATCCTTGTCTTACTCCTCTTTCTATTTTTTCATATTTCATTTAACTGCTTATTCTTAGTAAAGGTTATGGGTTACTCGAATATCTTACCCGTATCAAGTAAATCAAGTTTGTCTAGTATTTCATTAAACTGTTTAAGTCGTACCCTATGAAAAGGACTTAGCCTTTGTGTCATCTAAGAGACATAGTTATAACTCTCTCAGCATCTGCATTTCTCGCTCTGATACCATTCTAATTTTAAAAATAGCATTACTTCTTTTCGTGTCTTGAACAATTCCACGCTGTCTCGTATATCAGGTCTCATTCTGACATGAACTTTTGATTCGAATCCTAATAAGTTTAGCTAATGTTATTTGTACAGCTAATTGTCCGATGATGTTTCTATTAATTTGCACATGTTTACTTTTGGGATTTTTCTTTTTTTAAATCGTTATGAAGAGAAATCTGATGTCTTTCGCGATTTCGCCGCTGTCAGAATTCATTTAATATTTTGTTAATTTCATTTAATAATTAGTGCGTGTCTATGTTTTTGTGTATCTTAGGTTTCTCTTCGCTCATGGAAGAACTGTCCGATATATTCTTCCCGTCTTTATAGTATCTTTTTTTCTCTTATGAATTTTCCTTCTAGATTTCATGGATCCTGTCGAAAAGCACTTTTGTCCTGTTATTTCTTTTATCATTTTATGCATATTTGCTATGTCTGTATTCCGTAGTAATTCTATATTTTCATACTTTTCATTTCGGCATTCATCTATTGCTTCCATATGTTTCTCATGATTTTGCTTAACACCTCGTTCTTTGCCATTATCTGCTGTCTCTTTTTCATTAACTTAACAGCTTCATCTGTTATCCACCTATTTTATATATTGTTAAAAGCATCAACTGCTGGCAAAAAATGATCATCGTTATTATTATAAATGTTTACACAGTTATGTTCTCACTTTCGTCTTCTTGTAAATGCCAACATAAGCCTACATGCAAAAGCTCTTTAAGAAAAAGTACATGCGTATTTGTATTATCATTAAATAATTGAAGTGCATGATAAAACTATTTTTTATCAACAGCTACAAAATTTAGTCATTACATTTATTTGTCAAAATAATATAGTAGTATGTCTCAAGATGTTGTTTTTTTTTTGTTTTTTTTTTTGTTGTTATTGAAAGTCTCCTTTAAAACGTTGATCTTAAAAAATAGTAAGTTTACTGCTGAAGAAATTTGTAGAGAACACCAAAATTTGCGCAATCCTTACGAGTTTTTCACTTTTTCTCGTGGGCTTTTGTTTGTGTTTCTTCATGTTTCTTAGGAATATGACAAGAAAAGACGCATAGAAAATTGAAAGAAACTTTTCCATTATTTTTAAATAATTTCAAACATTATTGACAGCAATCTAAAGTTTAAAATCAGTATCACATGCAATTTTGTATCATCGAAAGATTAATTTTTGTTAATCTTTTGAGGTTTGCGGGAAAAACAAACTTCGATAAAAGATGCAATATTATGATATATATATATATATATATATACATATATATATATATATATATATATATATAGTATATCGAGGCAGCAAGTAATTTTCTAAACATATGCTATTAAATATAAGAGACAATGAATGTCTATTATGTTTCATCATGAGCCGTTCTAAACGTCGTATTTTTGCTTTAGTTTCAGTTGAAAATAAAGACAAAAATTCTCCAACATTTGGATAATTATTTATTGGTTTTCTTCTAAGCTTTCGGCTCACATGAGCCATCTTCAGAGAGGTAGTTTAAACTGAAATATTATAAAATCCACCATCACCGACGATTTTATTTTGTGTTGACATAAAACTCCGCTTGGCAACGGCAATAGTTACCAAAAATAATAAACGCAGTTCTTAAGTGTGCGATGCGGTTTTATGACGTCACACCGCGGGATAGCGCGAAATGACAACAAAACCATGTAAAAACATGGTTAAAACAGGAAATAACATATTACATTGCATTTGACTACATGGTTTTGTTGTCATTTCGCGCTATCCCGCGGTGTGACGTCATAAAACCGCATCGCACACTTAAGAACTGCGTTTATTATTTTTGGTAACTATTGCCGTTGCCAAGCGGAGTTTTATGTCAACACAAAATAAAATCGTCGGTGATGGTGGATTTTATAATATTTCAGTTTAAACTACCTCTCTGAAGATGGCTCATGTGAGCCGAAAGCTTAGAAGAAAACCAATAAATAATTATCCAAATGTTGGAGAATTTTTGTCTTATTTTCAACTGAAATTAAAGCAAAAATACGACGTTTAGAACGGCTCATGATGAAACATAATAGACATTCATTGTCTCTTATATTTAATAGCATATGTTTAGAAAATATATATATATATATATATATATATTTATATTTTAGTTATCTTCATTTTTCAATTGCCCCATCATATATACCTATCATTGTTTGTCCCATACAAAGAAAATTTTCAAAAGTAAAAACGGCAAATCTTTTCTGTTCTTTGTTGGGACCATGTGGTTTCTACTTGATCTTTTTACTTCCGTAGGCTATCACGTCTCCCTTCTTCGTCGTTCACATAGCGAAAGTTATTCGTTGACCCACGAGCTGATGTCATCCACTGGCCGTTAGATAACCCTTCTGAATTAGTTCTACCTAATGAGAGATAATCGCCCTCTGTATCCCTACATCTTTAACAGTTCAAATTAAAAATATTATTTCCGTTATATAATAATTACGAAATTTGTGTTTGGTCACCTAATTAAATAAAACGAACAAATTACACTTTAAAATCTAAAAATATTTTAGTTCTTTTAAAAATAGAAAAATTTATTCTTTTCCAAATATGCAAAACTGTCTGATATGTAAGAAAATAATTTTTAAAAAGAAGAAAATCTTTCATCGTGTGATCCTGTGTGACTATGGTTAGACATATCAAAAACCTCGACTCCTAAACATTCACCGATTCTAGCAAAATTATTTAACTGCTGCTTCGAATGAGAAATCTTTCCAAAACCTGTGGAAAGTGGCAAGTGTATGTCTGTTTTTCAAAAATGTGGGCAATCGTCCCCACCCCAAACAGATCCATTAGGATTCTCAGTATCATCAGCAAACTATGTGAGGCCATTATCAACAAGAATGCCGTTGAGTACCTGGATAGGAACAACCTCTTTTGCAACGAGCAGTACGCGTTTCGATTTGACCTATCGTATGCTGGCGTCCTAAATATCGTTACACAACGAATTAGTGAGGCCCTTGACATCACATATGGCATAAGGACCATAGCATTAGATATCTCAACATCCTTCGACAAGGTGTGGCACAAATGTTTACTACACAAGAAATCCGGCTAGGGAGTCAATGGAAGAGTTTTCTCTATTATAACAGGTAGATACATGAAGGTATTTATTAATTCTTCGAGGCCTTGGTGGTCAATGCAGGCGTATCCCGAGGGTCACGTCTCGGATCAACCCTTTTTTTTATTTACATCAACGATCTACCTAAAAATATACTCTGATCATTAGTAAACATCTATGCCAGTGATACAAGGATATATGGGCGCACCTGCAAAAGTCTTGATCATAGACTGGCAGCTGACTTCTCTTTCGATCTTCCCAGTGTGGGGGAAAACTGGCTCGTTACATTCCATGCCTTCAAAGTCAAAGTTTACATTTCATCACCACCAATAAGACCCCCACACTACCACCAGTCACGATTGCCGGATGTTTCCTCGAGGAGGCCTCGTGCCTGAGAGAATATTGGGTCTCAGGCTCACACTCGACCTCAAGTAGAAATTTTATATACAATCCGTCGCAGGTAAAATTATCAGCTCCCTATACTGCTTCAGTAAATACCTGACTACTCATGCTATCCTGAACCTTTATAATAGCTAGATCAAACCCAAAATGGAGTACTGTTTTTACATCTGGGTCGGAGTTGCCCAGATCTCATTTTCAGTGTCTTTGAGGCCTTGATAGAGACGAATTATTTTTCACACTACAACCTCTTTCTTACAGGCGTTATGTAGCGAGTCTCTCACTACTCTATCGTTACTACCATGGAAAGTGCTCGGGTGAACTATATTACCTGGTTCCACTAGGTCTGGCCTTCACGGCTAGGGCCCGCCATGTAGCTTATATAGTAGCAAATCACCCACACTCTCTCCGTATTCCATTGGTGAGAAGTAAGTTTCACTCATACAGCTTCTTCCCACAAACCACATCGATCCCAAAAGGATGTTTCCCCTGTCACTACAATCTTAACCTGTTCAAGTCTACAGTCAACAGTACTCATCCCTTCCTAATTCATATAAACTACCCCTTAACGTAACCCTCAAGAGGCTCCCAGGCTTTATGCAGGGTGAACCATAGTATTAAAAAAAAAAACAGAACTTATTTAAAACACCCATTAAGACGTAAATCGGGGAAGTATATCTGAAGACCATAATAAACGAGAGCGTGGGATTAATATTGCAATGTTTTCTTTCTCAAAATATTCGCAAAAATATAAAAAAAATCATGAGTTTTTAAAGATAATATGAATAAATGTATAAATATTCACAAAATAAGGCACATTTTTTCTTCCTTGTAGATTACCTACGGATTATTCGTATGTAATAGTGGCAAACAGATTCTTCTCTTACGTTTTCTATCTACAACAAAATCAAGCGACTTAATTATTTTACTATAATTCTATCTTTATTAAAAAATTATTTTTACAAAAATAATGATAATTCTTTCATAAGTAATTTAGTTTTGTTTTTTAATCAGTCACCAATACCACAGCCCTCCTTAAATCTTTGTCAAATTGTATAATCTTTTAAATATGTTATATTAAGTCTAAAAATATTCTAATTAAGTCATAATTTTCAAGATCTCTCTCCCTTCTCTCTCACACACACACAAATACACACACACACACCCAAACACACACACACACACACACACACATTAGCCTCTAATTGCTCCTAATACGAATACCGAAGCCCAAACTTGTTCAATGAAGAGCACTTTATATTTGCTTGTTTTTATTCCTCGTCATCATAAAAATATAAACAGAAATAATAATTAATTTATTTAATAAGATCTACGTATGAAAGATTTAGAAGTACATGCGGCAATAGTTGCAATATACATGCGGAAATATTAAAATGCTCATGTTCACGTCACATGCTTCAAGTCAAGTGGAATGTACTTGGACAAAATTCAACTTATAAATATTAACTGTTGATGTTTTTCACTTTCAAACAGTTATAAACCTTATTTAGAGCAAAGCTATATTTTATTTTAAATTCTAATTTTAATCTGATTGTCAACTGGCTCTGTTCTGATTTATTGAATGCAAGCAATTAATAGAAATGAAGAGCTTTATGAATTCGTATATTGATGTTTTTCTTTTTTAAGCTGATTACTCTATTTTCCTTCATACGTGCATCCGTTCCACCAATTATTCTTTTTTTATTCTCATTTTTTCCTCATTTTCTATTTCCATTCTTTTGTTGGTCATTCCTTCCACTTATTTTTAATATTTTGTTTTACTTCTTCTTGTTTCAAATGTTCTCATTTATTCTTTTCTCCTTTAATTCTTTCTTTTTGCTTCAAAATTTATTTCATTTTTACTCTCATTTTTATCTTTGGCATCTTTTTTTTCTTTCAACTGTTTCACTTTCTTCCAGCTTCTTCTTCTCAGTTTCCCAGTTTTCATCCTCTTTTTATCTTTCTTTTGCATTTATA
Organism: Ascarosepion bandense; assembly: GCA_037127315.1. Taxonomy (NCBI): domain Eukaryota; kingdom Metazoa; phylum Mollusca; class Cephalopoda; order Sepiida; family Sepiidae; genus Ascarosepion; species Ascarosepion bandense. The sequence continues at coordinate 3,525,078 of JBBBDQ010000239.1, read as the reverse complement.
TTCTCTCTCTCTCTCTCTCTCTCTCTCTCTCTCTCTCTCTCTCTCTCTCTCTCTCTCTCTCTCTCTCTTGTCTTCTTGCTTGTTTTCTACTTCCATCCATATTTCCTTCGACTGCTATCGGCCTTTCATATATACTTAAATCTCTTCTTTCCTTTTTCACGACACTTTTATCTTTTAAATCTTTTTGCCTTTAATCCTTCCTTCTAAAGTTCTTTTTCTCTAACGTTTCTTTTAAACCAATTCTATTGTTTATCTTTCTTTTGTGTTTTCTTCAAATCCTAACTTTTTGTTTCTTTTCATAACTGCTTTAATTTCTTCCCGCGTTTCTTCTTTTAATGCGTTTAGTTTTTCTCGTTCTTTCTTTCTCGCTCTATTTCTCCATTCTCTTTCCCCCCCCCTCTCTCTCTCTCTCTCTCTCGTTATTTTTATTTCATTCTTTATACATAATATCACTTTTTTTCTCAAAATAATTCTTTACTTTTTACTCATTTTATTTTATCCATTCTTTTTTAACCCTTAATTCACATTTATATTTGCTTATCTTTTTCCTTTGTTCATTTTTTCAAACATTTATCTCTGCATGTGCGCATGTCTCTTGGTATGGACACATGAGCTCATCTATGGTTACATTAAAAGCAGCATAACAAATTGAGCGTTTGCTGATCAAATTTGCAATTTTCAAGAATGCCAACTGTTTTCATTTATGTGATTGGAAAAAGTAAACGCAATGTTACGATACAGCAATACAAATTCGGTTCCTGGTAATTTTTATTAGAAAAGTATGTAATATTTTAGATATTTCTCATTAAAGCTGATCTAGAAATGTATCAAGTAACTGTACTAATGAAGAGGTTATGCCATGTGGTGTGTTGCCAAATCGCCACATGAGTAGTGAATTTTTTACTCTGTCTTAATGTCTTAATGTGTGACTAGTATTGTACTAATGCAGTGCAGTTTTATTTTATGTTATGTTTTAGCATTTTAATTTTAGTTGTGCTTGGTCATGCTCATAACATTATCATATTTAATCCTTATTTTAGGCTTAAAATTGATCTCTAAAGAGAGCTAGGAGTGTTAGTAATTAATGTTTAAAAAAGTTGTGCTAAGACATCTGAGTCTTGCTTCGTGCTTAAAATATCCTTAAGTTCTTACTTTAAGCTCTTTTGAGTCTTGTCATGCTTATAAGTATCATGCAAATAAAAGGAAACAATGTGTGGGAAGTGAGAATAGACATGACATGAAAATAGTGTTAACTTAAATGACCATTGTAACAAACCAAGCTGAAAGGCTTTAATTTAAAAACTCTGACAGCCTTGAAATAGTATTCTATACAATGACTTTCAGAGCCCCTTGACGTGATGTGATGGTTAACAAGCTTGACTCCCTAGAACCAGTTACAACTGGGTAGTGAGTTCGATCCACACTGGGTATCCCATACGTTCGGCCTTGTGCCACATCTAAGTGGCTCTAAGAAAATCAACTAGACAATGACATTTAGCAGAGCTCCTGATTGAACAGAAAATTTATTTGACATTTTGCAACCATTTTTACTAGCAACTGGAACTTCATGTTCTTAACCAATCTGTTTATGGAAACGACTGATTTGACTCCCTGTCTTCAAGGAGTAAAAATGATCGCTGCAACTTTGCAGAACACTTTCATTTAAGTATCGCTCCATACGCTCTTTTATCTGCGCCACACAATCAATGGGTATTCATCAATAGCTTCAAGAGAGAGAGAGAGAGAGAGAGACGGAGAGAGAGAAGCCGTGTTTCTTCAGGATGTAGGCGGCCATGGCTTTCCACAACTCACTATCCTTTGTAGCAATGTGTATCTTTTTACTACCCCTTCCTGTTCTGCTATTCATTTACAAAAGATCGTTAAGTAGGTTTATCGATGTTATCCTTTGTTCCTCCAGCTTTCAATATGTCCCGTGAGTGTTATATTTTCCAAGCCCTCTCAAAAATTCCCACTATCTCTATCTGATTTTAACCATAATTGTCCCTTTTTCATGATTTTTTAAAACTTCCTCGTTGCTTACATATTCTGTCCATCGTATTTTCAACATTCCTCTGTAGAATCTCATTTCTTTTATCTCAAGTCTCTTCTTCATCTGTTGGAAAATTGTCCAGCATTGTCCATATTTCAGGAATGAAATTACATAGGAATACACCACTCTTTTCTTAGTTTCTAACGAAATTTCCCCGTTGCATAATACTTTTAATTTTCTTTTTTTGCTATGCCAATGCACTTTCGGATTTCGATGTCACCATTTCCGTTGAAATACTTCTCTGATATGTAAACATCAACTGTAACTAGCTAAGTAATGTTGATAATGATTATCATTGTTATATTAAACCGAATATCTCCATGTAATTTTAGAAATTCTTTTTAGATTAAGCAAGATTTTTATATGCTTTTATATTAAATTAGTCGTCTACCTGAATTTTACTTACTTTTTATGTCGATAAAACTTGAACACTTATCATGAAAAAATGTTATCTTTGAAATTATCGAAAGGGACATTTAAACACAAGTTGATACTGAAAGCAGATTGATGTCAACGTCTATATTTATATCCTTTGAACATCGTTTAATTAACAGTGTGCGAAATTATTTTCCAAGATCTTAGCAGAAGTTTATTGCACAAAGTTGTATAACTAATTTTCTTATAAATGCTACGTTGATCGACCGCTTTACTACAAAGTCGCGAGAAGAAAATAAATATATAAAAAACAACTGTCACTTAATAAGTTTGTCCCGGAGTTGTCTTTCTAATGAGAATTATCCCTTCAAATGTATTTTAAAAACGAAAATAGTGAAATATCACAAGTCTGTTTTAATATATGGTATAGTTCGTTGCAGAATTATTATTTTCTTTCGTATTATTTACTATATTAATGAATATTCGGCGATTATTCGGCTAACAATATTTTTCGATGCTTAGGTCATTGATGAAAAAAGTAAGGACGCGATAATGAAAAAGATAGATGTACATCCATTTAGTAATTTGATAGGGATAGCCGACCTAAAGAAAAAATTTAAAAAAACGAAAGAAAAATGACCGGAGTATGATTACTTTTACCATCATAACAATGATAATAGTAATATTAGCTGTTTCTTTATAAGGAAATATTTGGCATTCATTGACCGATCGACCAGTGCTGCTGTCGGCTGAAATTTATAAAATCTTAATCTTAAAACAATTTTTCAGAAAAATAGATTTCTCAAATTCTGTAATTCTTATGGTCTTTTCCAGTATTGATGGGCTTCCTAGTCTTTTTATTTCAAGTAATAAGAGTTGCGTGTGATTACTAACTGAGTTTTAGCTATTTAAGTGCGTAACTCGATTTTTCACGTTAATATTTTAGTTTTGTATTAAATTGCGGTGTTGAGCGAAACTACCTCAAGCGTAAGCTATTCTGTATTAAATTTCCTTTTCTACTCTACTAAATTTATTATAACTGATCCACACACCGAAGTATTTGAAGTATTTAGTAGTTACTAATTCATGTCCTGATTTTTATGATGAATCCATGGCACGTACCATCATTCATTCAGGCTTTCATTCCAGTTCTAGATCATAGTTTCTGTTTTGGAAAGGTTTAAGTCCTATTGTTTGGAACACTTGGTAGAGGAAGTGGATTTTCTGCTCAAGATAATTCTTCATCCCAACTATGAACATCTATGTCATCAGCATACCACTCATTATCAGTACATTCACTTCGGAAGGAAAGTAGGATTATATTGGGATGTAGTATGGAATGCATAAATGACCAGTGCCCATTTCATCATATTTATGCTTGTGTATTGGCGGCTCTGCAGTCGTGTGCTGAACAACAACAAATCATCCATCCCTCCCTTAATCAATAAATTTGACGGCATCTGTGGACAAGGCCCACTGCCTTTGCTCGCAGATTCTCCTCCAACTCCACATTTGATTCGTCTGGAGTATCCGCACCCGACTTTCCTCTTAGAAATGAGGATCAACTAAGAGATGTTTATATAAAAACCCCTGTGGTATCTAAGATAATTTCAAAACTTGACTCCCGTAAAGAGAGCGGTGGCGACGGAATCCTGGTCATAGTTATCAAGAAATGTGCCCCTGAACTCTCCTCTGTCCTCTCCAAACTCTATAACTCCTGCCTCTTTGCTTCCTGTTTTCCTATTAGCCTCCTACCAATTTTCAGCAAAGTGTTCGAGACTATCATCAATGCTGAAATAGTTCAACATCTCACCGCTCATAAACAATTCTCAGACAGACAGTATGGCTTCCGCTTTGCCAGGTCTATTGCCGATATGCTAACGACTATGACCGAGTACATATACCAGACCCTCGATAAGTCCGGCGAAGTTCGATCTGTTGCCCTGGATATCTCCAAAGAACTCGAGAGGGTTTGGAACGCTGGTCTTCTGTGCAAGCTACAGGGTTATGGTATCACTAGACGCTTGCTTGGTTTTATCTAATCTTTCCTATCAAACTGCATAATGATGATCGTCTTGAACTGGCATGCCTTCACATCCTACCAAATGAACGCTGGTGTCCCCCAGGGCTTTATCCTAGGCCCGACGCTCTTTCTGATTTTCATAAATAATCACCCTGACGTTATCAAATCCCAAGTAGACGCTGATGACATCACCATTTGCTCCAGCCTCAGTAAGAAATCTGGATTTCGAGAAGGACCTCCACTGTGTGATAGACTGGATTAAGAAATGGCTTGTAAATTTTAATGCTTCTAAAACGAAGCTGCTATCTGTCAACCACTACAGGTAGTCCTTCTACCCGTCATCAGCATGGACCAAGCGAGTCTCCCTGAAAGCAATACACTGCGCCTCCTCGACCTCACCCTCTCTTCCAATCTCAAGTGGAACCATTACATTGAATCAATAGCTAAATCCACTGCTAGGAAGGTTGGGTCATTGTGTCGGGCCAGGAATTTTTTTCCGTCTGAGACCATCTTGCACATATACAAATCAACCATCCGCCCGTACATTGTATACTGTTGTCATATCTGGTCGGGGGCTTCTGCTATTTATCTCAGAGTTCTCGACAGGCTCCAAAGGAGAATCTGTAATGACATTGGATTCGATGTGACAGCTCGACTCTAGCCACTTTCTCACCGACGGATGTGGCTTCCCTCTATCTCTTCTACAAATATTTTCATGGTTTCTGGTCTGACGAGTTTAGGTCACTGGGCCCCCTCCACAAGAATTTACTCGAGCAACCAGACTGGCAACAAGGTTCCACCCTTTTACAGTTAAATCAACTAAATGCAGCCGCCACTTTTACTCTATCAGCTTCTTTTCTAGCACTTCCCGCCGGTAGAACCCACTTCCGTGTATTTGCTTCCCTGATGACTACAATCTCCAAGAATTTAAATGCAATGCCAATTTCAATCCTTTATTCACTTGACTCTGCTCCTTCCCTTGTCCTTTCCCCCATCATCCAATGTATCTTGTTCTTTCCTTTTCTCACTCTACCCTGGTATCTGTCTTCACACCGGTATTCCCATCCTCCTCTTGCCCTTTCTCCGACACCCCCTGTAAACGGTTCGCCTTTCTTTCTCTTCGCTCTCTTCCTGCTTAAACTTTCACTGCACACCGATTACAGTACCGCCTTGCTTGGGGGGTTAAACGATTTTTTAAAAAGTATAAAAAGATTGAGGATTTTGTTTTCTTATCATACACCTAATGACGTTTGCATTGTTTCTATATTAGGGTCCTCGCTAGATATGTAAGATTTTGTAAACCGATAAAGTTCTTCGTTTAGATCGATGCATTCAGTGGATTTGGAGCTTGAAAGGCAGTTTCTAATGGATGAGAAGAGAAAGTCTCTATTGATGTTGTCATATGCTGTTGTGAAATCGACATAGCGAGTATACAATTTCCTTTTAGAAAAGTAAGCAATTTCCTGAAGTTGTTTGATGACATATATACCATGATTACATCTCTTAACAGAACTCCTAACTGGGTCATGAGGAGTTGACTTTCTTAAAATGAATTGATAACGTTCATTAATATTTTCACCATGATTGATCCAATTGAGATACTTCTGGGTGTGTGAGAGCCTAGAAGGCTACCTTTTAGTTTCCATAATGCATTTATGAGTGATAAACCACACTTATTGGGAATTAATTATTCCCCAATTCTTTCATGAAATAGAGAAACTTCTTATTGAATTTGGTAAAAAAGTTTTAACCTCAATGTCAAGTGATGCTTCATCATTACTTAGTTTTTGTCATCTGCAGGTTCATTATTGTTTATGCTTGGAGACGGATTTTGTGAAGATTATAGGCGTATGTTATATTTCCGCGAGAATTTTTAGTTTAGTGCGGTCAGTGTTCAAAAGGGATTCAAAGTGTCTTTTGAGACCAGGACATTTCTTCTGTGATGTTTTTTATTGTATGATGTTAATTTAATTTTTCACTTTTCTCCACATTTTAACACATGTTTATGCTGCTTAGCTTCATTAAATTCTGTTCCAGTTTTTCAGAGATATTGGTTTCTCAAAGAATCAGCCATTTTTTTTAATTTTATTTTAGTATTTTCCCTTCCATTTTCCTTTTTCTTTCTTGTGTAAACTTTTAAAACTTACGACTGTTATTCCATGGGTGTATCTTTTTCCTTCTAGCTATTTTTGAAATGGTCTCACACGCTTCAGCAAATGAAGATATTATAATATTGTTTTATTCTTCTATGTTGTTTTGATAAAGATTTGTTGATATCAATTAGACTCAATTTGAATTCTATATTTACTACTTCATTTTTAATGGCTTTGATGTTACACCCGATGTTTATAAATTTTAGATACGAGTTTAAAACTGTTTTCCATGAGTGCTTAACAAATTTATTAAGATATATCAGGAAGATGACTTCTTAATGTTATCGGTCTGCATGAAACGATCTCAGTGTGCAGCACTCTTGGAAAGTGCCTAAAAACCATACCACGGGTTTATCCAAGCCTTGTGATCGAAATTGGATAGAGAGGACCCTTTAGGAGCCGTCCACGACTGCACTAGCACGAAGTCACAAGTCATCGTGGCCGAGAAAATTTAAGCGCATTGGACTTGTTCAGACAGTTGGTAACGAGCCCTCATCCAAAACTGTAACTAGATCTGCTCAACGTAATTGCAATAAAGCCACAGGTGGGTTTTGTGGATTTTCAACAAACACAAATGTGCCTAAGCAAGCGTCTGCAACGGGAATTAGCAAGCTGCCGTGAAAGGCGGAAATCCTTGGATACAAGAGGCCAGCCATTTCTTTTTTATTTTTACTATGGTAAATATAATGTAATATTTCGGGGTATGTGCTACCAGGCACTCAGTTAATTGTTTAGTATATGGTATATTTTAGCGTATTTACGAATAAATTACTCAGCTTTACTAGAAAATAGCCTTAATGTCTGTTTCTATAAAAAAAAAAACTGTCATTGAGATAGAGAGCATTTCATTAACTAGATTGATCGCGAATGGAGTTAGTTGAAACATAGCGACCAAATTATTTCTCTGGGTGTGGTATGCCTATTTAAGTTGTGTCCTTGAGTTCGTCCTTTTAGAGTCGTCTTCTTCAGGTCGTCCTATTAGTGTCGTCTTTTTAAGGTAGTCCTTTTAGAGTCGTCTTCAGTTAATTGTTTAGTATATGATATATTTTAGTGTATTTACGAATAACATACTCAGCTTTAATGAAGAATAGTCTTAATGTCTGTTTTTATAAGGCACTCTCGTTGAGTTATAGAGAGGGTTTGATTAACTAGTTTGATCGCGAATGGACTTAGTTGAAACATAGCGACCAAATCTTTTCTCTGCGTGTGGTATGCCTATATAAGTTGTCTTCTTGAGGTCGTCTTTTTACAGTTGTCTTCTTCAGGTCGTCCTATTACAGTCGTCTTCTTCAGGTAGTCATTTTAGAGTCATCTTCTTCAGATAGGTCCTTTAGAGTCGTTTTTTTCAGATCGTCCTATTACAGTCGTCTTTTTAAGGTAGTCCTTTTAGAGTCGTCTTTTTCAGTTCGTCCTTTTACAGTCGTCTTCTTCAGATCGTCGTTTTAGAGTCGTCATCTTCAGGTCGTTCTTGTAGAGTCGTATCCTTCACGTAGTCTTATTTTTCCCGTCTTCTGCAGGTCGTTCTATTAGAGTCGTCTTTTTCAGGCCGACTTATTAGGGTCGTCTTCTTCACGTAGTCTCTTTAGAGTTGAATTCTTCATGTCTTCCTATTGGAGTCGTCTTCTTCAGGTCATCCTATTAGAGTCGTTTCTTCAGGTCGTCCTATTAAAGTTGTCTTTTTCAGGTCCTCTCTTTAGAGTCGTCTTCTTTATGTCGTCCTATTAGTAACGTCTTCTTTAGGTCGTCCTATTAGAGTCGTCTTCATCAGATCGTCCTTTTAAAGTCGTCTTCTTCAGGTCGTTCTATTAGAGTCGTCTTCTTCAAGATTTCCTATTACATTCGTCTTCTTCAGGTCGTCCTATTAGAGTTGTCTTCTTCAGGTCGTCCTATTAGAGTCGTCTTCAGTTAATTGTTTAATATATAGTATATTTTAGTGTATTTACGAATATCTTACTCAGCTTTAATGAAGAATAGTCTTAATGTCTGTTTCTATAAGGCACTCTCGTTGAGTTATAGAGAGGATTTTAATTAATTAGTTTGATCGGGAATGGACTTAGTTGAAACATAGCGACCAAATTATTACTCTGGGTATGGTATACCTATATAAGTTGTCTCCTTGAGGTCGTACTTTTAGAGTTGTCTTTTTCAGGTCGTCTTATTAGAGTCGTCTTCTTCAGGTCGTCCTATTAGAGTTCTCTTCTTCAGGTAGTCCCTTTAGAGTTGTCTTCTTCAGATCATCGTATTAAAGTCTTTTTTGTCAGGTCCTCTTTTTAGTGTCATTTTCTTTAGGTCGTCCTATTAGTAACGTCTTCATCAGATCGTCCTTTTAGAGTCGTCTTTTTCAGGTAGGCCTATTACAGTCGTTTTTTTCAGGTCGTTCTATTAGAGTCATCTTCTTCAAGTTGTCCTATTAAGTCGTCTTCTTCAGATCGTACTTTTAGAGTCGTCTTCTTCAGGTCGTCTTATTAGAGTCGTCTTCTTCATGTAGTCACTTTAGAGTTGTTTTCTTCGGGTCATCTTATTAAAGTCGCCCTTTTCAGGTTTTCTTTTTTAGTGTCGTTTTCTTTAGGTCGTCCTATTAGTAAAGTCTTCATCAGGTCGTCCTTTTAGAGTTGTTTTCTTCAGGTAGGCCTATTACAGTCGTTTTTTTTTCAGGTCGTCATATTAGAGTCCCCTTCTTCAAGTTGTCCTACTACAATTGTCTTCTTCAGGTCGTCCTTTTAGAGCCCTCTTCTTCAGTTAGTCCTATTAGAGTCGTCTTCTTCAGGTCATCCTACTACAATCGTCTTTTTCAGGTCGTCCTTTTAGAGTCACCTTCTTCAGGTATTCTTTATAGAGTCATCTTATTCTGATAGCTCCTTTACAGTTGTCTTCCTCAAGTCGTCCTATTTGAGTCTTCTTCTTCAGGTTGTCATTTTAGTGTCGTCTTTTTCAGGTCGTCCTAATAGAGTCGTCTTCTTCAGTTCATCCTGTTAAAGTCGTCTTCTTCAGATCGGCATTTTAGTGTCGACATCTTCAGGTCGTTCTTGTAGAGTCGTATTTTTCAGGTCGTCCTATTAGAGTCGTCTTTTAGGTCGTCCTATTAGAGTAGTCTTCTTCAGGTCGTCCTCCAACAGTCATCTTCCTCAGGTCGTCTTCTTCAGGTAGTCCCTTTAGAGTTGGCTTCTTCATGTCTTCCTATTAGAGTCGTCTTCTTCAGATCATCCTATTAGAGTCGTTTCTACAGGTCGTACTATTAAAGTTGTCTTTTTCAGGTCCTCTCTTTAGTGTCGTCTTCTTTATATCGTCCTATTAGTAACGTCTTCTTTATGTCGTTCTATTAGAGTCGTCTTCTTCAGGTAGACCTATTACAGTCGTTTTTTTTTCAGGTCGTCCTATTAGAGTCATCTTCTTCAAGATGTCCTAATACATTCGTCTTCTTCTGGTCGTCCTTTTAGAGTCGTCTTTTTCAGGTCGTCCTTTTAGAGTAGTCTTCATCAGGTCGTCCTTTTAGAGTCGTCTTCATCAGGTCGTCCTATTACAGACGTTTTTTTTTTCAGGTCGTACTATTAGAGTCATCTTCTTCAACATATCCTATTATATTCGTCTTCTTCAGGTCGTCCCATTTAGAGTCGTCTTCTTCAGGTCGTCCTATTAGAGTTGTCTTCAGTTAATTGTTTAGTATATTGTATATTTTAGTGTATTTACGAACAACTTACTCAGCTTTAATGAAGAATAGTCTTAATGTCTGTTTCTATAAGGCACTCTCGTTGAGTTATAGAGAGGATTTTATTAATTAGTTTGGTCGCGAATGGACTTAGTTGAAACATAGCGACCAAATCTTTTCTCTGGGTGTGGTATGCCTATATAAGTTGTCTCCTTGAGGTCGTACTTTTAGAGTTGTCTTTTTCAGGTCGTCTTATTAGAGTCATCTTCTTCAGGTAGTCCCTGTAGAATTGTCTTCTTCAGGTCATCTTATTAAAGTCGTCCTTTTCAGGTCTTCGTTTTAGTGTCGTTTTCTTTAGGTCGTCCTATTAGTAACGTCTTCATCAGATCGTCCTTTTAGAGTCGTCTTTTTCAGGTAGGCCTATTACAGTCGTTTTTTTTTCAGGTCGTCCTATTAGAGTCATCTTCTTCAAGTTGTCCTACTACAGTCGTCTTCTTCATGTCATCCTTTTAGAGTCCTCTCCTTCGGATCGTCCTATTAGAGTCGCCTTCTTCAGGTCATCTTACTACAATCGACTTTTTCAGGTCGTCCTATTAGAGTCGTCTTTTTCTGGTCGTCCGATTAGAGTCGTCTTCTTTAGATCGTCCTATTAGAGTCGTCTTCTTTAGGTCGTCCTATTAGTCTCGTTTTCGTCAGGTTGTCCTATTAGTTTCCTCTTTCAAATTTTCCGATTAGAGTCGTGTTCTTCAGGTCGTCCTATTAGAGTCGTTTCGTCAGGTAAGACTATTAGAGTCGTCTTTTTCAGGTCGTCCTCTTAGAGTAATCTTCTTCAGGTCGTCCTTTTGGAGTCGTCTTTTTCACATCGTTTTTTTAAACTCGTCATTTTCAGAACGTCCTATTAGAGTCGTTTTTTTTTTTCAAGTCATCATTTTATAGTTTTCTTCAGGTCGTCTTGTTAGAATCGTCTTCTTCAGTTCGTCCTATTAGTGTCAACTTCTTCAGGTCGTCCCATTAGAGTCGTCTTCTTCAGGTCGTTCTTTTTAAGTCGTCTTTTTCAGATCGTCCTATCAAAGTCGTTTTTGTATGTCATTGTTTTCGAGTCGTATTCTTTAGGTCATCCTATAAGAGTCGTGTTCTTCAGGCAGGCCTATTAGAGTCGTTTTTAAATGTCATCCTATTAGAGTCGTTCTCTTCAGATCGTCCTATTAGAGTCGTCTTCTTCAAGCCGTCCTTTTAGAGTCGTCTTCTTCAGGTCGTCCTGTTAGTCTCGTCTTCTTTAGGGCGTCCTATTAGTTTCCTCTTTTTCAGGTCGTTCTATTAGAGTCGTCTTCCTCAGGTCGTCCTTTTAGTCGTCTTCTTCAGTTATGCCTATTAAAGTCCTCTTCTTGGGATCTTAAATGAATTAAGTTGTGTGCTTTTCGAAATCTTAATTATCCAGTTCTTCTTAATGGCTTCTGATGTTAGTTGTTAACCGCCATTGATCCAAGGTCCAAGTGAATAATGCTGGTGTCTTCTCAGATTCGCTTCTCTGTCCAACTCTCTTTCTACTTTGCATCAATTATTTTAGGTTAGGTTAAAAATGTTTTAGCATTTCAAACTTTAATTAATAGTTTCAACAAATTGCATACGAAAAGTCTTTATTCATAACAGTTATTCACGTCATCGGTTTGCCAGAAACCCAATTGTCCACTTATACCATTTGGTTGGTTTAGAAGCATGAAACTTCCTGCATCTATTTTCAACTTTATTCTCATTTTTTTAACCTTCCGTCCCTGAAGAAAAGGAGCCATGGCTAGCAAAATGTCATAATCTGATGGTGCAAGATCTACACATTGGCAGTGTGTGCTGAGGAGTTACCATACATACAATTTGCTGAAAATGTACGCGTCTTCGATTCACCAATGTCAGGTAGCGAGTTTTCAGTTCATCATATACTTGCTGCAGTTGTTGAACATAAAGGTCACTGTTTACAGCATGACTATCTGAGACAAGCTCAAAATGCAAAACCTTCTCGAAATTCAACAATATAACTTTCATTTAAAACTGCCCTTGTTTGACAACAGGTTCTGAAGCCTGGTCGGAACGAAGCCACTCATTTTTCTTATTAGGGTTACGAAAATATATTCATTTCTAATCCCCAGTTGCGATTTGACGACAAAAACGTGCATCTTGAGGATTTGACAGCAGTTGTTTACAAATATTCACACGTCGTTGAGCCTTGTTATTGACCAGTTTATGAGAAACTTCAGCGTCTTTTCATAAGGTGTCGATTTATGCTGCTTTGTGAAGGATCAAGCTCTGCCGACAATGTACAAATGAATATATTTGGCTGTTTGAGCATTTCGAATAAATCTTCATCTTCTAGAACATAAGATCTCACTGACTGTGGTTTGTCTTTGAGGTTGGTGTCACTTTCCTTAAAATATCTGAACCAGTTTCCTTAAAATATCTGAACCAGTTTTGAGTCACACATTAGTTGACAGGACTTTTCACATCATTAATTTATTTTGCCACTGCCTTTGCACTCAGTCGTTTTTTACTTTTAAAAAGCATAAATTGGTTCTAATTGCAATTTTCTCACCATTCATTATCAAAGCTTAAAGAATAAACAATTAATGTGTATATGTTATATCTGAAAATAAAGAATAAACAATTCAGCAGCGAATGAACAAACAGTTGTATCAAATAGATAATATATAATGTAGATACAAGATGCTAAAATCATCAGTGAAAATCTTAAATAACTTTTAACTCAACCTGGTACTCCGATCTTTCGAGAATATCTATGTTGATGATAAAACGGTATATAGGTGCTCCTTCAAAACGCTCTATGACTAAAACATGGTAGATGATCTCTCTTCTGATTTAGTGCAGTTGGGGGGGGGGGGAATTGGCTGGTCACATTCGAGGACTCCAAAACCAAACTAGTGATGTTCCATTGTTACCGAGTGGATCCTGAATGTTCGCCTATCGTGATAACGTTAACCACAGCACATGATTTAAGTGATAACTGTAACCTTCGACAAATACAGTCTTATCAATCTTGTTAATTCATGTATTTCTGTTTATTTTTCATTTTAACTCTGTCTATCACACTAATATATCAGGCACCTCGGCGAGGTGTAATGATTAGCAAGCTTGTTCTCGCTAGAATCATTACAACTGACTAGTGAGTTCGATCCTCACTGGGTATCCCATACTTTTGGCCTTATGCCATATCTAAGCGGCGCTTAAAAAATCAACTATCTATCATGCATACTGTTTATCACACATATTACCTATCAATTTGTGGAATATATAATCTTTTTTTCTTCGAGCAATAAATCTTGTAAATCAAATTTCATAGCTTAAGTAGGACATCAAAACATAAAATCAGTATTTATTCGTTGGAAAAACAAAGAAAGGGAAAATATAAGTTCTTTTTTTCAGTCGAGACTGTTCACGTATTATCAACAATTAATTTTAAGTAAGGTGTGGATCTACAATACATCCGCCTAAAAGTGTGTTTATTTTTCAAGACGCGGATACAATAAATTTTCCTTCTTTCAAGGAAACTTTAATTCTGACATTTATACATTAGTGAACCTGTCAACAGATTTTATCTTAATGAGTCAGTGAAAATTATAGTAAATGTGTCTCCTCCTCCTATCTCCTATCAGAGATCATGTTTTGCCAAGTTTCAAATACTGAATTTCCAGGAAAGCAGGCCATCATTCACTTACTTAGAATTGACTTCACCTAATCTTCTAAAATAAACTACTTTCTTATTGTCTATTTGATATCACTCTCAGACATTTAAATGCGATACGGCATTTTTGTCGTCTTATTTTACAATTGGCGATGAAAACCTGGATCAGAAAACTTAGTTCATTAAATCTATTTAAATCATAATCATAGCCGACCAATAACCCTTCTTCACGCCACATTCTGTTCTAATTCTCGGAGGGGAAAAGCAACATTACTTAATTATTAAATGCACTTACAGAAAAACTCTCAGTAACTCGAATGATTAATAATAAAATAATAATGTGTCAGTGTTTGTCGCTCAATCAAACGCTACTTTGCTAGAGAACGATAAAAGAAGTCGGAGATCGGATGACTTTATCGTACATGTGTGGGGGGGGAGGTGTTGAAACGAAGAAATGAAAGAGGGGAAGGTGGTTTCTAAGGCTAATACTCTGAACTCTTGGTACTTAAAGCTCCCTAGTTTTATGCCAAGTTTTCCTCTTACAGACTCAAGTGCATCGAGGTGTTATTTTCTTTTGTTAAGTCCTTGCAAGCGATTTAATCGTCATGATCTTCATATAAATAAAAACATCAGCATTCTTCTATGTTAACTATGTTGTAGCATACAACGTGCGTGTCTCTTTTTTACCCATTAAAAATCGAATATCATCACCGTCTAGGCATATTTGAACAACATTCGCAGACTTTTATATCATAATTCCCCTTATGAGAAATAAACAGAAATTATGATTAGTGAATAAATGCGTTGTAATACAGCTCCCCGTGAGAAACCTGAAACCAGGCCCTAGTCTGCTGTTTTCAGTTGTTCACGATCTCCGACATTTCACTTTCAAATAATATACAAAGCGTATACGTAAGCAACAAACACATGTACTAAGGAACTGGGGCCAATACAAAGGTAAGTACACAGCTTCGGTGCCAAACTTCTATGCATGTGAGTAGAATATGGAAATTAATCACGAACTAAATTTCTGTTCACCATACGAAGTATTTTTGTACCCATATTGCCCTATCTCTCTCTCTCTCTCTCTCTCTCTCTATATATATATATATATATATATATATATATATATATATATATATTATATACGTATTTCGCCGCTGGTAACCTTGCGGCTCTTCAGACCCAAATGAACCAACCTTCTTCGAAATATCCCCGAAAAATCATTACACACAGACGCTCACGTGTCCGTATTTAGAGTAGACATTTGTAACGGTAATTTACAAAAAAAATTCCTAGGTCATTCAAAAAAAAAAAACAAAGAGAGAAAAAAGGAAAAATATAGACAATTGATGAATGGAAAGAATAGAAAGTAAAGGAAATAAATAGAAAAAGAACGAACGGTATACAGAGAAATGAAAGCTAACGTCGTATATCGACACAGCGTCTATTGCAACACATCTGCTTTCTTAGAAAAAAATAACGTGGAAATTTAACATTGATATTTAGTTTTAAATATAATGGGATGTATTTGGGGGAAAAAATAAATTGTAAAACATAATTTTTAATACAAATTAAAATATAATAACTATTAGTATTATTTTATAATTACTGTTAAAATAATTCAGACTTATAAAATAAACCAAAACTTTTAATTAAATATAGAAAAATAGAAAAATTATAAACGTAAAAGAGAGAAAGGAAAAAGCAAAGAAATAGAATGAGAACGAACAGTATAAATCCAAATTAATTCAAAATAAACGTCTTAGATCGACACCAACGTCTATTACAATTATCTGTATTCTGAGAAAAGCATGACATAGGAATTTAACATTAAATTTAGTTGTACCTACAATGGGGTATATTTACGTTAAAAAATAAATTATAAATCGTACTTCTTAATACAAATTACAATATTATAACTACTAGTAGTATTATATTATATAAATATAGTTAAAATAACACTTAATAAGAAGAAGATAGATAAAATATTAAAATACAATCTTAAAAAAAAAATTAGATAATAATAATAAATAAGGAAAATAATAAAAATAAAAATAAATATGTATATATATATCTCAAAAAATTGAGGCACTAATAATAATAATAATAAATAATGATATTAAAAAAGAAAAAGGATCTTAAATAATATTAATAAGAATAAAATAATGATAATAATAATTACATATAAAAAAATGTTAACACTAATAATAAAATAATGATATTATTATTGTTATTAGAAAAAATATATCCTAAATAGTGATAAAATAATATTATGAAAAAAATAATAATAATAAAAATAAAAATATAAAATATATATATATATAACAAAATATTAAGACTAATAATAATAAGAATAATATTATTATTATTGAAAAAAAAAATACATCCTCAATAATAGTAATAAACTAATAACTATAAACGTAAAAAACAACATACACATACATATTCATATATATATATATATATATATATATATATATATACACATACATACATATATATAAATGCATACACACATATATACATATACACGTATACATAAAAAACATCTAAAAACAGAAGTATACATACTCCATATATCGTTTTCTTTAATATGTATATACATATATACACATCCACATACATACATTCACATGAACACACATATATACATACACCACACATGCAAACACATATATAAACATGCATATATATATATATATATATATATATATATATATATATACATATGTAACTCCCCAACGGTCGGTCCGAACAATTTCTCCGGCGGCCGTTCTCCACGCTGTGATGTTTGCCGGGAGTTTGTTGAAAATGTCGGCCGAACAGCTAGGGGTACAAGATTAAACTATAAGGAACGAACTTCCACAACTTGGATGAGTTGAAAGGATGCTTTATTTCGTTTAGAGTTAGCCTTTTCGGTTGGGGCAGGTGAATGTGGCACACAGCTCTAACTCTAATTAATGGAGATCAACAAATCCGAACTGACCGAAACAAGACGAACGGAGGTTCTACTTCACTCAACTGACTGACTCACTTAACTGACTCTCTCACTCTACTCTACTCTACTGATCTGACTCGGAAAAATTACCTGAATTTATTTAAAATTGATCCGGAAATCCGGAAATCCGGAAATGCTTTAGACCACCGGTGATAAACATTGGCGACTGTAAGTCCGAAATTTCAGTTATCTTTTTTTTTTATCTTAATAAAGCTTCTGCCGGAAAATTCTTAATGTGTGGTCAAGATACAGTAAAAGACAGCCTTTGACCTGGTCATTCGAAAACCCACCTCCCGAACTCTATTTCCTGAACTTTATCTCTTTATCACATTAAATCACTGAGTCAAATATTTACCGGAAGAGTGGTAAGATTTAAAACAGTAATCTGATACCCTTGTCTCTTCCACAATTTTCCTCATAAAAGAAAAAGCGTTTATTTATTTATTTTTTCTCTTCTTTTTCACTTTTGTTAAAACAAAACATGTTTTTAATCTATTTTCTATTCTTAACCATTTCTATTTTAATCTATTATAATAAAATACATATTTTACAAAGCACCTTAATATACGCCTAGTGATCGTGTCACATATACACACGCATACACATATATATATACACACCTATACACATACCCACATATACACACATATACACGTACATACCCACACATTTACATGCACATATACATACAATATTACAATCTAAAATATTATAAAAAAAACAATACATAATATAATGTAACTATAAACATAATAATTACAAAAAATATATAAAAAATATTTTGTTTCCAAAGGTAAATTCCAGATTTTTCTCCAAAAGAAACCACCTTTTTAAGTTAAACTAATTTAAATTAATTTAATTTTAATTGATTTTAATTTAATAGCTAGATTATTTTATAATTATTTTTATGCCTGCATTTAAATATCAATTCGTTACGTTGATTAAAGAGTTCCTTTGGATTATTGTATTTGATAATACTCAATTTCTCCTCCTGGCATATGTTTAATGATAGACTTAGGATGATTACAATTAACAATAATATAGATAGAGGATTGATTACTTTTTTGATATGGTTTAAATGTATTATTGGACAGGTTAAAGCTAATGTCTAAAAAATAACAATTTTGAGATTGGATGAAATTTCGATTTTGAAGCCCAAAATTTTAAGTGCTCTAATAACCTTTTTAGAAATTCTTGAAATAAGAAGGCCATTACTGTCAGGGATATTCATAAGGCCATCATCTCGGTAGATACCTACTTGATTGGGACCAATAATTCTGCCAAGAGTATATATATATATATATATATATATATATATATATATATCCCTATCAGATTTGAGCTGTATCATAAGCCCCCATTGGGACATCAAAACTATTGTTAATACTTTTAGTCCAGGAAGAATCATAGTATACTAGTAGAGAATCTCTAGAAGTTAAAATTATATCCATTATTGGAAATATCGGTAAAGTTTTTAGCATAGTTTAAACTATTAATTAATAAATCATACGAAATAAAAGGGTAAAAATCTACTATAACTAATAGTAAAAAAGAAGCTTTTTTCTTATCAGGAATATTTTGGAACCATGTAATGGTATCAGACGAATCTTTCCATAAATTTGTATGGAGACTTTCCTGTATGGATAGCATAATCTTCTTAATTATATTGCTAAAAATTAAACCTAATTCAGTTTTGGAGGGATTGATTAGTCTAGTTTGTAGGTTATTTTCAAAGTTAGGTTTGTGGTCTTTCGTGATCTGTTGTATCATTTTGGTCTGAAGAATTAACCTGATTAATATATTAAGTATTCTATAGATAGATAGAATATATCTATATTAGATAGATAGATAGATAGATAGATAGATAGATCTATCTCTGAGTGAATAAGTAAGGAAGAAAAATTTACAACGTTCAAAACATTAATTTATTTTAATTTCAATGTCGAAACAAAATGTACACTTTGTAGTAGATAAAAATTTGTACATGTTCTAAACTATAATTTATAATATATATATATATATATATATATATATGTGTGTGTGTGTGTGTGTGTGTGTGTGTGTGGAGAGAGAGAGAGAGATAAAGAATTAATAGGTATTATTTATAATTTGACATTACTTCTTCTTGCTTTAAACGTGGATACACGTGTTTAAGTAGAAAACCCTGTTTTTTAAAGGGCACACATTTTATGTATACCGGTATGAGCATTCGAAAGTGTTAATAAATAAAATGTACCTTCAGGTAAAGTTCGAACAAGGGGGACACTGTTTCGAAACAGTATTTGTCGAAAAATTAAAAAGTTTAAAAACGTATAGTCATGCGTTCTAATGCAAATTTCATCCGACATTTTATGAATATCTTTTAAAGGCAACCAAGTAATAGGTCTCACCTGTTTTGCAACTTGACATCTTCAACGTTTCAATGATTTATCGTTGTCACAACGCCTCAGTATTTTAGAACAATGAAAGACAGTTTTATTTTCATAATATCTATTTTGATACGGACTACAGATAGGTGAGATGAATTCCCCAGTTTGCATTAACAGAGATACATCGGAGTCGTCAAGTATCTCTTCAGTTTTCGATCACTTCCCTATTTTATCTTTTACATTTCTCTTTATCCGTCAAATCAGATTTGTGATTATTCGAAAATCTTTAAGTTCGTATCATGTATATTCATTTGAAACTCTGAAAGTCAGGTATTTCATAAAACCGACTGACGTTTATCTACATCTGACTTCCTTCAAACTTCTTATCACTCAAGATTTCTAATTCTAATAATTATTTATTTTATATAACGATGAAAAAAGAAGTAACTAGCAATATAGTATGCAATATATATAGGTGTGTTTTAGAGCAGTAATTTATTTTTAAGTTTTCTTTTGAAAATTACTGACAGCATATTACTGTTAAGTATTGTTTTTCTCAAAAGAAATCTCTTCTTCGCATGCAAGAAAACACAAGAAAAAAACTCAGCAGAAGTACCTTGTCAGTCATTTTCACACACACACACACACACACACACACACACACACACACACACACTAGATATCTTCCTATAACCAAGTACATTCGTATAAAGGTCAACAATACATTTATGGATGTTTTGATCAATTATTTTATTTTTCCTCATTTTGTCATTGTTTAAAGGACGGTTGACAGAAAAAAGAAAGACGTAATACTGTTAATCATTCCTAAAAGTAAGCATAAAATTAATCTGGAACATTCTAGAAAATATCCCTATCCTAATTTGAAACATTCTAGTAAAATTTGAACACTTTTATAAACATAACTGTTGTAAATAAAAAATGTGTTGTAAACTTTTGAGTTACTAAATATCGGTTTTTCTTTTTTTTTTTAATCTGATTATTTGACTGAATACCTAAATATATATTTTACGAGCAGCAAAAGTTTAATTAATGTAACTGTATAAGAAATACCTAAAAAACATTTTTTGTAATGTATTGTAAACTTTTATGTGGTACAATATATATATATATATATATATATATATATATATATATATATGAAGAGAGATATAATTATGTGTTAAAAGTCCGCTTTTGAAATGTTTTATTAGTGGTTGCTAATTAATAGAATGTACTTTTAAAAATCTTTAAATGTATATTTTTTCTGACAACCGTAGAATTTCTTAGATATCTTCAAGGAAATCTTCAGAGACACATACATTGTCCTTGGGTGTCTCAGGTCTGCTCTAAATACAAACATCGTTTTTATCTACGAATGTACATATTGATATTGAAGTTTTCGTTTTGGCATTACTTTTCTGAAAAAAATCCATTATCCTAAATTGCTGTCGACATTTGTTCGCTTCTCGCATATCGTCGCTGCCAATTTCCTTTTTGAGAAACAAAGGATTGGTCTGAAAATATCCTAGTGTTGTGGAGACAAATCTCTTTCTTTATGCAAATGATCACCTGGCTCTATATAAAATGGCAGACTATTCCATAGGATGCCTTTTTAAAGACATGAAATTGCTTGCTTGTCCATTTCTTTTTCATTCCTTACGAATGCCGGTATTTGAAGTAACAGGTATCTGTTTCGAAGCAATTCTTTCTTAGCAGAGAGTATTTCTGTTATTAATGAATTGTATTTAGAAAGAGAACACAGATATTCATGAACCTGTGAACAATTTTGCATTGAATTTATGAAAGAAATAGAAACTGTTGTTAGAATTTTAGATTCTATTCAACATATTAATGTTTTACTTTCTCTTCTCCTGAAAAAGACAAAGAAAAAAATATATATATAAGGAAAATTAATCACAAATCAAAAAAGTTTCGAGTGATGCGTTTCGTTCTTAATATCTTGCTCGGACTAAATCGTTGTTTAAGCTGATGTGACTACAAATGCGCCCGAAGGAATGGGGATGCTGAAATTTGAAGCTTTTAACATTCAATTTTTGTAACATATGTGTTTACAAATACATAATTAATAATTTATTATGTATAATTAAAACAAAGCAGAATATTAACAAGCTAAAACTTGATAGAGGAATTTACTCTGTCACCTGTAATAATTTCCACTATGTGACTTCATATTGGCAAATTCATGCCGGAATTATCCAAATGAAACTGAAGTTCTGTCTTTGAGAAATTACGAAATTTCAAAGAAAATATCAGTCTTACTGAAAAATATCAAGTTTACTGGAAATGAGATGCTTAGTTTTGCAAACACTCTTCTCCTCTGGTAGCTTAGACTTGGAGGTAAGAAGAAGAAAAAAAATTCTTTGTTTCACCATGTTCATGATTTTTAATATTTTCCTTTCAAAATAATTTGTTCTATTTATTTATGTATTTTTTTTCTCAAGTTCATAAATATATTCATATTTAATTTAAAATTTAAATGAGTTTTGTAATGTAAAATATTTAATAGCGTTATAATTCCTCTTCTCTTCCCCACTCAGGCCCACGTGCTATTCCAATTTATATGTGACTTCATATTGACAAAACATGCATTGGCCGGAATTAATCCAAATGAAACTGAAGTTCCGTTTTTGAGAAAGTACGAAATTTCAAAGAAAATATCAGTCTTCGGTTTACTGGAAATGAGATGTCTATGTCACCTGGAAACAAAATGTTTTCTTTTTTTGGTAGTTAGGAATAACTAGGGGAATTGACATATTTTCCTTTACATGACTACTTGCTTGAAATTATACGAAGTATATACTTAATATTTATATTCTTCTTTCTCCCACCCACCCCTTTTTAACGGAATGTTAGCAACCCGGTAGTTTAAAAAAAAAAAGGCAGAGGAACTCATGATGAGTCAACGGCCAGCTAAATAGACGTGGTGTCTCAATAAATCACCATGAAGAAGGCAACAGGATACTACGCCACTTGTTATCTATCCTCTGCATATTCATGGCTATACAATATAAATATATCAAACCTAACGGCGTGAAGTGGGTTGCTTTCAAAGAGAGCACTTCTTCGCACGGTAAGGACCGACATGGGCAACAGGTGTCACCTGACCGTCATCCGGCGACTGTTAGCAACAACGGCGTAAAGGGGACACTTTTTCCCAAAATCTGTCCCTCGCCCGGAAAGGAACGACATGTGCAACGAGTGTCTCTGGACCGTTACCCTGCGAATGTGCGCAACAAAGAAAGGATTACCTTGGAGACATGGAACGTCAGGACGCTCACCAACTGCGGACAACTAGAGAATGTCAAGCAGGAGATGAACAGACTGAACTTCAATATTCTGGGAATATGCGAAACCAGATGGTTAAATAATGGAGACTTCAGCAGTGACAACCATAGGATAATATACGCAGGAGGCAAAAATAACGAAAAAGAAGTCGGATTAATACTGGACAAAGAAATGAAGAAATGCGTTTTGGGATACTGCCAGTTCTCCGAAAGAGTTCTCCTGATCAAACTGAAAAAGAGACCGTTCAACATAGCAATTGTAGTCAGAATCATCATGGGAGATTTAAATGTCAAAGTAGGCAAGGAGAGGGAAGGTATGACAACTGGCAACTTTGGTTTAGGAATCCGAAATGAACGAGGAGAAAAATAAATCCAATGGTGCACAGCAAATGATTAGGCAATAAATAACACCTGGTTTCAAGAACACCCACGACTTCTATGGACATGGATAAGCCCAGTGGGTGACACAAAAAACCAAATAGACGACATAACCATAAACAACAGATTCAGAAATGCAGTGGTTCAAAGCAAAGCCTATCCAGGCGCCGACTGTGGAAGCGACCATGTCCCAGTCATCTGCAAATTAAACGTGAAACTCAGGAGACTGAAGAAGCCTAGTGCAGCACCAAAACTGAAATACAACACGCTCGTGAATGACCTCAACCTACAGAAAGAATACACTAATAGCGTGAAAATCAAATACGAAGAACAAATTGGAAAAGGACACTCAAAATTGGACTCGCTAAAGGAAGCAATAGTGACATCAGCAAACAATATTGCCCCAAAGGAAATCAGGCGCAGAAGAAAAAACGAGAAGATGACTGAAGAGATTCTTGATATGATGCAAAGGAGGCAGAAAATGATATCAAGAAATGGAATGGAGTACAGGGAACTACATAAGTAAAAAAGAAGAAAATGTAGACAGGCTAAAGAGGAATGGCTCAATGACAAGTGTGCAAAAGTAGGGAGATTGAGCAGGAATAACCAAATAGACATGCATAAGGAAATAAAAGAACTGACAGGACAAAAACTGCTCTTCAACAGGATGTATAAAATCCAACGATGGAACAATCATATTGGAGAAAGAGAAAATAATCCAACGATGGGAAGAACATATAAAACATTTTTTCACGACAAGAGAGAGCAACCGATAATACAAAAAGATGAGGACCGTCCGTAAATATTGAAGTCTGAAGTGGAATCTGCAATAGTGAAACTGAATAGAAACAATGCAGCTGGACCAAACGGCATAGTCATAGAGCAGCTTATAGCCCTGGAAGAATTTGGCATAGAGAAAATTACTGAAATAATAAATGAAATTTATAATAGTGGTGTAATACCAGATGACCTCAGCAAGTCGATCTTCATTGCACTGCCTAAGAAGCCAGGAGCAAACGAGTGCGAACTCCACAGAACCATCAGTTTAATAACAAAACTGGTTGTCTGAATCCTGATGAATAGAGTGAGAAGCAGAATCAGGCCAGAGATAGGGCAAGAACAGTGCGGTTTCGTCAAAGACACTGGAACAAGGAACGCCATATTTATGATTAGGATGCTCTCTGAAAGGGCAATACAAATGAAGAAGGACTTATATCTGTGCTTTATTGATTATGCGAATGCGTTTGACATATAACGCCACAAAAATTGATGGAGATGCTCGGCTGCCTTGACATATTTGGGAAAGACTTATGAGTAATCAAAAATCTTTACTGACAGCAAACCGCTTGTATACGGACAGGTAACGAATTCAGCAGATATACAATCTCACCGCCCACAAACTGTTCTCCGACAGGCAATATGGATTCCGCTTTGACAGGTCCACGGCCGACCTGCTAACAACTGTAACGGAGTACATGCTACAGGCTCTTGATGAGTCTGACGAGGCCCGCGCGGTTGCTCTGGACATCTCCAAGGCTTTCGACAGAGTTTGGCACCCTGGCCTCCTATGCAAACTACGCGGTTATGGTATTACCGGTCGCCTGCTTGACCTAATCCAATCTTTCTTAAATAACCGCAAAATGAAGGTCGTTCTGAATGGGCGTGCCTCTTCGTCCTACAGCACGAATGCTGGTGTCCCACAGGGCTCTATCCTGGGCCCGACGCTCTTCCTTATTTTCATCAACGACCTCCCAGATGAGATCAAGTCCCAAGTAGGCATCTACGCAGATGACACTACAATATACTCCCGCTCCAGTAAGAAACCTGTCGTGGCGGACAGACATAATCTCGCTGCTGACCTTGAGCAGGATCTACACTCTGTGGTGAACTGGGGCAAGAAGTGGCTTGTCAACTAAGACTAAGCTCTTGTCTGTCAACCATTACAGGCAACCTCTCCTGCCTCCCATCAGCATGGACCAGGTGATTCTCCCGGAGAGTAATACACTACGCCTCCTCGGACTTACCCTGTCCTCAGACCTCAAATGGAACCACTATATTGAATCCATAGCAAAATCTACTGCTAAGAAGATTGGATCACTATGTCGATCAAGGATGTTTTTTCCACCTGAATCCATCCTGCATATATACAAGTCAACCATCCGTCCGTGCATGGAGTACTGCTGCCATTTATGGTCAGGTGCCCCTGCCGTTCTCCTCAGTGTTCTTGACAAGCTCCAAAGGAGAGTCTGTAATGTGATAGGTACTGATCTGGCGACTCGACTGCAGGCACTTTCCCATCGTCGAAATGTGGCCTCCCTCTGTCTCTTCTATAAATACTTTCATGGCTTCTGCTCGGATGAGCTTAAGTCACTGATGCCTCCTCAACAGGTGTTTACCCGTGCAACCAGACTGGAAACTGGGTACCACCCATTCACAGTCAGGTTAGCCAAATGCAGACGACAATTCTACTCCTGCAGCTTCCTCTCTCGCACTTCCCGCCTGTGGAACTCACTCCCGTATTCTTGCTTTCCTGACGGCTACAACCTCCAGAAATTTAAATGCAAAGTCAACTAACCACTGGCCTCTAGCTCTCTCCCCTCCCCTGTATAACCTTCCTTTTCTCTCCACCTATGTATCTCTCATCGCACCTGCTTTCTCAGCTTTCTATTGTTCCTTTCTAACTAGCTTGTACTCCTCACTTTTTTCTAATTAATCTTTTTACATTTATGTAACCCCCTGCACATCAGTGGCGTTTCTGCCTTGCTCGGGGTGAAATGATTAAAAAAAAAAAAAGAAAGGGGCGTAAGACAAGGATGTGTCTTTTCACCGGATCTGTTCAACTTGTACAGCGAGAATATTTTGACGACCCTAGAAGTTATGCCTTGATTCGTCATCGGAGGCCACAAAAGCAGCTGCTCCAGACGGCGTCGTAATAGAGCTGCTGATAGCCCTGGAAGAATATGGCATAGAAAAAATTACCGACATAATAAACGAAATTTATTATTGTGGAATAATTCTAGACGACCTATGCAAGTCGATATTTATAGCACTGCCAAAGAAACCACGTGTAAACGAGAGCGAACTGCACAGAACTATCAGCTTAATTAGTCACATTACAAAACTGATTGTCAGAATCCTGATGAATAGAGCGAGAAACAAAATCAGGCCAGAGATAGAACAGGAACAGTGCGGGTTCGTCAAAGATACTGGAACAAGGAACGCCATATTTATGATTAGGATGTTCTCCGAAAGGGCAATACAAATGAAGAAAGACCTATGTTTTATTGATTATGCGAAGGCATTCGACAAGATACAACACAAAGAATTGATGGAGATGCTCGGCAGCCTCGGCATTTTTAGGAAAGACATCAGAGTAATCAAGAATCTCTACTGGCAGCAAACGGCCTGCATACGAACTGGTAATGATTTCAGCAGATTTACAAAGATAGGAAGAGGCGTAAGACAAGGATGTGTCTTTTCACCGGATCTGTTCAACTTGTACAGCGATAATATTTTAAGGACCCTAGATGACACGCCAGGATTTGTTACTGGAGGCCACAGCTTGAGCAACAAGGTATGCAGATGACACAGTGCTGATTGCAGACTCGGAAAGGAAACTACAAGACCTTCTTCAGAAGGTAGCGGTGGAGAGTGACAAAAAAGGACTACAAATAAACTTTAAGAAAACTGAATGCATGGTCATCAGCAAAAGGTGCAACCCAAAATCACAAATACAGGTGGGGGATACCAGAAACAAGCAAGTACAAAAATTTAAATACCTAGGAAGATTTCTAACAGGAGATGGAATGTGCGACACAGAGATCCGAAGGCGAATTGGCATGGCAAAGGACGCGTTCCAGAAGCTGAGTGAAGTACGAACACACAGGAAAATATCACTAGAAACAAAGAAAAGAGTGCTGGATTGCTATGTGATGTCAGTTCTTCAATACGGCAGTGAATGCTGGACAATATCATCGAAAATGAGGACAAAACTGGAAGCAGCGGAAATGTGGTTCTACAGAAGGATGCTGCGGATATCGTGGACTGAGCATGCAGGCAACGATGAGGTGTTGGAAAGAATGGCAACAAAAAGGAAATTAATACTGAGCATCAGGAAGAGACAACTGAAGTTCCTGGGACATGCAATAAGGAAGGAGAGCCTGGAGAACGTGATACTGACTGGCCAGAAAGAAGGAAAAAGAGACAGAGGAAGGCTGCGGATAACATATTTGCAGAGCCTGATCAGATGGATGACGGAACGGGGGTTGCCAGGAGTAACAGGAGCCACAAGGGATAGGGAAACGTGGAGAACTATGATCGCCTACTTCCTGAACGTGGAGAACTATGATCGCCTACTTCCTGAAGGGACAGGACACATAGAAGAAGGTACGCAGATGATACGGTGCTAATAGCAGACACGGAGAGGAAACTGCAAGACCTCCTACAGAAGGTAGCTGAAGAGAGTGACAAGAAAGGACTTCAAATAAACTGCAAGAAAACCGAATGAATGGTCATCAATAAAAAAAAAAAAAGGCAGCCCAATATGCCAAATACAGGTCGGGGATACTAAAATCAAGCAAGTACAAAAAATTAAATACCTGGGAAGTGTTATAACAGAAAACGGAAAGTGCGACACAGAGATCCAAAGGCGAATTGGCATGGTGAAGGAAGCATTCCAGAAGTTAAGTAAAGTATTAAGAAACAGGACAATTGCGCTAGAAACAAGGAAGAGAGTACTGGATTGCTATGTGATGTCGATTCTTCAATATGGCAGTGAATGTTGGACAATATCATCGAAGATGAAGGAAAAACTTGAAGCAACTGAAATGTGGTTCTACAGAAGGATGCTGCGAATATCATGGATCGAGCATGTGAGCAATGATGAGATCATAGAAATGATGGAAACGAAAAGGAAATTAATACTGAGCATCAGGAAGAAACAGCCGAGGTTCCTGGAACATGCAATGAGGAAAGAGGGCTTGGAGAACCTGATACTAACAGGCCAGATAGAGGGAAAAAGAGACAGGGGAAAGCAGCGGATAAGGACCTAATCAATTTGATGACGGAACGAGGGTTGCATGGTGTAACAGGAGAAGGCGTGCTAAGAGCCACAATGGATAGGGAGACGTGGAAAGCCATGATCTCCTATGTCCTGAAAGGACAGGATACATAGAAGAAGAAGAAGAAGAAGAAGAAGAAGAATACATTAGAGTAACCTCATATAATTTAGATAAAATATTATATGAGCACAAAAAGGATTTTTACAAAAGAGCGCACTTTTATTTACTCACCATAATGACTTTGACCATCATTTCAATTTTTTAAAAAATGCTATTTTGATTAAAAGATAAAAAAATTTACGAAGTTGATAACGTTTAGAAAGCACTTTAACGCTAGTTCATCTACAATAAATTAGCGTCCATGTTCTTTTAGACCATTTCATCTTTCTTGGTAGATCTTCTACTATCACAATGTGGGATACTTAGTAACAAACGTGATGTAAACATGAACAAGATATTAAATTTACTAGACTATATACCCAAAATGTTTATTGTTTTGTTAATTTCAAAATCTACAATTTCAGCGTCCCTCTCTCCTTTGTGTGCATGCGTAGTCAAGTTAACAAAAATTTAGTAGGATGAAGTCCAAAAGAACGAAACGCGTCACACGATATATATATTTTTATATACCAAGAACAATTAAGGAGTAAAGATGAAAGACAAAGTGAAAATCTTTTTTTGCGATGCGTTTCGTCCTTTAGAATTTCATTGGACGAGGTTTGTTTACGCAAATTAGACTACATATGCGCACGAACAAGAGACACTAGGAAATTTTTAATTTTATTCTTTTAAAATATGTTTTCACATTTGGGTATGTAATCGAGCCAGTTTTATTTCGATTCTTTTATATTCTTTTATGTTTCCGTGATTTTTGCGCTTCCAAGAATGGTGAAACTTTGTAAGAACCTGGATGAAAATAAAACATGTTCTTCATTTTCGTCTGAGTAAATTGTTTTCTCTTTTAATTAGAGTAGCATTTTTAAATCAAAACTGTGGTCAATCTAGTTGCGATGAGCCCCTAAATGCATCATGTATTGTTTTGTAAAACGTTCCTTTTATGCTCATCTTTTATTTAAATTCTTTAGGCCAATAATTTGTCCATTGACTACATTTTCTTAATAATAGCTCTAGCAAATTAATCCGTTAATTTAAACAGTGAAATATATCATGCTTTTACCTTAGAAATAGCTTTAATGTGAAAAAGACTGAAATTAGATTGTTTGGATTGAGTCCCTATGTTTATGATTAAGTTGCTGTCCTCAAAAACGAACATAGTGTTGTATCGTCGAGGTCGATACGATACACAGAGAAAGTGCGCAGCGGTATTATCCAGCACAATATCCGGTGCTAAATGTATATACACAGAACAGTACAATTGTTACAATCACAGATAAGACAGAACTTACAACACATCGAGGAGGGGTTTAGATCGC
Organism: Ascarosepion bandense; assembly: GCA_037127315.1. Taxonomy (NCBI): domain Eukaryota; kingdom Metazoa; phylum Mollusca; class Cephalopoda; order Sepiida; family Sepiidae; genus Ascarosepion; species Ascarosepion bandense. The sequence continues at coordinate 3,495,597 of JBBBDQ010000239.1, read as the reverse complement.
AATAGTCACCGAAGTAATCAGTCCGTATATTACTCCAATGGCATTTGAATATTACGTCCTCGAATACTAGTATTCTTTACTTAAATAGAACATTTCAGACCATGGGCCATTCCATAATTGAACCTGCTGCAGGGTTATTAGCATCTCTACAACACATTTTAAACTCTACCTCTTGCAGTAATCCAAAGTAATTACTGTTGTTTGGTTATTTCATTTAGTCCTTTTCTTCAGCTACAATCATTTTATTTTACTGAGTTGACCCCGATTTGTAGAGAGAGGAAATATGTCAGGTTAATACAAAATAAGTTGGTTTCTTAAAGTCTGGACTCTTGCTTTTTAATACTGTTTAATTTCATTTCTTAATTTGCTGATACTTTCTGAGTAGCCATTATCAAATATAATTAACAAATATTTTATAATGAAGAGCTCATTAACGAATTGATTAATTTCGATCTGTGACAAGTGTCTGGATTAGAATGAAAAAAATATAGTAGATACTTGTATAGTGATGATCATCAGTTAGACTCTTAGAAAACACTGTTGCAGGTTAGACAAAATTCGGAGTGAAACCGAAAGTGAAAATCAATTTAGAAATAGACAATTATTTTTAGATATGGAAAATAAATCATTTATAACGCCGTAAGGCTTGTTTGACTTAAGGCCCTAATTAAAGGCAATCTTTATTTATTCATCTATTTAGCTGATATGTAAAACATAAAAGACTGCTTGGTTAAATCCTTATCTTCTAGAGATCAAACGTGTCAATTATATTTTCCTTTCTTTCGCTTATTGCCAGGTTAAACAAAACCAAGTGTTTTATATATATATATATCATTTTTCTCCTTTTTCTGGTTTCATCCAATGTATCAACTTATTTTTTTCCTTTCCCTCGATCCAAAATATTACTAAAAATTAGATAAAATAGTTTTATAAAATATTTTATTTATTCACACCTTTCTTTCTTCTTATTCGTCTTTGTTTCTATTCTTTGCTCCTGCTTCTCAATTAACGAACACGTCTCAACTTCATGGGGTTCACTGTCAGCCCCTCTCACGCTGATTTTCTCCATCCACGTTGGCGTTAAATTTTTGATTTTCAGATTTTTTTTTTAAATTTTTAAAATAATGCTTACTCTGAACAAGGCCCAAGAACCATTTGAGGTAGCGGACTAGACTATGAGGCGCAGTTTATGGGTATATGTAGAGAAGATAAATTTAGAACTTGAACAGGTTAAGATTGTAGTAATCGAGGAAGCATCGTCTTAGAAATTGGTTCTACAAAGCGGTGGTTCTTGGGAAGAAGTTGTTCAAGTGGAACATACATCTCACCAATGGAATACAATGGAAATGAAGGTGGTTTGCTACAATGTGCATAGCATGACAGATCTTAGCCATGAAGGTTAGAACTGGTGGAACCAAGGAATGCAGTAGCAAGAAGCTTGCATCATTTCATCTGTGGGAAAGGGTTGGTAGGATGAAAAAAACTTCATCACCCACAGGTCATGGAGACTGAGCAGTTCCTGTCCATATACGGCAATAGTACTTCAATTTTCAGTTTGATCTGGCTCTTGTAAAGATAGGGGATAGCAGGCATAGTTAGGTACATACTAGCAGTATAGGGAGCCTACCATTTTTCCAGTATCTTTAGTGATGCATCGTATATATGAGTTTCACTTGAGGTCCGAGTTGAGTTTAAGTCCCAAATACATGCTCAAGGCTAAGAAGCGTCCCTGAGACAATACCCATACATCATGATAACTGTCTGAAACGCTCTCTGAATTGATGAAAGTTCAGTAAGTTACAAGTAAAGAATGAACCACTTGTAGAAACAAGACTTTATTTGTCAAAGATTATAGTTATCAGTTTAACCCTTCCAATTACTATGGCTGGTTTGTAGGAGGTCAGTTCTATTCATGACATATTTCAACAACAACTATGCTCTGCACTGGTCACTGGTGGAGTGTATAACAATTCAATCAGGGAAATTTGGCATCAGATCTACAGCTAAAGTTGGTTTCCAGCTCTTCCACTTGATCAGGAAATGAAAACTTTTTAGGTTGGAGTAAGTTTCTTCATTTAACCAAATTGTTCTCCACAGTGGTTGGAGTAGATTGCAATGTCAACTACTATGCTACATTTCATCCCTAACTGCCTGTATGTGACCCTCCCAATCTAGACCTATTATTATGACTGCCCTTTTATTTATAGAAAGTATTATGCCACTGAAGAAATGTAACAGGATCAGGAGATGGGTTTTGAAGATTTCACTGCCAGTTGCTCACTGGCAGGTCAACTGAATTCTTGACATCAATAGTCAATCAAGGCAGAACCTTAAATAGAATGAAATAAAAATAGCAAAATTCATTTAACCAAGCAGGTTTAATTTTTATTTTACTAGAAGTGAATGGAGGGGTGATTAGTGAATGTTTCTTGTTTTGCTTAATGCTATTAGTTAAAGGTTATTAGTTGCTATTTCATGAGCCCAAGCAATTGCACATGCTAATTAAAAAGTATTGTTATTAAATGTTCTTGTTTTTTTTCAACAGCCCACTAGTAAAACAGAAGCTCTGTCTCTTCGCATGCATCCAGGTTACTAGCTTGGATATGTTACTTCCCATTCCATGTGATCTCAGGTAGATATTCACTTACTGATAAAATTCACTTCAGTAACATGTATTCTTCCTACAACTAGTAATTTACAAATAGCAAATAACCACAGCAGTTCTCGTTCCATTCAACCAGTAGATTCACTTGTGACAGTTACTGGTGTAGATTTAACATTCTATTTTGTTCTGTCTCCTAATTCTTGTCCATCTTTTTTGTCAATGGAATTTTCTGCCTTTTATAAAAGACCTTCCTTTCTTTCCGTTGAGTGACTGTTGTTACGTTTAATAATTTTTGCTAGTCAGTCTATGATATTAATGAATGTTTCATCTATATTTGTTGCAAAAATAGAGAGATGCTTGTTTTTTCTAAATTGGTAATGAAGAAAAAAAAATTTGTTTACTTTTTATCTTTAGCTGATATCCAAAGAAACTGACTAAAGTTAAAATATATGTTTGGTAGTTCGCTGGAATATGCTCAGTGTATTACTGAGGCATGACACCCAGATGACACCAGTCAGAGATTTTATATATATATATATATATATATATATATATAAATAAATAAAAATGGATGTTTGTGTGTCAACATTCTAACAAACCCTAGATCAAATTTCAACCAAAACTTGGTCACTTGATGTATGCAAAAAATTTACGAACAGATTTACAAGGCATGAAAGTAATCACCAAAATGCTTACAATTTACGAACTCTTCTTCCTCCGAAATGCCTTATGCAAATTCAACCAAAATCAACTAATTTGTAGATCAAGGTCCGAACCTTTGGTGCACACAATTTTTCAAATCAATGTACAGGATACATAAAAAAAAAAATCAATGACAAAACATAATATTGAGTGGTCTTTTGCGCACTTTTATGCATTTTCCCCAAGACGCTTCCCTCAAACTCAACCAAAATCGATCAAAGTCTGATGTCTTGATATATGAACAAAAATTTCAACTGACACATGGTGGGGCAAAAATTAATGGAAAATGTTGATGTTTGCGATCATTTATTTCACCGAAATGCTAAGTTGTATTTTTTAAATGTCAAAAACTTAAAATTGACTTTTTCTTATCTTGAAGAATAAAATGAAAAATGCTGAAAAATTGTTGCAGCAACCTACTTGTCAGCAATGTAAGCTGTGGTTATTGAAATATGACAAATGAGTTGAGATAAAAACTTCAGTAATTTTTTGTACATTTACAAAAGACTTTCTTTTGCAAGATGTAGATGATAATGATCTTTAAAAATTGTATTAGAGTCAAGCTCATCTCAAGACAGTGAAACTTTAAATAAAATACTAACAATGATTTGTTAGCCTCTCTTGCATGATTGAAAAGATATACAAAAATCAACAGTGGCATAAAGGAGAATAAGTGTGGAAAAATATGCACTAAAATTGAATGAAATTGAATGAATTTTTCCTTGAAAACAGACCAATTTTAGCAAATGCTCTTTCTCACACACACACACACACTACGGTAACAACAAAAAACACACATATCAAGTTAGTCAGTCACCGGAATGCAAGGAATAAAAAAAAAATAATGTCAAAATTCTTTCAGCTGCACAGGTTTCTATAGAACAAAATTTAACTTGCATATAAAATAAAATCCATTTTCAAATGGAACTGCAAATATTAAACTAGTCAAAAGTGCGCAACAGTCAATGAGCCTAGCAAGAAAATGTTAATATTAGAACAATTGTTTAAAAAAAAAAAAAAAAAAAAAAACTAGGTATATGATACATTTGCTTTCTTTTCTTCCACTTAATAGACTATCTGAACTAAGCTACAATGTTGGGTAACAATTTAATTTTTTTTTTCCGTTTTTGTTTACTACAAAAGCAAAAAAACAAAAATGAAAACAAAAGTGATTTTATGATAAATGTTTTTATTAAATTTGATTTTGAAAATAATCTTGAATAAGACATAAAACCATACAATGTTATACACAGGAAACAATCACACATAGAGAGAGCAATGACAAAGAAAACAAAATATCCCCACCCGTGTATAACATAATGAAAGCAATAGGTGCCCCATTATCATTTGGAATGATAAGACAGATCATTTATTACTCACTCTGAAAAATAAAGTTGAAAAAGAAATAAAAATTAACTTAATGTTCTATTCATTATAAGAGCATGCACATAGATAACTTGTCAATCATACAGAAACTATAAATATAAGTGAAATATTTTTATAATAGATAAATAAATTAAAAAAAAAATGTCCTCTTAGAAGCATATAAAAAATTCTACATAGTTAGTTGTATCTATTAGAATATTTCTTTGCATATAAAACTAAGGAATGGAGAGAGAAAAATAAAAAGGGTTTCATGATGGAAGCTTTCAATATTAAGCAAGCCCAAAATAGATGCCAGTTACTTGTTTGTTCAGGTGAAATTTTAATGATACTAATTATCTGCAGTGTGACAGCACAAAATCAGAAGAGAAAATTGTCTAAATGAGAAACGGAATTCAAAAGAAACAAATTTATGTCTCTACAGGAATACACTAGATTTAAAAATCAATTTTTAGCAATGGATGTAACAAATTAACAAGTCCATGTGACCATACCAGTTTTGCAAAAAACAAAATTTCACAGTATAAATTGGCTCTGTTGGTATAGAAGAAACACCAATGAGCCTTAGCAGATGGGCATAACCAGAAACAAGCAGCCATTCCTAAAGATAAGAAACCACACTGATTTGCACTGTGCCTTCAACTGCAAACTACTCTGATGTTAAAAGAAAAAAGAAAAAAAAAAAAAAAAACACTACCTTACCTTAACAAAGACAATATTAGGCAAAAAAAAAAAAAAAAAAAAAAAACTGCTTGAATAAAAAGCCTAACAGTCATTAGAAGAAGGGCACTCCAATGTGGTGTAATGGTTAGCAAGCTTGTCTTGCTAGGACCTGTTACAACAGAGTAGTGAGTATGATCCTCACTGGATGCCCCATACTTTCAGTCTTGTGCCACATCTAAGTGGTGCTTAGAAAATCAACAGTCATTAGAACAATGCACTTACATGCAACTAATCTTTTTAATCTGATAGGATGATCATAACCAAATTGTTAGCATTTTCTTAGAAAGTTATCTGAATCTACCGCTTGGTTATTGAAAATTTTAAGTATAAAAGGTTAAACTATTGATTTTTTTTTTTAAAGGTCGAGATGATTTTGTGATAATCATTTTAATTTTGTAGCCCAGAGAATAAAAATCTGATGTCATTAGATTATTCCAACTACATTTCACTATTTCTATATTAAACAACGTTTAAGAAACACCAACATATAACTGCACTTAAAGTTGACTTTTTTTTAAGCTTATATTGTGGTTTATATAGATCAGAAAGCATATCTAATTTGTCATTCAAACTATTTTATATACAAATTTTAAAGAACTTATTCAATCAGTTTCTATAACCATTAAATCTTCAGTTCCACTATTCATCCATTACAGACAGCTAGATAAGAACTACTTTCCTAAAGCCATCATGAGAAATTTTTTTTCAATATTATTAACTAAATAAATTTAGAAAGAATTTGGTGTATCCTCTAAGAAATATCTGGCATAATATCTGAAAACTAATAATATTTTTTAAATAAGTGAGTACTTAACGGCTTTTTGCAACTCAGATATAACAACTAAAAAAAATTGCAAATCTAATCGAATGCTAAATTTTTTCGAGACTCATGCAAAACTTAAATCTATATAAATATATCAACCTTATGATATCTCTAAGTCAATCATGATTATTCACTGTAATAATACAGTTATAAAAACAATGTCTAGAATAATTATTCAATGAAAACAGTTTTAAGTCTGAATAAGACAAGAGGTACAAGCTCAGTGGATCTTTTTAAATAGCAAGGAATTACTTTCTTCCATCATTAGCTTAGGGTAACTTGTAGCATAACATCTGATTTCTTTTTCTAAGTTCTATAAAGAATATAACAAACCAACTGAATAAAATTAAAAATATAGTGTATCTAGATTTCATTGTGCATTACTTTTGGCTGCTTCCATGATGATAAACAAAAGCAAAACTAGCTTCATCTTGACAAGACTCAACATGGTAACTTAATCAACATCAATACTATATTGGTTACATATAGACAACAGTTGCTAATATGAATGAACAGATTGGGTCTGTGGCAGGTATGATTTGTTAAAGTTTGGGCATCAATTTCAGAATTAAAGCTGAACCCCAAATCAAGGATAAGGAAAAGTGTCTTTAGTAAAAAAAAAAAAAGTTACATCTCTCGCCAAATTTCTAGTCATGTTATTGCAAAAACTTAGATATTGAGAACAATCTTGTTGAGATTTAAAGAGATATGATAAAAAAAGTGAATGTACCAAAACCTAATGTTTGTTTGAATCCCTCGATCTGATAAGACCCAAATAAAATAATTTTAGCACAAATTATCCGGAGATTCATAATATACAAAAACCCTTTTAGATAAACATTCATCTAAAATAATTATTCTACTTCATCAGGAAAAAAAAATGTGACTGTTTTGAAAAGAAATTTCTCTGATTAGAACAAACATGAACAGATTCATCGAATCTGTTTATACAACTAATTCTGAATATTATTATTATACATTCTACAGAGTATAACATGATTTTGAAGACAAAGTTTTTCAAAATGGAAAACAATCTATGTCAGAAAATAATGCAGATTATACTCTCATTCATTTTGTAATAATTCCAGTTGAGCAAAAGCTCTTATACAATACTGCTTTCAAAGTCCAGATGCAAAGTAGTTGGTTATACCACTTGGGCATCACAAATTACACAAGTACAAAACTAATTATATAAGGGAAGCACCCTTGTCTTTGTTATTAAAAGTCTCAGTTAGACAACATCAGTTACGCAACCTCAGACTGTTTTTCAGTATATCAGCAAATACTGACATTTTTGTACAAAACAAACATTTTCATATGTTTGCTACTAACTCATATGGTTATATTGAGGCTAATAATCAGTTTGGTTAAGTAAACCAAAACTAACTTTACTGTTCTGAAATAGCATAAATTTTTATTTGTGTATAGTTTTTTTAAAGAAGAAAAAAAAAGAAACCATTGCAGATAGCCTGGCAAAACCTCTGCTTGGATGAACCTCCAAGAGAAATGGAAAAAAATCAGTAATTTATAATTCTATTAAGAATCTGGTTAATTTTTAAAATTAAAACTCTTAAAAATCCAAATTTTGAAACTTGAATGCAAGCATATATTTCTCAACTCTGTAGACAGAAATGTTATTGAGTCTCCACTTCAAAGAACCTAATAACCTGAAGATAATAGGAATTAATACAAAAATGTTGAAATTTTTTTAAGAATCCAAAATGTTTGATTTTGAGGCAAATCTTTAGCATATATGCCAGATGCCATATTTTGCACAAAAACAATCTGGAATATGTATATAATGTTTTTGTTTTTTTTAAAGTAAAACAAACCATGGAAATACCTAACAAGAAATACAAAACCAATACCTTATTCTTTGAAAAAAAATAATATTGATAACCTTTCATAAACTGAAACCAACTACTAAAATGCAGTTGACATACTATTTTTTTAAGGGGAATTTTCAGCACATTAACAGAAATTATGTAATGCCAGGCGTAATTGTCTCTAGCAAGGTTTTCTACCATTTCCAAAGGGAAGTAATAAAAATCACAAAATCATAATTGTTAAAGTTGTTTACAGTAATAATAGAAAAACAAGGACTCAGCAAAAGAGTTTCTTGTTTTTTGCCTCTTAATAACCAATGATTATTTAAAAATAAAGTGAATTCTTGCCCACATATTCACTGGGCAACATTTATATACTTATCAAATGTAAATAAATCTAATAAGATTCAGAGCATTCATTTGACAATTTATCAGACAATTTATTTATTCAAATTTGGCAATTTTTTTCTGCAGTTGGTAGGGAAACCCACTATAGCAAATTAATTATCAAGTTAGTCAGAGAAAACATTAAGATTCAGGTGATGACCCAGTGCAAGAAGACTGGGCAATAATTAGTTCAACACACTTCTCTTTCAGAAATGATGTCAAGGATCAAAGACCATTTTATATCACTACAAAACAATATGAAGTGAATTACAGTTCAATGTTCTGAGCAAATAAAAAAAGTTCACATCATCTTGGAGAAATTCAACACAAACTCTCATTAAGAGTGGATTGCCTTATCTTTCCCCAAATTAGTATTCAGTTTCACAAAACATTTTTAATTATCAGTAGCCAAAAGAGAATAAGTCATTGAATCTTGTAAATTATACAAGACTTGATAACCAATGTTAAATTGAACAATATAGAAATGTCTTTAATGTTCCTAACTGATATTTTCCATTTGCTATTTACATTTTAAATGTTGACAAACTTAGTTTTCTCTACTGTTCTCTTTAGAAAAATAGAGAAAACTAATACTTGATGGTTCAGCAGAATATTTTTATAAGTTTATGATACACATGCTAAATATAAAAAATAAGCATGTATTAAGTTTGTTCTCTGATAATAAAATTTCTTTATATAAAATCTTTTGATTCTAATTGACAAAGTTTACTTTTTCAAAAGCTAAATTGGAGACCACAAATTGTAAAGATAAGATTCAATATAAAATCCAGTGTTAAGTATTTAAATATGTATGAGTATATTTTTGTGGGAATGTAATATTCTACAGTCACAGTATATGAGGACATTGCATTTTGGAAATCATGTGCACAATGAAACTTAGCAATTTTTAAAGTAATTAGTAAGAATTGTAAGATACATTATTCTCATAATGTTATAGACATAACATTTGAAATGTACCTAAATCATGAAGCATTTGTCTTGTAAATTCTGATTTAGTTAAAAAAAAACAAAAAAACAAATTTAAGGTTTATTTGTTATAAGTTAATTATAATAAGAAAGCTTATTACTTTTTTTTTTTTTTTTAATTAGATTTACAATTTCTGGTCAGTATTAAATTATTAATTTTATTCTTTTTTAATCTTTGCAGGAGCAAGAGAAGAGAGAGGTGAATGAGAACCTTAACAGCCAGTTCACCCTATTTTATTCTAGTTTCCACTCTCCATAAATCCTCTTCCTGACCAACTTCTGACCAAGCAAATAGAAGATCCAGCTATCAATCACAACCAATCTGGAAAATCAGATATATAAAGATAGCCAAAGTTATAAGCAAAAAAAAAAAATTGATAGGAGAGAGATTCCTTCCATGATAATCAATACAAGGATTAGATTGACTGAATCTAATTCTAACCAACTCTGCCCTACTGATTTAATGCACAATCATTATCTTACCCATTTTTAAATGGATTGTGGTCAAATATACATTTTTTTTCTTTTTATATAATTATGATTTTTCTCATGGAGTCATTTTAAATGCTTAATTCTTGGAACTCATTCAGTGCCCTTACTGGTTGGATGCGCTTCTTTTGAGCACCCTTGCGGACTTTTGCTGTCAATTCACTGGGGTCTTCCCTGCGGACAAGAGGCTTTTTCTCTGGAGCTTTCATCTTCCACAGAACCACAGGGGCCTACCAACAAAGTATACCAGAAAAAGTTAATTATTTTAGTTCTGATTTTTAGAAAGGATAAAAAATTAATCACAATAAAAAACATTCCACATTCTTTTAAAAGTTAAATTCTGTGTTTTATAAGAACAGTGTAAAGTAGAATTTAAATTAAGATCTACTGTTAAATATGTTCCTGAAGAAAAAGTTATCTGCCTTCATAAATAGAGTCAAAATAAAGAAACAAAAACAATTACTTACATTAGCTGAATTCGTTTTGTACTGTAAAAAGAAACATTAAGAAATGATGATTAATTTTAGAGAGAAAAAGAAAAAATATATAGAAAAAGCAGCTAATAGCAAAGGATTCATTATTACCTTTGACCCCTTGTAAATAAGGTTAACTACTTTTGGTTTCCAAGACTTATGTAAAGAAAGCTACCAGGATAAATAGTGAAAAGTGTTTATAAAGATAGACAAAAGCAACAATAACTTTACTGTAGCTAGTAAAAAAGTTACTGACCTTGGTTGATGCCACATAGCAGGCTTTTACAGTCAGGACGACAGCATTCATTAGATTTTTTGCAGCTGTGATAAGTGAAGTGGCACTATCCAACTAATAGAAAAATAAAAAGAAAAATCAGCACAACTTTTCCAAATAATGTTAATTCTTTTTCAAGTGTTAAACAGTTTATACAGCTTATATGTATATATGATCATAAGTCCTGTAACCATTTGGGGTTGTACAAGCACCATAATACAGCAGCAGTGGGTATCTGTCTAGAGCAAGTCTGTAGAAACCCATCCCTCCTAGGACTGATTTTGAGTTTAGTTGTCATTCTTTTAGGCTAATTATCAATGCTCAAGAGCCCAGTCTCTTCTGCTATTTAATCCAAAGTGAGGAGAGGTGGATTCATGTCTTTACCAAGGGAATTAGAAGTAAGTGCACCTAACAGACTTGGAAGTCATCACACTGGTTCTACTTTCCATAACAATAACCTTTACAGTATAGAGGGTTACCGTACAAGCACCTCCAAAGCTTTAGATGACCAGATCTTGGCAGCTGATTTATCTGACTTAGCTTTAGTAACTCATTAAGAGAAAGATTGGCTAGTCACATTCAATATCTTGAAAACCAAACAAGTGATGTTCCATAATCACCAAGTGAAGACTAAATTTTCACCTATCGCAACAAAGAGGTGCTCTTTCAGGGAGGCCCTTGAATATTTATTGGGACTCACATGAAACATACAATTACTAAAAATACTGGATAAATGGTTGGTTGCTTCTAAATATCCGACTCCTGCTATCATCTACCCTTACAAGAGACAGATCAAACTGAAAATGGAATGTCATATCAGCAGGAGCTTACCAGTCTTCACTTTCCAGTTTCCATAGAGTCAACTTTGTGGGTGATGAAATATTTTCCAGCTAACACCTTTCTGCACAGATGAAATTTTGCAACTCTCACTGCTCTATCACTATTTCCATGGAAACTGTTCAAACTACATTTGTTCATTTCACCTGTTCTAATCACTGTTCCATAATGGTGTAGGTTTTGTCCACATGACAGATTTGAGTAGCTTTCTTTTAATCTCTAATAATTGGTGTTATCACATTCATACATTATCCCAATTAAACATTTATAGGATGCAGTGGAAAAGTCTTTTTGTATGCAATAAGATTTTGCACTTGCAAATATCAGGGAACTGTTGACAGCTATTGAGAGAGCATGGCTCAACATCTCTCCAGAAAATGTTAATCATTTACAGAATCAATGCCACCTCAAGTTACTGCATTTTGCCAAACTAGAGATATTATTACACTAGGCACAGTGTGTTTGCACATGTGTGCATACAAGATGATAATGACATAAAAGTACATTAACACTTTCATGGCTTAATCAGAATTAAGACATTTCTTTATAAAAAAAAAAATTTTCAAAACAAAAGATATTGTTCTTTTGTAGAATTTTAGAAATATGAGCAAAAGATATTTGTTTAGACCCTACAAGGTTGATAAAAATAGCCAAAAGTTTAAAATGTATACTAATGTTATTTTAATTCTATAACTTTGGAATATTGCAACACTCATTGCCAATGATAGAAATAAAGAAATCTCCTATATTTAAATGTATTAATTTCTGTAATCTATTTATTCATCTTTCAGCATGATATTCAGATAATACAGAACTACAGATAATTTTCACTCCAATTTGTGATAAGTTAGACAAGCCACATTGAGAAAGCAGGTTTCACAGTTTGCATTACAAGTAATTGAGGATTATTAAGGATGCATTCCATTTCCCAAAACTTAACCAATTGACTAAATTCCACATTTGGGTGGGGAGGTTTCTATGTTAGGACAATTATTTTCAGTAACTTGTAATAATGGGAAATTAAAAGAATCTTGTACTAATTCAATTCACTAGTATACAATTAGAATGAGTAGTGTGGTGTAATGGATAATGATCCAGAATGAGAAATTTGAGAGCAGAGTTCAAATTCCAGTCAGATTCATTACCTTTACTTGCATGAAAATACTCTTGGAAAAGGAGTACGAATCCATCTCTTTACCCTTCCACCAACACCTATGCGTTGAATACCAGGATAGACAGGGGTCCTACAGTCTCATTTGACTACTATCCTACTGCAGAAGAAAACAGCAATCTACGATGGAAAAATTGTCTGCCTTGCCCACTATGAATCAAAAGAGACATGATTACCCAAGAATGTATCATGTATAGCACTAAATTGACTGAGTATACAATACAAAAGAAATATTTCTTACAAATAAAATAATTAAAGAAGGTTACTTTTTTCTTTGTGTAAAACATTTGAGGATTTATGTAGTAAAGTTTCCATAAATGATTTGTCTTGAAATTTCAGTAAATATACTTTTATATTGATTATGAAAGTTAAAAATTAATTTAGGGCCATTCACATTGCATGTACAGTAAGCACATAGTGGGTGTGGGGTGGGGTGACCAAAAAGCGTATGTTTACATACAACAGGTAGGGGGCAGAGGTCAAGTACATAAGCATGAAAAAAAAATTATGCTGATTTTTAAAAGTTTGATAAGCGAAAGAAATTTCACTTGCAGAAAAGAAAGTCTTTGTTTCAAGCTTTTTAAATTTATTTAGTTATACAGAAGCTGTTCTAATTTATTTGGTTTTGAAATGAACCAGAACAAGTCTGGGAAACAACATTTGCATCAGGTGTGAATTCCAGAAAAAAAAGAGTAAAAATGCTTCATAGAAATTTCAAAAGAAATTTCATGGCTAAATACTCCGCTCACAGATACACAAATAATAAAAGGGTATTAAATTAAAAAGAGAATGAAACACTGCAATCTGTTTCACCTCAATATTTTCAATGGTTTATTTCACAAGAAAAGGCACTAATTACTTGAAATGGATAAACATGTTCAGTATGGAATTTTTTTTTTAAAGCAGCTACAAGAGGCTACACTGACACTTAAAAAAAAAGAAAAAAAACAGTATTCTAAAGCATAAGAGCTTTGGAACTAACTAAAAGACATGGTAAGACATTGAATGACAAATTGTTTTGGTTAAAAGCAAGGCTTGGCTTCTCAAATCACAAAAAGTACCTACACATGGTGAAAGGGGTCTTTAAAAAGTACATGTGTACAAGGGGGAGGGGTTCAAAATATTCAAAATTTGATGGATGTATGCAAATGACACCTTTATAGGTACTTCTAGCTCAGTCGCTGAAACAGCATAGCATGATGTTAAAAGGCTCCATCATACTTAAAGTTTTGTCAAAATGTTTATGCTGTTATTAAGAGGAAAAAAAAAAGTAATTTTTTTACTTATTTTATGAAATATTTTAATCCTTTTTAACACATTCAAAATTTTCAGAGTGACCAATTTTTTCTATTTTATTTTTTTTAAAACAAGAGTTTACAGCAAATATATTACGCAGCTCATTTTTTTTTTTGCAGATGAAAAACAATTTAGAAATAATTGCAAAAATCAAATAATGGTCAGATTCTGATGAAACTTTCAGGACCTACTCACAAATTACTAAATTATTTTGGAAAATCTTAGATTTTTTTTTTTTCACATAAGTTACCTACCTCCAATTAATTTCCTGTAATTTCTAAAAATTGTTTACAGTCACAAAACTATTTTATTAGTTAAATGCAGGACTCCTTGAGTAATGTAAATCACCTAATTTCTTTTTTTTTTCTCTCACAGTTGCTCCTGTCCAGAAAATCTGCTCTGAATAGTGAAAACAAAATGGCAGTAAAACGATGCCATTTCTTATTTAGATAAACTTTTAATTGCTTTTATAAACAATATATATTAAGAATATTATAGTCAATGAATTTTTACAAGAATTGTTTTCATTTTTTAATTGTAATAGTTTATAAAGCTTCAAAGTTCTTTTAAAATTTCTAAAAGTTATGTTAATAAGTGAAGACTATATTTACTAATCAAAAATTGAAAAGGTTAATACAAATCTTCATGCACCAAGATTTTTAAAATAAAGTTTTTTTTGAGTGTGTGTGTGTGTGTGTGTGTGTGTGTGTGTGTGTGTGTAGAAATGTTTTTAAGGTAGGCCATAAGTGTCACATGTTTCAAGGGTTGCAGTTGCATTACCACTGTTATGGCATAGAAATTCATTCTGTTATTAAATTTTTAAATTAATTTAAAAGAAAGTTTTATATTTTAATTTTTATTTTTCAGAAAGCATCTTCAAACATAGGGTAAACTAACTAAAATCCAATAATTGATAACTGCTGAAAAAAGATTCATTTCTTCTTAAATTACTAGGTAATTAAAACCCAGAAACAAAACATTCACTTAGGTTTCATAAATTTATGTCAATTCTGGTTCCCCATACTTAGCCAGATGTGCAAAGGAAATGATGACAGGTTGTCATCAATCACTTCACAGATCAGAAAGATAAGCCCTCCAGTGATTAAGAAATATTTTTCTTCTAAATTTCATGCTATAAATAAATAATACTTGTTTCAAATCAGATTAACCTTAAATTTGCTAATTTTTCACAATGTTTGAAAGATTTTAAAACTAAGAATTAACTTTTGTTTACAAACCCATCAAAATTTGAAAAAATAGCTAAAATAAAAATTCTCAAAAATTTTAGTTTCCAATCAACATAATTTTTATTTGAAATACAGAGTATTTTGTTTACTGGGAAGAGTAAATTTATTTTGCTTCAATTAAAGTAAATTTCAAGTAAATTTATTTTGCTTCGTTTTTTTTTTTTTTTTTATTTATTTATTTATTAAAATTTGCTTTAAAAGGTAAGTATCAAAAATGAGTGGAGGTACCCAAGTTGTAATTTTCCTAGATTTCCAAAAATTAGTTTTTATCTGAATCAAAACTATAAATTAGAAAAAAAAGAAAACTAATAAATATTAATTCTACTTTAAAATGATCCATATTCACATTTGATACTTTTTTTAACTTGTTAGAAAATTCTCTTGCATTAAGGACTAAATTCCATTCTATTTTTCTCTCACTATGTGTCTGTCATTCCCTATCATAGATGAAGGACCCAAACCCCAACCTCTCCAACCAGTGTGTCATATATAGGGTAGTTAGAAGTAAATTTAATCACTGCTCAACCTGGTTTCTGCCAAAAAAGGGAAGTGTTTTGTCAAATGATCAATCATTTTCACTTTACTGGCCATTCCACCTTTTCTAAAATCCTACCATTTCATTCATGTCCAACTTGATTTGACGTCAATTTCATTTTTCCTTAAATTCTTTAAATGTAAGTCATTTTCATGGTTTTTTTTTGGTTTTTTTTTTTATTTCATTTTAAATTTTAATCTGCTTTCTTGTCTTTGGTATGCACAATTGAACCATCACATGGTTTCTTTTAGGTTTTTTTTATAAACTTGTTAGAAAATTCTCTTGTATTAGGGACTAAATTCCATTCTTTCTTTTCTCTTTTTGTAAGTGATCTTCTTCTAAGTTAAAACTTAGTTAATTTTTTTTCTTTTTAGTAGATAGACCCTACTATCACCCTGTTCATACTCCTCCCTCTTCTATTGAACAGGATTAGAAGCTCATCCCTTGGTTTCCTTTTTAGGAAGGGGTTCTCAGTTTCTTTCCTCTCCTCAGGTCTTAATAGTGGTGCTGTCGCATGCTTTTTATCATGTATGTGTATTGTGGAAACGTCTCTTCAGAGGGTACCAGGTTGGCAGTTTCCTGGGTGTTGCTTCTGACTGGTAATTAGGAGCCTTAACTCTTGCATAGGGTCTTGAGTGTCTGCTCTGATCAAAGTTAAATAATATCGGGGTTTCTAGTAGCGCCATGTTGCGCATGGATGGGTGACACTGCAAGTGCTTCTGGTGGGCAACCCTGAGGCTACATTATGTTGCAGTCTGTGCCAGTTTCCTTCCTACACATGCTGCATTTGACAACTGACTTATACTACTACTCTAGGCCTCTCGTTACCAAAAAATCTAATTATAACATCACACAAAGTAAGAATTAAAACCAAACCAACTAAACAAAAATCACCCAAACCTGTTAACATCTTTCTCTAACATCCCTGGTATCCATATGAGCATTGAATCCTTTTTCCCATGTAAACTCACCTGACATCTTAGCTCTGTGAAACTAACCTTGACCCTTCTATTCCTTCCTCTGATTTCTATATCCCTGGCACACTTTCTCTTTAGAAAGGACTCCAATGTCCATATGCATGGAATTGGCATTTATGACCATGAACAACTCCCTCTAGCTAAGGTGATTTCTCTTGAATCTCCAGATCATTCCTACATGCATCTCCATCTGTCTCTAAGCTTGGTTAGCAATCTTTTCTTTCTCTGCCATTCCCTTTCATCTCCTGACTGTTCCATATTATGACAGCATCTCAAACAATGTAGATAAGGCCATTTCCTCTAATCTGTTCACTCATATTTGTGTTTGGAGACATTAATGCCCACCATGCCAAGTGGTTGGAAACTTTCACAGATTTTGCAGGTGTCTATACCATAAACTTTTCAATCACTCTATCCCTTATGCAAATGGTGGATTTCCCTATGCATTTCTCTAACCTTAATGGAACTAATTCTCTGCTAGATCCCTGTCTCACTTCAATCTCTGACTCTTGCCATGTGGTGCAGTTTTACCCTCTTGGAATCTCTGATCATACTGTGGTTTCCGTTAGTATCTCCTTCCACTTCCCCTCCCCCAAGGAACCTTCAACCAGCAGAAGATCTTACTGCAACCAAAGAGCTAACTGGCAGTCATGCCACAACTTTCTATGTGACATCCCATGGAACAAAGTTTTTAGTCTTCCTGTTGAAGACTGTGCATTCGAGGTCTACTCTTGGGTTAAAGCTGCCATCAATGCTTTTATCCCAGTCAAGAAGTTACAACTTAAACCCCATTCATGCCACTAGTTTTCCTTTGCTTGTTCAGCTGCTATTGCCCACAAGAATCACTTCTTCCAGCTTTATCAGAGCCATGCATTTAACAATAATAGGCATCTTTTTACCTCTGCTCGTAATGAGTACAAGAGGAACCTAAATGATGCTAAGTGATTGTTTGCCAAAAGAATGAAGCAGCATATAGCATCCTGCAAGTTTGGCTCCAAGAACAACTGACAGCTTTGTAAAAATGTGTTAAATAACAGCAAGCCCTCAATCCTCTCTTTAATCAAAGCAGACAAGGCCAAGTGTTTTGCTTGCAGATTCTCCAACAATTCAACATTCAATTTGTCTGGGGTATCCGCACCCGATTTCCCATCTAGAACTGAGGGTCAACTGAGTGATTTTCACATTACCCCCTTGCTGGTCTGACAATTTCAAAGCTTGACCCCCATAAAGCAAGCAGAGGTGATGGAATACCAATCATTGTCCTGAAGATATGTGCCTCTCAACTCTCATCTGTCCTCTCTAAACTATAATTACTGTCTCTGCTTCTTGCTTTCCTGCCTGCTGGAAATCCTTCTCTGTGGTTCCTGTATTTAAATACTCTGGAGAACCCTCAGACCCCTCTATTGCTCTATCAGCTTCCTACCAATTTTTGGCAAAGTGTTCAAGGCTATTATCAAAGTTGAAGTTGTACATCTCACAGCCCATGGCCTCTTCTCTGATAAACAGTATGGTTTCTGCTTCACCAAGTTTACTGCTGATATGCTAATGACCATCACAGAGTATATATACCAGACTTTCAATAAGAATGGCAAAGCTCCAGCTTCTGCCCTAGATATCTCAAAAGCATTTGACAGAGTCTGGCATGCTGGCCTTCTACGCAAACAAACTACATGGTTATAGGATAACTGAACACTTGTTAGATCTAATCCAGTCATTCCTTTCAAATCAGGTAATGAAGGTAGTATTGAATGGGCATGCTTCCATATATTATCATATGAATGTTGGTGTCTCTCAAGGATCTATTCTAGGTCCTACGCTCTTTCTGATCTTCATCAATGATCTCTCTAAGGCATCTATGCTGATGACACCACCATTTACTCCCACCTTGATAAGAAATCTCCTGGAGCTGACAAAGCAAACTTCGCTGCTAATCTTGAAAAGGACCTCCAATCTGTGGTGGACTGGGTTAAGAAATGGCTTGTAAATTTTACTGCTTCCAAAATGAAGCTGCTATCCCTGAACTATCATAGAGAATCACTACTACCCCACATCAGCAAAACAAAAAAAAAAAAAAAAAAAAAAAAAAAAAAAAAAACAAACTTTGCACCTCCTTAGCCTAACTTGACTTCAAGTGGAATAACTACATTGAAGCCATAGCTAAGTCTGCTGCTAGAAAGGTCGCACTGTGTAGGGCCATAAAGTTTTTCTCATCTGAATCCATCTTGTAGCTTAGCTCACTGGTGCCCCCTCTGCATGAATTTACTCAAGCTACTAGACTAGTGAAAACCAATCAAATGTAACTGCAAATTCTATTCTACCATCTTCTTTGCTTGCACTTTCCACCTGTTGAATTCCCTTTTATACTTGCTTCCCTAACAGTTACAATCTCCAAAAATCTAAATGCAATGTCAATTGTCATCTATTTTCTCTTTGACTATCCTTTTCCTGACAACCCTTGTATCACGCTTTTCTCTTTTTCCACTCTACTCTCATGCTGCTCTCTTCACATCACTGTTCTCATCCTTCTCTTAACCATTCCCTGACACCCACTATAGCTTGTTCTTCCTCATCACTCATCTCTTATGTAACCCCCTGCATACCAATGGCACTAGGTTTTCACAACCTGTTAAGTGCCAAATATCCACTTTTTTAAAAAGCATGTCTTGATTTTGTTCTATACATATTAACCTGCATTCTGACAATGTTATTTAATCACTGGGGAATCTGTTCTATTATTAGCCTTATAATATTTCTGCCATCTATCAACATGGCTCAAGTTAGCCTTTAGTAAACAGTGAATCATTGTGCATTCTTGGGATAACATTCACAGATATGAAGTAGAAAGACGATATTTTATCTATTGCTAGGTCAGCTTTCTAAGAAAGTTGGTTCAGTGGCATGAAAGAATTTTTCTCTCCAGAATCTACCTTAGATATCTATAAGTCTACCATTTGTCAATCCTTAGAATATTGCTGCCACATATGGTCCACTGGACCAGCTATTTACCTTGAGCTCCTCGATAAAATCCAAAAAAAAGAATCAGTAATATTGTAGATCCTGATTTTAACTTCAGTCACTTTCTCACAGCTGTAAGTTTGCCTCTTTGTGTCTTTTCTATAAATACTTCCATGGTAATTGTTTGGATGAGTTCTTGGCCATGGTACCTAGACTTGTTGAATTTAAGTGCACGAGACTTCATCAATTTGCAGTTGAGCTCTCTAGATGTAACTATAAATTCTATGCTGTTTCTTTTCTTGCACTACCTTACAGCACCATGCTTTCCAGCCACCTTTAATCTGCAAAAATCTAAATGTAATGTCAATCATCTACTATCCTCCTTATTACTTTCCCCTTCCCACTCATTATCAATGTTTCTAATTCTTCCACATCCTGTAAGCTCCTTGTGTCTTAGTGGCTTTCTGCCTTGCAAAGAGTACTACCAAATAAATTTACTTATATATAGTAATTCTGTTATTACAATGTTTTATAAAAGCATAATATCTCTACACAAAAATGTTCATGTTTCAATACTGTTCTTCAGGTGATACACTCCTGATCAAAATTTTAAGACCACTTAAAAATCTTTAAAAAGAAATATTTTTTTTACAGATAGATTTTAAACTCCTCCCACTTAAGGTTACCAATACTACAATCTAAAAGGTTATGGAAACAAAAAGCTATATTCCAAACATTTTATTTAGAAATTTACATTTTTATAAAATGAGGCAATTTACACATGATCAAAATTATAAGACCAGAGACAAAAATTCTATGAAATTGTACAAAAAGTGTATGAAAACATTCAACAACTAAATTTAATAATGAGTTCTACCTCCACTGCTTTTGATGACTTCAAAAATTCTGTCGGGCATGCTAGAAATAAGTGTTTCCATTAAGGTGCGGGGGATGTTGCTCCAGCTTCTGAAGATGGCTTCACGAAGTTCATTTTTTGTTGAATATTGTTTGCCATTTCGATAAACATCTCTTGTCATCCATCCTCAAACATTCTCAATTGGGTTCAAGTCTGGTGAGCATGCAGGATGTCCCAAGAGATGGACCCCATTTTCTTGTAGAAAGATCAAGGTCCATCTTGCTGCATGGATTGCAGCATTATTCTGTTGGAATAACCATCCATCCACACACAAATGATGGCCCTCCATCATCAATGATGCTTTTTGTAGCATGCTAACATAACCAGTCGCTGTTTGACAACCCTACACCACCTGGAGCTCCATCGTCCCACTGTAAGAAAAGGCACCCCATACTATTAGGGACTCTCTACCACTATGACGTGTGGAGAAAATTTCAGGAGGCATGTTTTTGTTATGCCAATATCATTGGAAGCCATCAGGACCATCTAGATTGAATTTTTTCTTATCAGAAAACAGGACTTTCTTCCACTTCTCAACGTCCCATGTTTGGGATTCACAACCAAACTTTATGTAGTCCAACTTGTGACGTGGAAGCAGCCAAGGAATTTGTTTATGCTTTTTATTTACCATGCCTTTTTGTCGTAAATGTCGTCTGATGGTTACAGGACTGCAATCAGCATCTGTGACTGCCTTAATTTGACTAGAAGAAAGTCCCCCATCTTTCATAACAACTTCTACTCAATGCAGGAGAAATTTTTGGGGGCCTATCAGGGGATTTTACTTTTCCATAATTCTCACTGTTCTTTAGAAAGTTGCAAATCACAGTTTTACTGCGATTTACCTTAGCTTCGGTCGCCCACTGTGACAAACCTTGCTTATGGAATTCTAGAACGTTCAACTTCGGTAAGTTTGCTTGCTTTAGGCAGGGTAACACCTTTACGCACTGATTGCTAAGCTCTAACTGAACTAAAAACATTGGAATTACCATAGATCTAACAATTTATACTCCTGGTCTTATAATTTTGATCATGTGTAAATTGCCTCATTTTATAAAAATGAAAATTTCTAAATAAAATGTTTGGAATATAGCTTTTTGTTTCCATAACCTTTTAGATTGTAGTATTGGTAACCTTAAGTGGAAGGAGTTTAAAATCTATCTGTAAAAAAAAAATTTCTTTTTAAAGATTTTTAAGTAGTCTTAAATTTTTGATCAGGAGTGTATGTTAAAATAAATGGTGAAAATGGTTTATTTTTAAAATATAAAATGAATTCATGGTTATTTAGAAAATTAGGGAGTGGTAGTTGGAGAAAATACTTTAGGTGTATCAATATTGTTCAATCAAAAATGAGTATTATGTAACCATGAAGTTTTAATATTTGGGTTATGAAAGGGGGCAGGGTGGCTTGGATCTAGACATGTCACTTTTCAATTTTGTCTGGATAAGATACATAGTGTGACCTTAGATTTTTTTAAATGGGTAGACAATTTTTTAACAGGAAGTCAGATTTTAGGTTTTTTTATTGAACAATAGATTTTTTTTTACTATTATCTATGAGGAAACAGGTCTGGAATGTATCGAGCACACTTTATAAAAGTAAATGCTTGAACAGTGGGTTTTAATCTACATGTTTCTTCACTTTTTTTGTAAGTTTCTTCACTTTTGCGGATGTGTATATGTGTTTGGGCACCTCAACCCGGTGTAATGGTTAGCAAGCTTGTCTCAATAGCACCTACTACAACTGAAGTTTTTTTTTTTTAATCATATCACCCCAAGCAAGGCAGTAACGCCACTGATGCGCAGGGGGAAATCCGACTTTCACTGGGTACCCCCATACTTTTGACCTTGTGCCAAATCTAAGTGGCATTTAGAAAGCTACCACACATACTGAAATTAGAGAAAGCTTTCAACACTTACCCCTGATACAATAAGTTCTCCACTAACACTTTGTACATCAGCTTTTACTTTGCTTGTAATGTTCAACTGGTGGCAATACAAGGCTATCCTCTGGAGATAGGCAATCAAGTCTTTTTTAGATACCGAATCAGGACACTGAAAAAAGAAATGGTAAAGAGATTCTAAGCAACATCAAATACAACTAAAACATGCAGGTAAAAGAGAAAACAAACTGCACCATGCATTTCACATTATGAAATTAAGTCATTTTTTTATTTTTTCTCCTTTTTCTATGTGCTGTGTCTCTTCAGGAGGTTGGTGATCATGGCCTTCCAAATCTCCTTAGCCTTTGTCACTTAATACTCCTGTTATCCCACTCAATACTCACTCCTCCATCTATCTGCTCAAGTCCATCAAGTATGTTGTTTTCTTTTCCTTTGTCTCTCTTCTCTGTCTCATGGGCATCAGTTTCTCCAAGTTCTCCTTCCTCATTACATGTCGCAAAAACCTCATCTGACTTTTCCTAATGTTAAGTATCAATTTCATTCTTGTGGCCATCATCTCCAAAACCTTGTCATTGCTCACATTTTCCATCCATGATATCCTCAGCATCCTTCTGTAGAACCCCATTTCAGTTGCTTCAAGTTTTTCCTTCATCTGTGATGAGATTATCCAGTACATCTGTTATATTAAAGGACAGACCTCACATAACAATCCAGTACTCTTCTTTGTTTCCAGCAAAATTTTTGTCTCTTAATACTTCATTCAACTTCTGGAATGCCTCCTTGGCCATGCCAATATGCCTTTGGATCTTTGTATCAGTTTCCGTCTTCTGTTAGAAAATTCCCAGGTATTTAAATTTCTGCACCTGTTTGATTTTAGTATCCCCACCTTGTAGTTGGTATTTCAGGCTTCTCTTTTTACAGAATACCATGCATTCAGTTTTCTTGTAGTTTATATATAGTCCTTTGACTTCTTTAACTACTTCCTGTCGGAGGTCTTTTAGTTTCTTTTCTGTACTCGCTATAAGCACTGCATATCTTATATTTTTCAGATTGCAACAGCCAGTCACGAATCCTGGTAGGATTTCTAGAGTTCTCAGAATGCTCTTGCTGTATAGTTTGAATAGGTTTAGTAAAAAGACACATCCTTGTCTTACACCCCTTTCTATCTCTGTGAATCTGCTGAACTAGTTTGCTGCCAGTAAAGGTTCTTGATTACTGTAAGGTCATTCTTGAACATGTCAAGATTGTCAAGCATTTCTATCAGGTCTGTGCCATAACTTATCAAATGCCTTTGCATAGTCAATGAAATACAGGTACACATCTTTCTGCATTTCTATTGTACTTTCTGATAAGATTCTAAGTATAAATATTGTGTTCCTTGTTCCAGTGTCCTTGATTAAACCACACTGTTGTTGTCCTATTACCATTCTGATTCTGCTGTGCATTCTATTCATCAGAATTCGGATGATAAGTTTTGTTACAGGACTCATTAAGCTGATTGTTTGGTAGAGTCCAGATTCATTTGCACCTGGCTTCTATAAAAGAAAAAAAATTGATCTGCTCAGGTCTTCTGGGATTTCTCTACTGTGGTAGATTTTATTTATAATTTCTGCGATTTTTGTATACTCTGAAATCATCTAAGGCTGTCAGCATCTCTATTACAATGCCATCTGGTCCAGCTGCTTTGTTTCTATTCAGTTTGGCCAGTGAAGCTTCCACTTCAGATTTTAATAAAAAAAAAAAAAAAAAAAAAAAAAGAGCATAAAGAAAACAATTATTTCAGTGAGTAGATAATTACACAAAGGAGACAAAGTAATTGACAAAAAATATGACCAATCCCCAAACTATGCACACAAAGATGAAGGATTATTAATAAAAATGAAAGTAAAAATAAATGGGCAAGAAGAAAACTTTAAAGGGAAAATAATGACATTATCAAAGAGGAAATAACTCCAAAACTGTTAAAAGTAAGAAATTGTTAACAGAAAAAAAAAAAAAAAAAAAAAAGAAATAAAAACAAAAGATCCAGTAACAACATCTAAATTATAATGAATTGTGAGGACGATATTAAGAGAAATGTGAAAAGCCAAAGCAATCTATCAAAGAAAAATAAAATCGACATTGATATTCCATGATTATTCCCCTTCAATAAAAATATCAAATGCTTCAATCTGAAGAAACAGCACAAAAGCAATTCAATGTAAATGTTAAGAATCAACTTCTGACCAATTCGTGATTGGATCCAGTTGTCTGGTTATGTAGTCAAGTAAAATTTGTTACAATAAAAAGAAATTAAGTGAGGGAAGAATGCTAAACAAAATTAAAAAGCATTTTTAATTAAAGTTTGTTACATAAGGGTTTTAAAATATTCTTAAGTATGATTTCTTTAACTAAAAGAAAGATAAACAAGTTCTTAAATTATTTTTTAAGTTAGAAATCCATTTACTTTGTTTCTACTAATAGTTGTAAAAGATTTGATACAAGTAAAATTAATAAAGTAGAGCTGTCTTAATGCATGTGCACAATGGCCACTTGCACTGGGGCCCCAGGAGCATAGGGACTCCATGCTAATCTGTGTATGCTAAATGACTTGTTACAAAAGCTCCCTTTTTAAGAAAATACTAAAAATAGAAATTACAAAGACTAGCCCTGCATATTGTGATTGGTGAAAATATGTCATAGCAGAAAGATCCATTTCATTTGAGTAGTTCTCATATAAAAAAAGAAAGGAGAATGTTCTTGAAGACACCAGAAATGGCGAGAGCTTTCCTCAAAGGGGCCATATAACTACATAAATGGAAGGACTGGTTTATCTGGCCAGTTCATTTTACTTGCAGACAATTTTGCTATCACAGAAAAGATCAAAGAACTGACCACAACTCATTCTTTGCACACTCCTAACACAGATTTATTAACTTAATATTTGTGACCAAAACTACTATTGACTGTCGGTTGGGGACAATATCTTATTTTTCTAAACTGAATAAATATTGTTTGGAATGTTCAGTTGTAATATATTTATATTTTTACTTTTGTAAATAAATTACTTTTATTGTTATAAAATTCTAGCGTTGATAGCATTTTGCCATTTTCCTTTTCTTTTGGTTGCAATCTAAATTTTCATTTCACAACAACAAAGTAATTCATATTTCTCTTCAGATTTCTCTTTTATAAAACTGAACTGATTTTATACTTGTCTATTTAAAAATGTCATTTTTTTTCCTTCAGCCAATTTGAATGAAGAGAGTTTCACTAAAAAAAAATAAAAAAGTAAATAAACAAAAAAAAAATAAAAATTGCAACTAGTTACATATTTTGATTTAAACATTAATGCAAATATGAAAAGAAGCAGAACTTCAGTCCTAGTGTAACAGCAATGACATGATTATTGGATATATTTATACATTGCATATGAACTCAGGTATAGGGCTACGTGTCAATTATTAGTGATTTATTGATTATTTATCAGAACATTTTTTCCTTTTTTTTTTTTATTTTGGAATTTTTCAAGTGATTGAAATTTTTTTAAAAATTGTTTACAAAATATCACAAGTTGTATAGTTCAAACTATTTTCTATAGAAGTTGAAAGTAATCTTTTTCAGATATTCTATCATTATTTTGGCAGTAGGTATATTTTTGAAGAGCATGTTAAAATTTTGTGCTTGGTAATAGTAGCTAGATAATTTTTGTGCTTCTTACATTCTATCAAGATATGTTTACCAGTGAGAAATTGATTGCAGTGGGTACACGAAGTGGTGTGTGTGTGTGTCTGGTGAGCATGTCCAATTCTTATTTTGTTGAGGTCAATGTCTTGTCTGAGATCAGTCAATGGCTCTATATTCTTATTGTCAGCTGAGGTTCATACAGTTTATTGTTTGGGAACATGTTCCAAATGGCATGACATTTCCTTTTGATGTGTTGTAAAATTGTTTTTATAATCTGTATATGGGAGTTAGAGGTTGGTTATTTTCATTGTCTCTCTTGCCAGTGTGACAGATTCATAATTTCCCTTGATGCCTATATGGCTAGGAATCCAGACCATTATTATAGTTTTGTATTTTATTAAATGATGAAAAGATTCTAAGATTTCTTGAATATAGGAATGATTTGTTTTTTTTTTCTTCAATTGCTATTAAACTAGACAGGAAGTGTGAGAATATTCAAAACTTCCCATTTTAGAATTTTCTATTATTTTAAGTGCCATTTTAATGACTTGTAGTTCAGCTCTTCAGATAGATGATTTATTTGGTAGCCATACATACTTTTGTTGACTGACACAAAAAAACAAAAGAAAATGTAAAGTCTATATGACGTTTGGAGATTATTTATTGTGACTGGTGTTACATTATCAAGGTCCTTGTTTATCTGTTCTAGTGCTTCACTGATTCAAAGTTCAAGTGAAGAGATGGTTGTTGGTTTATAGAAATGGATATATCGAGGTTCATTTCTTTTGGTATGCTAAGTTATTTGGGTTGGATTGCAGTTTTAGTACATCTCAGAGGATTAATTTTTCCCCATATTGGACACATATGTGGTTAAAAAAAAAACAAAAAAAAACACACTTAGCATGGGTGAGGTCTAGAAAGCTCCAAGTCTTAATTTCAGTCCTTGATTTTATATGGTTTGTAGGTTTTTTTAAGATGGGATTTACATGTGGCAGTGTAAATAATACATCCATAGACTAATTTTGATCTGATGTATGTATGACCTATAAATTTTGATTCATTACTTTTTGGTCAGCAACCCAATTAAGTTTTGATATTACTTTTAAAAGCTTTAAAGCCATTTGTCTTTTTTGCTTAAGGTAATCAATGTTCACCTTAAAGTTTTACTTTACTATCTAGTATGATTCCTAGATATTTTATTTGTTGGACTATCGGAATTAAGTGTCCATTTAATTTTAATTCTGGATTTAGGTGGTAGGCTTATTTTTGCAGAAATGCATACAAGCAATTTTTGTTTTGAAAAAACAGAATCCATTTTCCTTCTGTCCTTTTTTTCTATCTATTAACATGTTTAAACACATTTGTACATATCTTTCAAGGGAATGCATGTTTGGTGATATTGAGAGATCATCTAACAGATTTTTCAATTCCTGTATTAATGATTTTAATACATTATTCATTCACAAAATAAATAGTAACTGATAAAATGCTACTTTGAGGTACTTCTGCCTCTGAGCAGAGTTCATTGAATTTTAACCAGTTAGCATTGTGTAGTTGCCATTTTGGATACTTTCCTTCTGGCATAGGCTTGCTTATATTTAGAAAAATAGGTGAATTGGTTAGCATAAACTTTCCATCAAAAGTTCATAAAAATTGATAGGTAGCATATGGTTAGGTTGATAGTTGACGTTGGGTGTAGATAGGTATACACTTGGATATTAAGGATACATAGATCAGATGAGTCAAGTAGAGATTCTATAATTTTACCACTTTGATTGGGGTTCCTACAGCCCCACATTTTGCTGTATGCATTAACATCTTCCATCAGTAGAAAGAGTGGGAAGTTGTCAAATTAGCCTTTCTATTTCAGTCTGTTTTGGAGGAATATAAATTGAACATATATTTATTGTTCAATGAATTGAAGCTTTTATTGCTATGGTCTGCAGATTTGTATTTAATTGTAGTTTTTCATAGGGTATTGATTTTTTTAACCAATATTGAAGTACTCCCACTTGGCCTATTTTCTATTGTTGATACATTTGTTTTTTTAACTGTTTTTGAAGTTATCAAAGATGCTAAGATTTTTCTAATCCAAAAGGTGGCAACTTTGTTATTAGTTTGTCTTTTGTTGGTTTCTTTGATTTTCTGTGTCACTTTCTATACTCGCAATAATGTGTATTCTTTAGGATTTTTGTGACTATACTTTATTATTATTCTTATTATTCATCAGCCATGCTCGCCACCCACTTGAACTCCATATGAGGGAAGATGATGGGGGGGGGGGATCCCACTCACCTCATTCCTCCAGGGCTACATGACTGATATACTCAAAAGTGGGGAGGGTTCGAAGCACCTATTATACTCAGGATCATCCACTCAAATATGAGCTTTCCTCAGAGTTTGAAACCGCCATGTCAGATTCCTTTGCTCCTAGTCTAATTGACCCTATAGTCACTGCTTATTAAGTTAGTTTAATGCTTGATAATGGTAAATATAAGCACATTTTGTTGGTTTTGTTAGTCTGACTTAGGGCTTGACATGATCAGCCAGTTGATGAGATTGAGCCTCTCCAACCCCCTGTCTAGCTCAGGTAAGGACCAAAGTGGTGTGTTGGAGTTTAGGAGTATATGCACAGTATGTTGCCTATTGACCATGAAAGAATCTCTCCTTTGCTACATTAGGGTTCAATGACTGGAAGCACAGCAATGTTATTGTAGAACATGTTCTACAATAGAACATTGAAAGTGTATGACACCATATTTGATAAGGCATAAAGAAACTGAAAGTGTAAATTCTTTATTACTTGAACAACATCACTCAGAGCAGGAATATTGACAAAGTATTGACACATGTGGTTTGTGAAATTTGCTTTCTTGCCTCCTGAGATTTACCATTTTGTGAAGAAAATCAGATCATTAGATCAGCAAAAAATGGCAGCTATTTAGAAATAGTAAAGCTACTGAGTAAATATGACCCTTTCTTAAAGTAACTTGTCAAAATGTATGGAAATCTTGGAAAAGGGAATCCATCATATTTATCTGCAAATATTTCTGAGAAATTTATTGAATCAATAGAACAACAGGTTCTTTGTACTATTCTTGAAGTAAAAGAGTGAAAGTCTTATTCAATATATGTTGATTCCACTCAACAGACATTTCACACAGATCAACTGACATTTACTATCAGATACATTAAAAGGTGTGAGACTGTGGCATGTTTCTTGATGCTCATTCCCATTTTTCTCATGGAACAAAAGATCTGAATGACTTGTGGGTTTCTTAATAAAATAAAGTCAGTTATATGATAATGCCTCAGATATGTCAGGACAATATAGTGGATTTCATGCAAGGATTCATTACTTCAATGAGTTTGCCATCTACATCCCCTGTACTGGACGCAGTTTGAACTTGGTGGGAGTAAAAGTAACAGTGGTGGTTACAGACTAATATTCTTGTTCAGCTTCTGTATTTCATTTTTGTGGGTTCTACTCATCACTAGAGTGTATTGATATCATCTACAGGAAAAGATTTTGTGGTCAAGCATCTTTCTGACATTATGATGGTCAGCACATTTTGATGCTGTTCATGCTCTCTATTGAGGCTTCAAGAAAATAAAATATACACTGGATTCTCTATCAACTGACAATGAACAGCAAATGAATACAAGACAAGAGGTAGAAGGATTGAGCAAAAAAATGAAAAACTTGGAAATAATCATTCTCACAATTCTTTGAACTGCCATGCTAGAAAGAATGAACAAAACAAGGTTCAAAACAATTAATGTGAACATTCTTGATGCAACAAAAATTTATCTTCTAGAAACTAGAGAAATTTAAGTCAGGAGCATGTTTCTAGATTAAGATTATTAGAGTGACAGGAAAAAATTGAAATGAAAACAAAGTGTGCATCTTAATAGATATGATGGATCAGCAGAAAAGGTACTTCTCAATAAAACTGAAAAGTTCAAGGTGTAAACTTTTCTTCCTATTCTGAACACACTAATCTTTTAACTCACAAAACATTCAGAGGCTTATTCACAGATTTGAAATTTTTCTTTGGTGCATTGAAAACCATTGTTTCTAAATAAAGTGTGAATATCTGGCTAATATGTATCACAAAGGCTTGAACTAGGATAATCTTTTAAATGAATGTGAGCATCTCAAGCATAAGGCTCTTGATGAAAATTATAAGAAACCCTGCACTGTACAGAAAATTTTTGCACAATTTCAAATCTGTATTTCCAAATGTTGAAATTGCACTCAGTGCATGACAGTGACCAACTGTACAGGAGAACATTTTTTTTTTTTTTAAAGACTGAAAAACTGGCTCATAACACAATGGGACAGAATCATTTGAATTGGCTTTCATTCACATACATGGGAAATGACATCCCATTCTTGAAGACTATTGACTTCAAGCCTCTGAAAAGAAATGCTGCAAAAGTTTCTTATAATAAGAAGTTCATAGTAATTTCATACATTGCCGTCTAATCTATGGCTTACCGAGTATTATTGAATTTTTCAATTTTTTATATTCTTCAAATGTTTATCATGTTGATTAAAATCATGCTGTACAGCAGCAACTAATGTTTTAACACCAGTTTTGTTGAAATGCCAATAAAATAAATCTGTTTAATATTATTGATCATTTACTTTTTATTCCTTTGAGTGGTTGTCATAGGAGGCCTAGAACATTGTTTTGACCAGGGTGCCAATAATGCTATTAAGACAGACCTGCAATAAATAGGGTTAAGCTCCAGATTGCATTCCAAATCTAATTAGTGATTTCAACTTGGCCTGTTTGACAAGTGAAGTGATTGTTATGATGTTAAGCAACAAAAAGAAAAACTTAGAAAATGAATCTTTTAAAAGAATAGGTGACTACATCTAATTAGATCTGTTGAAAAAATGTATTTTTTGTAACTAGGGTCAGACATTTGCAAGAAAAAAAAATATGTTTTAATTAATACTAATGTTACATATATTTGCAATAAAATCAGTGGCCATTCTTTGAGAGGAGACTGAGTGAATATTTAAGAGTTAACACTATAGACACATTTGCTGAACTGAATCAGACATGTTCAAATCAATGTCCTCGTGCATTGTGTCTCCATTGAAACAATGATGAAGGTAATAGATCAAAAGAAACAAGTGAATTTTAAAATATACCATTCCTTACCTGATCTGCAATTGTCTTAGCCATTTTGTCCATCTTTGTTCCTGCTTCAGAAATTTTCTTAGCTGCATTGATAACATCCATTGTACTTTTTAATGGTCCACGTCCTCTGGAATGAAAAGCATATTTAGATATAGTGATTATCCCTTCAATATTGAATAGGGTATTATATTATAGCATAGTGTGTATAACACAAATATATGTATGCACACACTGCATACCACAAGATACTTCAGGTTTTATCAACACTTATTAGAACCTAAAATTTTATTTGCTAAATGACACCTACTGTGCATAAGGATGAAAGCCAGTTCATTATGTATAGTGTAGGCATATAGCAACCAGTTATATAAAATGCCTAGAATTCTGGAACCTCAAATTTATGTTACAAGTTGAAGGTTTAAAATATGTTGTGAAAGCAAATTTGATGGATAAAAATGTTTAATAACACCAGAGCTTAAAGTTAAAGCAACAGAAATGACAAAAACTACCAAACTGAAGATATCCATTGAAGATCTTTTATGATTCCAATACAAGTCTAACAAGAACAAGCTGAAGATTTTATTGGGAGAGAACAAAAAAAGAATGTCAAATCAAGAGTATAATAAATGGCACAAAAAAAAAAAAAAAAAAAAGTCAATAAATCCTGTAAGCTTTATTCAAATCTGGTAATTATCTGATTTTTACAAAAATTTCAGAGTCAATGTGTTTTTCAGTGCAAAAAGAAACAAATTTTCCATATCAATTTATGGTCAACCATTGATACAAAATTTTTAACCAAAATTGATAGTTTTAAAAAGCATTAAAAATATAATTTAATAATCAAAAAGTCCTGTGATCTTAATAAAAATTTTGGTGATAAAATTGTTTTTAAGTTTGGAATATTTTTCATTGCAATAACTCATTTTTAGCATTTGTCTGAACAATTGACCAATGAGTCATTTCATGAAATAAATTTTTGTAGTCATTACTGATCTTCTTTAGACAAGTTAAAAATTGCTAAATTTCACAAATTTTTTCCAAAATTAGATACCTTCATGACAAATAGTGCTCATATTATAGAGAAAAGTAGTTTTATTGAATTCCTAATACAAAAATTAAAGTTTCAGGCCTGTACCTCTAATAGATACTTTTTATGGCAAGTTCAGGATGGTATGTGACCTGTTTTTGCCCAAGTTTTTTAAATTGATGCAATACTGAAAAAAATTTCAGTTGTGCTAGAAATAATATCAAGATGCAAGGTATTAACTTTTGAAATTAAATTTATATGAACAGTCAAAATTTCCCTCATATTTTACCTATTTCATTTTTGAGAATGCAATTTTCCCAAAGGTTTAGGCTTGTCTGATCTAATAACTAGTAGTTATTTGGGCTAAGATAAATTTGGCACCATTTTTTTTATGTTTTGCCAAGTTATCAATAGCTTTTCATAAAGGTTTTAGATATACTGAAAATAAAATTTTAGTTTGAGATACTTTGTAGAAACAAAACATTTTCATGCTATTTCATTAATCAATGGAAGCTAAAAAAATAATAAAAGGAGTTACAAAAACATTCATTAGATGAAGCACCCACTTTTTCTTTTGAGCTTAATCCAGATTAAAAGTTTTCTAAAAAGAAGATTTTCATTGGCAGATAAAAATTTACCTGCAAAGATGAACTTCAAAATATTTTTTGAAATGTCTCTCAGAATCAAATGAACAACTTATTTTATAAAGCACACATTTCACTTTGGCTTTATAACTCATTATTATGCTGACATGCTGTTTAATTTTTTTCCATCAGAATATTTATCTAGGAATTCTGTTTTTGTTTTTTTTTTATTTAGAATGTATTTTTGGAATTTCAGTCACCTGGTCAATATAAAACTCACTTAAATATCCTAAGAATGATATGTAGTCTACTAGAATTAATAAAAATGTGAAATATTCAGATTTATAATGCAAATATTTCTGTGTAATACTTAATCAGTTTTCTAAAAAATTAGAAGGAAAGTGATTAATAATATTCATTAACTAAATTTCAAACCTTTTCCAAAAAAGACAATATTTTGTGTCACTTGAAGATGATTTTCTTTAAACAAATCAATGCAAACTTTAATCTTTTCCCATTTAAATAAAAAAATTAAAATATTTTGACCAAATTGAAATTTATTTATAGTTTTAAATTTTTAGCTTCCATTTTGAGCTGATAATTTTCAATAACTAATCTTAGTAAAATTTTGATACATTTCCCAACTTATTGATCATTCATTTTGGATTTTGACTTGTATCCATACAATTCTTATATTTTATTGTCTTTCATTTTTATAATCAGTGTTTTTAATTTCCACTATCACCAGATTATTTAACTTTTGCTGTATTATGGCTATTACTGCAGAGAGGTGTGTGTGCGCATATATATATATATATGCTTTCAACATAATCTCAATCTCAAAAATTTACACAAAAGAGAAATTTAACAAATGCATAAAGAAAACCATTTGACATTTGATTTATCAAACTTTGACAATATTTAATGTCTTAATTCAATATTTTGTAATTATACCATTCTATTTCTCATCATTTTAAAAATAAATGTTAAAATTTGCAGAAATGTTTCATCTTGTTTTTGCATAGATATGAAAAAAAAAAAAATAGCACATTTTTGATAATGCTTGTAAGTAATTTTTAATTATGCAATAATATCATACAAATACAAAAATAACCTGACCTAGTGAAGTCGGTCATTTCCATCATAATCATGCACATCTGCTTGGCAAGAACAATAATATCATTGCCACTGTCATCCCATTTGGCAACTTCTCTGTCAAGTTTAGCCTTCTCTTGTCGGAAGTCTTCAACTTGTTTTTGAATTTTGATTCGTTCAGCCTCTGGCAAGTCTCTCATCATAGCACGATCACTCTTATTGTTAGCATCTTCCTGTTCAGTCATGAAGCTTGCTGGAGGAAGAAGCAATCAAACAAGTAAATTCAAATGATCAGGTAACAAACAAGTCACAAAGTAAAAAAAAAAAAATTAAAAAAAAAAACAATGAATAAGCAAACATCCAAAGTTCCTCACAAATATATATATATATATATATATATATATATCTTTTTCTGTAGGTGTCATGCCTTTTAACATCTTCCTGTCTTGTTTTCTCAGCAACACTTGCTCTTTTAATGGTCACTGCCTTCCTTTATACTTTGGCTCAAACTTTTCAAGTAGGTGGTTGTTTTTTTAGCTTCTTATCTTTGATATATCACAATTTAAATTTTCTAAGCCTTTCCTCATTATTTCCTCCAAAAAGTTTGAGTTGTTATTGTCAGTAAATATTTCTTTGTAAATCCCATTCTACTTAAAAAATTCTTTATTTCTCACATCCTCTGTTCATGATATTCACAGCATTTGTTGGCAGAAGTACATCTTTATCATTTCAAATCTTTTCATCTTTGATGAAATTGTTCAGCATTCCCAGGAGATTGAACATGATACAGAAATTCAGCATTGAATTTGTAATAAAGACGTTTTTTGATCTTTTAATCCTTTGTTCAGATTATGGAAAGCATCTGTTGATATTCCAATGAAGATTTGGATTTTGTTTTGATATCCCCAATATGTAAATCACACCTCAGTCTCTTTTGCTGACAACCATACTTTCAGACATTTTACAATTAATGATTTGTCCTTTCTTGTTTTCAACTATTTTTCTTTTTGTTCTTTCCATTCTCCTTCTGAATCAGCCACCAACACTCATCAGTGTTGTGTATAAAACCTTCTGGTCCTTTACAAATTATGCCACTGCACAAGTTAAAAAAAAAAAAAAAAACAGAAACAAGAAAACTCATCCTGGTCACACCCTTTGTACCATATTGGTGTGCTCACCAAACTCATTATCTACATACAAGCCTCCTTGTTCCTACTACAAGTAACGTCTCCTAACATTTCAGGAAATTCTTTGTTTTTTACTTCATCAAATGCCTTCACATATTCCAAAGCAAAAGTTACAAAAGCACATTCTAAAAGCTTTCTTGTTCCAGCATCTTGAACAAAGCAACATTGTTCTTCTGGTTTTCAGTCATCTCTTGTTCTGAGCACCATTCATTAGAATTCTAATTATTAGTTTTGTTATAGTGCTCAAAACTGAATGTTCAATGTTATTTGCAGTTAGTTTCTTTAGCAGTATTACAAAAACCAATCTTAGATCCTCTAACATATTGCCACTGTCAGATATTTCATTTATCACTTTGGTAACATTATCACTACCAAAATCAACTAAGATTGTCAGCATTTCTATGACTGTTTTACTTCGGCCTGCTGTTTTGTTCCTCATCTTATTCACTACTCTGTTGTCATGTACCCAATTCCATTGTTTCAATAACTTTTCTATTATTTCCTTTTTAGATTTTATACATCCTGCCAATTTCTCATTTATCCATTCTACTTTTGCTCATTTACACTCATTCCTGATGTTTTTGCTATGGTATTATTTCTTGAGATTATTTGCTGCTTTTCCGTCATTAAATCAAAAATTTCATTTGTTATCCATTTTTCTAGTCTTCCTCACCCCCAGGATGAGTTCTGTTCTTGTTGCCATTAGTTTTCCTCTTAAAAAGTGTTATCTTGAATCCTAGTTTTACTGCAAATAGAGTTTTTCATATTGCAGTTCATGCAATTCTTTAGCTTCTTTGATTTTCAGAATCTAACAAACTCAAGTTTCTATATAACTGAGTTGTAATTGTGCCCACAGCCACTGATGGGATATGTTTTTGCATTTCTAAACCATTTGTTGGTTCTCAAATAGGCTACTTGATTCTTGGTAACTCCTCCCAGGATTTTCCAAAACCACAAACATCTTGGATGTTCTTCAATTGTTTTTACTTCACCATTCACTGGGTAAACTTTTGACCATGTGCCCCACAAGATCCTTATTTACTGACCATTTCATTATTTCCATTCTTACCTTTGGAATTATGATGATATGCTCCATGATCTGACATTTTGTCTTTTTTAAAAGACTCTTTATTCCTTCTGATATGATTGTATATACTACTATGACCACTATACTGAATGATTCCTTTTCAGTTTCAACAAAAGTACTTTCTGACAGCTGCCAGTTCCCTAAAAGGTACTTCCTAATGTCTTTATCAAATATCAATCAAAATTCTCTTCCTCTGCACTTGAGTATATGATTTATAAAATTCCCGTTGTCTTCCTATCTTGTTTCACATTTTCTAATTTCATGCATAGGTGCAGTGTTTTAACATTCTACATCACGATGTTATTTTTGTTGTTTAAATATCAATACATTTAGTAAATAGATAAATTTTCTAAAAAATAATCTTTTCCAATCCATTTCAGTTATTTTTATAGAAAATATTTACCTATATGTACAAATGTAAGCAGCTAACAAGACAACTATACACCCTGAACATTAATATGCTCTTGCTACATTAGAATGTAATAAAAGTTAATATGGATATATTTAAGTAAATATATATGATGTATAAAAAAAAAAATCATACTCACATTTGCTCTTTGTATCTTCCTCATACTCTATTTCTGTATCTGAATCAATTTCTTCAGGAGACTAGGGAAAAAATTAGTTCAAGGTGCAAATTAAAACAAATAAAAGAGCAGAGAAAAACTTTTTTACTCAGTTAGCATTTGATGAAAGACAACTTACAAAACTACATAAACTTACACAAACGAAAGATTCATAGAGTCATGATAAATATCACAAAGCCATATAGATTTATATAATTAGCATAACACTTTAAATTTTCTATTATCTTTTATTCACATGAGTTTTAATCATAAGTAAAGTTTTATCAAATTAGATAGATATTTCTAGTGTTAACAATGCTTTTCTTTTTTAACAATCAGTGAATAGAGACATTAATGTTTATTCATATAAGATTGCACATGAAATGTTGTAATATTATTAGTGACAAATTTTCTAATAGTCATTCAGTAAAACTCCATATTAAATGTTCTTCCATTTCCTAATTTTTATTTGAATCTGATTCTTCGACGAAATAAGAAAAAAAAAAAAGAAAAAAAAAGAAAAAAAAGACTATTCCAAATCTATTTCATAAGTCCAGAATCTGACCTTAGGAAAGATAAGCATAGAAAAATTTATGTAGTTTTATTTAAGAAAGGGAGTAGAAAAAAACATACAGAAACTATTAGTTCAAAACTAATTCAACTATATTGTATTATAACTGATTGTATTATAACTGAATCTATTAATTTTGGAAGTATTTCATAATTATAAATTGATACAACAGTGAAAACTCACCCTGCTAAGGAGAACAGATTGTCTTATCTCACGTACACCATCATAAACAAGTCGACTAGCATCAATAAATTCATTTTCATCAATTTCTTTAGAGTCTGAATTCAGTAGAGTAACAGCAACTTCAACCTTCTGTGCAAAGTTTGGCATAACTGGAAATGAAAGAAAATTTTGCTTATTAAAACTAAAGTAAAAAAAAATAAATAAAATTAGGTGTTAATTAGTGATTTGAATAGCATTCTTTATTTTTTTTTAAAATAAAAGCATCAAGTTGCTACACTACAAAATTATATTTTTAGGATTTCAAATTACAAAATTATTGGTGTGCATAAAAAAGGGGATGTGGGAACAACTATAAATATGAGCTTGCACAAGTTCCAGGGAGGAGGTAGTAGTCCTTTTCTGTATAAGTTGTTTCTCTTTCTCTTGCCCACTATGAGTGACATTTCTGTCATCAAAACAATAATAAGAGAGCAAACGAATGAGCAAATATGATCAGTGGAAATTATAGAAGTTGGCACAGAAGACAAGTAGAATTCTGATAGCATGTAGTGTCCTTAACAGTATAACAAAATTGCCTCTCTTTCATATGACTATCATAAATGAGGAACGTTGACAAAACCCATAAATGGTTTATTCTTTGCTCTTTTTGTTTATTCTTGTACACACAAGGTGTGAGTCAAAGATATAGGTAAATTTTTCTTTTTCCTATTTGAAACAAATGTTATTTCATCAAAAATTCATGATACAGCTAAGTCTGAAAATAAATGGATGTGAATTATTTTTCTTATAAAAGCTTTTGTCATTGGCTAATTATTTATTGGAATAAATGAATAAGAGCATAAGAATAAATATTTGTGAATGTATGACACTACGCCGGGTCGGTCGCTGTTGGTTTTGATCCAGATAGCTGGCTGTAGATTGTTCACGATGATCTCTGTTGTGTTGATTGATCACAAGGCAGTCACGTGAGTTTTCCATCAACTGTCTCTCTGATGAACTAAACCAAACCAGGAAGCGTGCACACAATTGGATAAAAGAAAGAAATATAGCACCAAAAAAAAAAAAAAAAAAAAAAAAAAATGGACCAACATCTGAAGTGTTATAAAATAAAGTATACACAGAAAATAATTCACATAATAGCCATTCGGATAATTCCCAATCCCTGCTCCTATCAAGCTGGTAACGGAACGGAAGTCTCTTATGTAAATCAAATTATCCTCCTAAGCAATAATCGAGAAATCTGGCTAGCCGCAGCACTTTGCTCCGAACGGAGTGCTAAATTCACAGCAAGTCTAGTCGACTTTGGTTCTTTTCTCCGGAATGTTGCAGAAATAACCAACATCCTGGGTTAAGGGTAGGTTGGCACAGTTCATCTTCAGAATTGAGGTGGATTTCTTGTTCCGGGCTGTATCACACTGCTCTTTTGGCCCTTAGGGCCCTGTATTTATGCCCATGCCATGGTGTGGGACTGACAGACGCTGGGTGTCTAACCCTTCATCTCGGCAAAGGTTAGTAGCTACTCGTTGTTGCCCTTGGTGTACCCAATGGGATTAGTCTTATTTCCATGACATCAATTGCTGGCCATCTCCCCACTTCAGAGTGCTGGTTCACAGGACCAATGAGATGCCTCTCAGTCTTATGACATCATCTTCCTATACCCCTTTTCTGGGCTGGACTGATCTGGCAAATTTTCTTTCTCACAAATTAATTTTGGGGATTTTTTTTTTAATCAATCACTATTAACCTTTTGAACTTGTCATAAAGGCTTTATGACTAAACCTTTCCCTTTTCACCTGAAACAAACAGGCATGTCTGTTTACATTGTCACCTAGATAAGAATTTTCACATCTGCATTTCCAATATCTGTATTTTTGAGTCACAGATATTCTCAGTGCTTTCCGTTGATGACAGAAAATATTTTGTTATCCGCTCCTTTCTCTTAATTCAAGCTAGCCAGACAATTCTCTATTTTACCTGTTATCACCTTGGTGGGTGGCTGATTCTCCTAACTTTCAGGGCCATCTGGATTATTTTTATGTTCAATCAAATTACTAATGTCCATTGTTTTTGTGTTTTATTTAACCTCAGAAATAAAAACGAATTTAGTTCTCTTTTTCTTTCTTTCCCTTCTTAGGTCTAGAATAACAACAGAGAAACAGAAACTTGTTACTTTTCATGGGTAGGCTTGATTCTCTTAATTTCCAGTGTCAAACTTCGGCTAGAACATCTGAAATGTTTTTACATTTTTAATCAAATTATCAATGTCTATTGTTCTGTATTTTATCTAAAACAAATTTCTGTTTTCTTTCTCTTCTTTCTCTTTCCTTCTTAGATTTATAACAACTTGTTGCCTTTTGTTTCTTTTACCTTCGCTCATATTCGGAGAATAAAGACAAATTCTTTTTGTACGTTTTCTTCTGATCTATAATAGTAATTTCTTCTGTTTAAAAAGTTTTCCTATTATAGTTAATACATAATTAATAAAATTAATTATCTCTGTTCTGCTAGATATTGTTACAAATGGAGGCTTGTTTTAAAAAAAGTGGATATCTTTTTCCATTCAAAAATTTTGAACCTTCAGCTTAATTTCAAAAACCATTTTTTTTATACAACATCAATGCAAGATACTTGTTAGATTTTTGTACTTTATTTGTATAAAAAAAAAAAAATTTTGTGATTTTGAGAGGCTGTAAATTGCCAACATTTAACATATTTCTATAATAATAGCAGTAATGCTTGTTTTTGTTTTCAAATTAAACATTAACTTAGTTTAATACCAGGACTTGTCACAAGTGCCTTTTTCAAAATATCCACACTACTGAATACTGAGGAACATGAGATTACGAGCTATAAGAGAATATTAAATATAAATAAATGATGAAATTTATGAACAATTATACATAAACAACTTTGTGACAGAACACAAAATGTTTAAGATTTTATTTTTCTTCAAGCAATTTATAAAGTGGGAATCTGAATAACTTAATCTAAAATAAATTTTCAGTTAGACAAGTAAATTTTCAGATTAAGAATTTAATGACTGATTTTTTAAACCAATGTTATTGCTTTTTTAATATTTTAATATGCAATGTTAATTCCAAAAACCATTTTTATACAACATCAATGCAAAACGATATTTGTTAGATTTTTGTACTTTATTTGTCAAAAAAAAAAACAAAAAAAAAAACACCCCTCTTTTTGTGATTTTGAGAGGCTGTAAATTGCCAAGATATAAAGATCTACTAAACTATATAGTATTAAAAAAAAAAAATTCAGAGATAAAAACTCTCCAAGAAATGGATTTTATTCACAATGAGAAACAGTAAGTCTAAATACATCATTTTTCTTCATTCTAATTCTATTAGAGCATATTGAATAAAATCAGTTAATAAACTTGTTTCAAACCAAATTAACCAATGCTAATTTATAGAGATGAGAGATGTGCATAATAATAGAAAAAAAGGATTAAGTTTTCAAAGTCTGAATTCTTAAGTAACTGCAAGAAACATATTTGCATCAATTTAATACAGACCTTGATCCCGTAACATTTCCACAGAATTCATAACCCGGTCCACATAAGCACCAGGTTCGTAATTATCCATTTCAGCTCCAACAACATTTGAGACTCTTGAAGCTCTTCCTCTAATGGCACCAGCAGTTCGATCTAGAGTATCAGCATCTTTCTCCTGCAGAGCAATCACACATTTATTCACATCTTCTAAGATATGATTTTCTGTAAAAAGAAAGAAAATTTTAAACAGAAAATGTTAAGGTTATCAGATGAATTCAAGGTTAAAAATTACATTTGAATACCTTATTTTAAAAAAATCAGATTTAAAAAATATCCTACAAAGGTAATTTTTTTCTTTAAATTTCATAAATGAGCATAAAATGATCTACTAAAAAGTTATTTTTTTCTTCCCTGATCTGCTCCCAAAATTCAAGTTTTCTCCTTTAACAAACCATCCAGTGGCTCAGTAACAGTTGACAAATTGGGTAAATAATGATCATAATACTTCAAAACCTCAAAAAAAATCTTACAACTCTATAATATTCTTTAGAGTAGAGGCTACTTTCATTGCAGAAAACTTTCTCTGAATCCTAAAAGATATTTCCTCCTCCTTCAGTCTTTTTAAATTCAAGTGCTGTTTTTCCCAACACAGACAATACTTTGAGGATTTATAAAATAAACTATCTCCTAAACTAAATCATCTTCCACTTACATTTTACAGAAAATCTTTCATTTATTTATCCCTTGAAAGGTGTTTTAGGCAATAAGCACATCAAATTTCAAGTAGATAAATTAATACGAACTCCAATAAATGCTAATAACGAGAAGCTCTTTTGTATCCAATGTGTGCTTCTGATACAAATGATGCTTATTAAACATACATATTCGCTACCTTAAAAGAGGTATCACATTTATTTATGGTTTATGCATAGTCATCACACAAAAATATTCAACATTTTAAAATGATACTTTCTCTCATCCTTTCTTAATTCTGTTCTTCAATGAATAAAGTACTTTACAAGCTCTATAAAATCATGGTGTTGCTGTATTAACATGTATTCCTTCACATCAAAAATCTAAACAGTCTAACTCATTGCTAAACATCAACTAAAACTTGGTAACTACTTCAATTTTGATGGAACTTCCTTAATTTTAAAAAAGAAAAAGAAAAAAAAAACATGCCCCTCCAACCTAACTTTACACAACTAATTTCTGCCCGACAATGATGGAATCTTATTCTCCACAAGCAACAATGGCAGACACTTACTTTCATCAATGCCAGTTATAGCTTACTGCTTTATCAACTCCCTTGTATAGGTTTTCAACCACACTGGCACTGCTTGCAAGGAGTAGGTAGGTTTGCCTATCATTTAGTTAGCACTCCTCCCAAGTCTTTTGAACAGGAAAAGAGACTCCTTATTTACAATTGGGTTTCCTATTCCTTCGAAAGTAGTCTTCTTTCACTGTCGGTGGCCCTCTTGCATCTTGTAACATTATCACCTTGCTTAGGGTGAAGCCTCTAACAGTGTTACAGAAATAAAGGGTTACAGAGCAAGTGTTCCTTATGCACACATGTTAAAATGAGTATTGATGGACCCTGGATTCGAACCCAGGGATAGATACTTGGAGAATATCTTTGTGTGTATATCTT
Source organism: Ascarosepion bandense (assembly GCA_037127315.1). NCBI lineage: Eukaryota > Metazoa > Mollusca > Cephalopoda > Sepiida > Sepiidae > Ascarosepion > Ascarosepion bandense. Next base: position 3,452,806 of record JBBBDQ010000239.1, on the reverse strand, counting down.
TTTTTCTTTTCTTAGTAAAGGGCTGAGAGAAAGAAGGAAATAAGCACTGGGGTGGCCAGGAGAAAGAGAGAAGCAAAACACTAGGTATTTACAAGATGACATTGATGATAATTATTTCACAAAAACAGATGGCCTTGCAAAAGGGAGAGAATTCTGTTTCTTTCTTCTTCCTTATCTGTTGCTCTTCTTTTCACTCTCCCAAAGAAAGAAAAACGATTGACTGAAGATTTGAAATTATCAGTTGGATTTGGAAGGGGACCACCCACCTAGGGACAAGATTGTAATTAACACTGACAGATGAATGTATAAAGTCAACAAAATTGTGTCTCCAACCTTCCAGGATGGCGAAAAACGTAAACAAGTGATCTAAGCCGGATACCTAAAGTTGACATTAAATTTTCATGGAGAGACAATCCAATCACTTACCACGCCTACATCATACTGAAACAGTTTCAACAAAAATAACAGATTTGAAAATCAAACAAGAGCAAATCGTCAGCAGAGATACATCAGGCAGATGAGAGAATACATGAAGTGAAAACGCAGAAAGATTCTCCCCCTCTCTCTTCCACCATGCTAGTAATATGTACACCACTTCTAGCAACAACAGATATAGTAGCCACAAGTGGTTTGTGGACTCTGAAAAATTTGGATTGTATTTTTCTTTAATTCTTTATATTTATTTTTTTATAATTTTTGCTCTACAAAGAGATAATCCTTATCCCCCATAGGCTGGTCTTTGTTACTGTCGTAATTTTTTTTGTTCTTGCCTGTTTCCCTTATTTCTACATGTGCACCCAACCACCTCTTGTTTTTGGCTGTCAAGGAATGCAGTATGAAGACAACTGCCTCTTTTCCTCAGGTCCTTAACTTCTGAGATCAGAAATCATAACATGGCAGAGCAAGTGAAGGATTTTTAACTGATCATCTGACATCTTCGATCATCTGGGGGTGGAATGGAAGCAAACAGCTGCAGACTCAGTTAATGCACGCAACATAATTTTAAGATCAGGAGGGTAGTAGGGTCATTTTTTCAAGTGCCTCTTGGAACTTTTACAAGATGAACATTGTAAAAGAGAAAAAAAAAAAAAACCCATCCAATTCTTATATTTCCTGAACTTGATCAATGAACACAAAATACCTGCCATCAAACAACTCAATATACAGACAATGAATGATACACCAATTGTATATACCCCATCTCTATGTCTTGATCTAAACAACCATCAATGTTAGTCACTACCATCTGTCATCTTCCCAACTCTTCTACTAGATTGCTTTTGTCCAGCCTGTTAACAATTCTGACAAGTCTAGTATAGTACATGTGTATTTAAAACCATTATTTTTTAAAAAAGAATCAGTGAACTGGCTGGCACTTCTACTTCACATTTCTCTGATAATTTATGAATAGAACAAATTCATTCCCTGACAATCCTTGTGTACTTTGAATATCCTTGAAAAACTGTATCCAATTGTTATATTTCAAAGACCTCTGACATCAATATTCACTTATTGAAAGTTATTGCAGATTCTTTTTCATTCTTACATTCAGTGGATCTTAGATATTCAAGTAGCTTATCTCTAAAAATTGCACTTGTTAGACATTTTTCTAAGCATAAAAGCATACTGATAGTTTTATTGTTCTTTATTGCCTGAGAATAAAAAAAATTAATGAACAATCTGTAAGAGTTACAAAATGTTAGAAATATGGACATTTCAAAATTTGTATAAAACAATATAAAAAAATAAACTAAACAAGTGGTCAAGAGCAAATATAATAAAATAAAGCTGCTGTAAGTAGGTAAAGTGAAGAAATTTTAATAAGCAAAAGCAAAAAAAAAAAAAAAAAAAAAAAAAAAAAAAAAAAAAAAAAAAAAAAAGTTTCAATCCTCATTCTGCAGAGCCTTTATAAAGACATGCATGTATAAATGTGCATACTTTTTTTTACATTTGTTATTGTATGTTTTATACATATTTTAATGTGTTTTTATAGAAATAATAAAAATGAATGACGGTCATAAGCAGCCAAGCTGTTCCATGACATGGAACATCAAATGTCTTATCTGCTAGAATTTGAAGAACTAGAAGCAACCAGTGTAAATTTCTGTAAATGATTATTAGCATATCAATGATGTAGCATTAATGTTTATTTTAAGACTCAATATTTAAAATAGGAAAAATTAAGAAAGGTGCTAGAACTTGTTTTAAAAAAATAAACAACATTTAACAAATCTGAACAATTGACTATATTCTTGATCACATCTTATATTATTTGAAATAATAATAAGCAAGCTCACCTGACACAGCCAAGAAATCATCAATAGTGGTAATATCATCAACAGCTTCTGTGAGTAGTTGAACTTGTTTCACCCAGGCTGCTTTAAAAGTATCCATGTTCTCTTGAGCAACTTTGGATCTTGGACGGGCAGCTAACACCCGAGCAGCATTGATCACCTGAAGAGAAAATAATTAGAGTTTGAAATAACTAATTATAACTAATCAAAGTAGCAGCAAATAAAATGATACTGCATCCAGAAAAACCATCTATTCAAAGAATGTCCTTCCAAACATTGCATAATGGTCTTTGTTATTTCTACAAGAACAAAATGTTACTGAGAACAATTTATCTCCTCTGAATGAAACATTCTTTTGCAAGACTTATTCGACTGAATATTTATTATTAAAAAAAATCCCCAAAAAACTGTATTTAGGCTTTGTACACAGACAACATAAGAATATTTGCATGAAATGACAGAAATAATTAAGTATTTGCCACCAATACCAGAGGTCATTGTTGGAATAAATGTAAATTTTTAAAATATTGATTTTTCTATACAATTAGAAGACTGCTACTAGTAAAATTGTGTAATGCAATCTTTCTAATCTAGTTGGTCATGTACTATCTCAAGTACATTTTATATAGATTGTTAGTATGATGATCACACAACATTGATAGAAAGTTGACTGGTAAATAAATGTTCAGTCAATATTGGCTGAGGTTACAAAAATGGCATACAATTTTCCAGAGAAAATGCAATTAGTTAACCAGTGTTCCTAATTAAAGAGTAATTTAAAAAGATTAGAAATTTTCAATTTAGATAGGAACTTGGGGAATACAGCAATCTAAACATTACCTGTTCATCATAATGAAATTTCAAACGCATACTATTCTATAAACAAAATAATCTACAACTGCTCGCAACCAAATAAATGCTAATTACAACTAAAATAATTTCAACTTCACTTATTTTCAAATGATTTTCTTGCAAATCAAGATTTAGAAAAATGCTAGAGACTATAACTGAATTTACATAATACAATGTCATAAGACACCTTAACTGTCGTATGATTAGTTGATATCTGAACCATTTATTTTTCAACTTCATATGCAACCTATTACACAATGTCAGCTTGTACATTACTTTTAATAAACCAGAGAAATTACAAACACACATTTCAGATCCTTTTATTACCACCCAAAATGTGAAGTATAACCTAAAATATTGGTTTCATAAATCAAAATGATAGCTAAGATATAATGATACTCATTAAAATATTAGTTTCTTAAACAAAATAAATAGGATAATTTAGGGAATTATTTTCCTTTATAAGTGTAAACATTTCTGAAAAAAAAAACACCTTAAAATAAATCAATTTTCAAACTGATTAAATAATTTAAGACATTAACATGAGAAAGTGTTAATACAAATAGTAAAATTATTTTCAGGATTGAATTTTTTCATAATCATCTGCATGCATAGTATCAAATTCTAACTGCTTACTAACTTTAAACACAGCTTTCAAATTACTATTTTTTTTTTTTTTTATTTCATCATGTCTTCATATTCCTTTTCTTTGTGAGTTGTTGTGAATTCTCGGGAAAGATAGTCATTTCTTGTCATCTTTAGAATTCAGTTTTTATTTTTTTATGCTGGTTGCTAACTAAAGCTCAAGACCAGTCTAACTTGGTATTTAATACATAACTGAGGAGAAAGACAAGGCTTTGTCAAAAGTATCTGTGCAAAAGTGAATGCAACAATGCAATTCAGAAATCGGACTCATCTTACCAATTAAACTACAATATTCAAATTACTTTATTTTAAATTAAATGATCAACATTACAACTAGCATATTAAAGTTAATTTCTATAAGGCACTTATAATGCAATGCTTACATTGAAATATTTTAAGTCTAATTCCATCTCTACTTTTACATACAAAAAGTATTTTATATATTCAAAAATAATTTCACAAAAAATAAATTGTCATCACTAAAACCTACAAACTAAATGAAAAGATGCAATATTTAAAGTACATATTTGTGTGTACTAACAGATGTATCTGCTGCCAGCAAACACAAACAATATATTTCTAATTAGTCCCTGCCCAAGTATTTTACAATTTCAGAGTTTTTTCTCTCTTCAAATATGTGTAATAACAAACTTTACATTGTTTTCAAAGAGATAAGGAAAAAAATAGACTAGGTTTAAAGAAACACAAACTTAATAAAATTATAGTCAGAGAACAAAAATGGAAAAGAGGAAAAGCAGCAGATAAAGCACAAGAGGGTGCTGAAATGTTCTCAGCTGTAGCCACTCATCACCAGCACCCACTTCCAAAACAATAAAATTAATCAGTATTTTAATGACCAAACTTCTGAATATTGATTTTGGGTAAGTGAGTTAGCCGAGAAATTTTCAGCACCCCATCATACACTATTAATTGAATGGTTTCTCAGTGAGTAAAATAAGAAACAATAAAAATAGAAAAAAGGAAACAAAAAAATGAAGTAAATGATAAAAATTGGCAAAAGGAAAATTGGGAATGAATAAAAAAGCAGAAAAAGTTTTAGGAAAATGCAGGCACTTAACAAAAACAGTCAAATTTGCAAATAAATAATTGCAAATCTTTCATAAGATCAAAAGCAAAACAACAGAAAAACATTGATAAAAAGTAATAAGCATTTTTATAACAAAAGCAAATGTCATAAAAAAATAAGTGAACAAACATCTCACACACACACCTGCAACCAACAAAAATATTTATACCTGAAAGTAACATGCAGAGAAATTTGTAGGAGAAAAAAAAAGTTTCTCAGCAATGAACCAGATGCAAATATCTCTGGACCAAAGACATTACACCAAGTACATTAGATTGACACAATTTTGAAGCACATATTCAGAGAGTGAAGAGAAACAAACAGCATTAAATATTCTATTTCAATAAAAATGTTTTTTTTTCTTTAATTTGAAAATATCTATGTTATCAGTATATAAAAATAAAATTGCATTATAGCAATAGTAATATTTAATTATAAAGATCAGCATTTCAGATTAATTGTCCAATATATATATATGTATACATACACACAAGTTTCCTTGCTTTTAATGACAAAAACCAAACCATAAAAATGAAAACTAATTTTACTTAAATATTTATAAAAAGCAAACTGAAAAATTATAGTAATTAGAAAGATGCTGAATTCCAAATATAATCATGTAAAAAAAAAAAAAAAAAAAAATTTTACAAAAATGCTACATTTTTCACATGGGTTTTGCTAAAAGCTAAATTCACAATAAAATTACAAAATTAAAATCTGCTTAAGTAGATAAGAAACTAAAAAGTTGTTTCCAACCAATCAAATTGAAAAGCAGTTATTTTGTTACAAAATCTTTTCCATAGAGCTGCCTTACAATCTTGTGGTCTTCAATTCTTTCATCATTGTGTATGCCAGGAACAGAAGCTTTTGCCATATTTGAGAATTCAAACTGTACTCTTATCAAAACCTTACAAAATAGAATATTGTATTGAGGAAAATACTTCAAGAAATTGGCTTTGCAATTAAGAGAAAATTAAGACTATTCAATATTTGAATTAGGTAATTTCAAATCCAATTTTAATTTCTATCAACTAGTCATGCAACACTTGACAAAACCAAGATAAAACTGTAGATATTACAAATGCAAGTGATAGTGTTATAACTCTGGAAGCAAAATAATTTAAGTTTCCAACAGAAGTCTGATAAAGGTTTTTGTCGAAGATGTTTAAGATGAAAAAGTTAATGCATTTCTTCATAAGTGACAACTACTTATATAGGAATAAATTATTTTCATGTTGCATCAATATAGTTCCAACAAAAAGCATTTACTTGTTGCTATGAATTAGTTTTTTAATTATGACATTCAAATATTTTCAAGCTATCCAAGACAATTTCTGTTGGTGCAGTAGTCAAAATGTATGTGTTTAAATTGTAATGAAATAATCATTAATCATACAGCTGTCTAACTATGACTGTTTCAACATGCACCTTTTCTTTATTATATATATGTATCATCTATACTTCTGAGAGGAAGTAATATTTACACTGTTTAGACTGTTATCCTCATTTTTATTGCCATATTCTTCAACATTTCAGCCTCAAGGAAATAAAGGGGATAAAGCATTGGTTAGATTCAGTGACTTGACCCAAAGAGTTGTGAGTTCAATACCTGACTACAGCAGTGGTGAACAAATAACTGAGAGCTGAGGTAAAGGGAGATAAGACATCCAGAAGTGCCATGGCTCATAGAATGAGAACAATATACCCCAGTGATTGAAATAAAGGGTTTGGGCTGAAATTCCAATCACTTGAAGAAGGGCAAAATGTACAATAGTCAAAACATTGTGAATATGGCAATAAAGTCAGTCTAAAACAATGTAAATAACATATATAAGTATTGCTCTTAAATCAGTGCACCCCAACCACTTTTTATAGAAAGTATATCTACACCATAGAAGACAATTCATTTCTAGTGGAACATTACAGTCAAAACAGATATCACCAGATATGACATTGTTGCAAAAATAAAAAATAAATAAAAGGAATATGGAGCAATCCAAAAATGAGTACAACCATAGGAAAATTTTAAGAAATAAAAAAAATAAATCAATTGATATCACCATTTTCTATTACAATTTGAAAATGTTTTTTTTTATTACTAAAGAGTTTTTTTTTCTTTTATGACTCCATGAATGAAATAAACATCTGTACAACCAAAAATATATCCACTAAATAGAATTAATAACATTTTCAATGAGATGTACTCATTTTTGGATGACGAGATATTTTGGCAACAAAGTTTCAATGTTATAGACTTTGATAATGTTATACTAAAAATAATAAAAATCCTGTTGTGCTTCTATTTATAAGAAAAATAACATTATTTCCTCCTCCATCAACAGATCTTATGAAGATACATAAATTACAGTGTGTGGAAAAATAAGAAAATGTTTTTAACACATTTTTAGAAATTTCTATAAAACTGAAAAATAAAGTAGGAGAGAAGAATTAGAAATTGAGAAAAATAAGAGAATAAAACTGAAAAAGAAATCAGTGAGAGGAATAGAAAAATATATGAAAGATTGAAGATTTATTTCATGTTTAATATTTGATGATGGTGGGAGATTTTGGGCTTAAGATTTTCTGCTTTTATCTTCTAAAATATGACAATAGAGCTTTTATCAAATGGCATTTTGCCAGCAACTGAAAACAGAGGAATTTGAACAATCCAAATTAGATCTTTTGTTTTTGAAAAGGGACAGAATGATTACATCTGATGCCCTTCAATAGTTTGCTCTGAATCCACAAGTTGACAAAGAGTTTGTGAAACTTTTTGTGCAAAGCAAGTATTTTCAGATCTTTGCCAGATTTTTCTTGCAGCATCACCTCATTCAGCTCTAGTTTGACTGACTTGTTTAATATGGTTAAATATAGACTTTCTGTTACATATTTTGTATTAAAATGAATATCAAAGTGCTTTAACTAGCAGTTATGATGGTGACAAGCACTAAGCCAACTGCACTGTGTAGTGGTTTAGAGGCCTGGAGGCTGTAGCTATATGTTGAATTTAAGGTTTGAAGAAAAAAAAATCTTTGATGTTGCCAACATTTGCACAAAGTTGAGTGCTCTTAATGAGGCTTGCATCAAGTGGAGGTTGCATTGAAGGATGTTGCATGCTGGACAGAAAGCAATTTTTTTCATGGACATGAGTTGTGGGCAAGGAGTATGTCTCCACTTCTTTCAGAGTTGATTGATCTTTTAGTTGTTTTCATCAAACAAATTCAGTCTTTTCTTGGGAAAGCTATGTCTCATGTGATCACAGAAGTCACCAGAAAAAGCATTCTCCCAAACACCTGATGCCCCCCACCCCACAATCAAGATTCCAGTTTCTCTAGAGAGCCCACTCTAGTATCTTGACCCTAATGGACTTTTTAGGCAATGTTACTTTTTGGTTTTGGAAGCTGAAATTACAGCAGACAATATGGTAGTGACATTCTGAACTGTACACCCTCCCTCTAGTTCAGAGGCTAACTTTTACATCCTTATGTTACTCAAGAACATAATTTATCACAGCAGTCAGTGTTTATAGTTAGTTTGCATCCCTGTGGTCTTTAGATAATCTTTTTTTAGGAATATTATTTTGGTAATAAGGGGTGATGTGGTCACAGAAATCATCTGACAGTCTGAGTTCTCCTGCTTGTGTAGCATAGTGCAGATTCCTGTTTGCAGATATAGAGTCTTCCAGCAACCATCCTTTTGACCCAAGGTAGCATTACCTCCTCTAAGTACTTGATGTAAACCTCTATGTTGAGTCTGAAGTCCTGTGGTAAGATGGAGATCTTTTTCTCACAGTGCCCAACTGACTACTACAATATGCAGTGAACAAAATCAAACACAATGCACATTGAATTAAATTAAAGTTTAAGTTATTTTGCAATTGAATAATTTTATTTATTCCAATAATTAGGCAATGAGCTCTAATCAGGTTCTAGTGATACTATAAAAAAAACTAAAATCATAGCAGCAATCACCACACTTGTTGTCAATTAAGCTACTTTAATCTGTTCAGATTCATAAGTGACATGTGTGTGATGTCTTCCCACTAAGAAAGTAAAAATTATAACAATTTTGTTGCATTGTATATTGGATTGAAATAACATCTTAAAAATTCACTAAAGACTATTCATTTCTGGACAAACCACAGTGAGACAAAAAAAACGCAGAAAACAAATGGGGCAAATTATTTTTTGCAGATTCTGTATCCATCTGTTTTTACTTATAGAAGTATTTGGATGGCAAAAAACACACATGAATACAACTATTTGCTAAATTTGACAGAGTTCCACAAACATCTACTGCAGAGATATGCATTGGACAAAAAGACAAATGTCTACATTACCAGATAAATGTTAAAACAATATCAGATATTTCTTTTATATAGTCATTTTTTCATGAAATATAAATTTAAAAAAAAAAAAAAAAAAAAAAAAAAGACTTTCCAGATTTCTCCTTTCACCAAGACAAAACTGAGAAAGAGAGAAAAAAGATGAATAACAATGAGAAACTAGTTGAGAAAAGAGAAACATTAATTTAACTAAAAGTAATGTTAAAATAAATGATGACAATTCTGTAAATATTTTGAAGGAATATTATCCAACCTAATCAAAATTCATTTTCAATAAAATTAGTAGAAAAATGTTTAACATTTCTATTTTCTCAGTTATACTATATAAATTGAGAAAAACAAAAATGTTTGAGAAGTAAAATAAAAAACATGCAATATAACAATAATTAGTAAGTAGTTTTCCCCATTTTCCAATTGATATAATATTGCAAAAAGGCCCATTTTTATTATTCCAGAAAACATTTTAAGGCACTTCAACATACCCAAAAGTTAGAAAAAGCAAATATTTATGAATATGCTAAAACTATTTTAAGACTAGATTCAAAACTATTTTGACCACACTGTTTTGAGTAATACGTTCTTCAAGTAAAATAAAGATTCGGTTTAAATAATCTGAGGAACAGTTAAAATTTTCATGAAAGAATGTATGAAGAGTAAATGTAATATTACAGCAACAATAACTTTAGAGCAAATCCATTTTATTTAAGTATTCAGGTAAAAATACCTGAGATTCTCTTATATCCAATCAATGATGGTCAAAGAAAAACAGATAAAAAATTACTCAGTATGAGGTAAGGCAAAAAATTTGCTTTCTCACTCTTATAATTTTAGATCTGGTGCCTTTTTAATATATAGCAAATTAGGACAAAAGGTAAGTTTTTGTTTAATATCTTAGTGATATTTATCTAAATTATAGTCAGTTTCAGTTACCTAAAATACAGCAAATAAAAAAATAAAAAAATTTTGATCCCCTGTTGATATATTTAGCAGAAATAATATCAAACAACAGCAGAATAAAATTTCTGTAAATATTACAGGGTTGATATTAAAAAAAGGATTTTTGTCAATTCAATTTTAAAGTAAGAAATTGTTTGTGTAAAATAGTCAACTAATATCTGTATCAAAAATAATCAATACATCTGTATCAACTTTGGTTAAATATTGTTACTTTACAAAATATCAAAATGCCTAAAGAAATATTAAAGAGAACCTTTTCACAATATAACAATGAGAACAATGACCAAAAGTTAGAATAATTTTTTCAACAGTTTCTTTTAATTCAAGCTTTTTCTTTTGTTACCAAATATAATTGTTATGTATCTTGGAAAATTGGTATCTATATTTGCATCATCTATGATGTGGAGCTGGAAACCAGAGAGGTCCACCTGAAACACGAAATATGCAACCATGTAACAGAGAAAGGATGACCAGCCACACCATCTCAATTATACCAGCAGTTGCGTGAATATCAACTGTTTAAAATTATTATAAAAACAGGCTATAGATAGATAAGTACAATTAAAGGAACTTATCAGTTATAAACCGACCATCAAAAAACAGATTACCACTTTTCACAATTGACTCATTCGGATTTTTTTTTTTAATTCCATAAGCTATTTTCTATATCCATATCCATTTAATATAAGTACCTCCACTCATTTTCGATACCTAAGTCTTAGATTGAATTTTTAAAAAGTTCTCTTGAAGCTATAATTTTAGCTTAATTGAAAGCTAAATGGTTCCCAGTAAGCAAAATACCCTGGTGGATTTCAAACAGAAATTATATTGATTGGCATCTAAAATTGAAATTTTAAATTTTTCGGACATTCTTGAGCAACTGACACATTTGTAAAGAAAATTCAATTCTCGGTTTTAAAAAATTTTGCAAAAATAAAATATACATCTGTCACACGTTATTTTTTTTTTAAAATTAACCAATTTAAAGTTAAATTATCTGATCTGAAACATTACTTGTTTATGACATGAAATTTAGAATAAAAGTATTTCTTAATCATGGAGTTCTGACTCACTGACCTTTCAAGTAGGTGATGACAGCCCTGTCATCAATCATGCTTATCTGGTCAAGTATAGTTGACTAGAACTGACAAATTTATAAAACTTATAAGAATGTTTTGTAAGAGGAACCCTTGAAACATGTGACCTTTCAATGATATTACCATAAATTTTTACCAAGATTTTATAAAAACAATGATTTCAAAAATAATTTCAGTCATCTGTGAATAAGTCCTGAAAGTTTCATCAAAATCCAACCATTATTTGATTTTTCCAGAATTTTGAAATTAATGTTTTTCACTGGCAAAAAAGTGAGTTGTGCAATATTTCATTTGCTGTAGTAAACTCTTCTAAAAATCAAGTCACTCGCTGACAAGAAAAAAATAAAATTTATTAAAATTTTAAACATGTCAGAAAGCATTAAAAGTTTTTTTAAAAATAGTTAAAATACTTTGATTTTTTTCATCTTATTTATTTAATAAACACTTTGACATTTATAAATTTGGGGCCTCTTAAGATCATGTAATGAGTGGAGATACGTTTAATAGGCACGCATGCATACACACAACTTTTCATTAGAAATCCAAAACTGATTAAACCTTTTTAAGTAAAATAGGAGGAAAAGTTGCACGGAAGTTTGGGTATAAAACGTACAGTATAAGAGTTAGTTTATTAAGTAATATTTTATATACACTATATGTTTTTCTTATTTTTCTTCACTTTGCAATGAGATTATATAACTTAGTTTGATCACATATCAAGAAATGAAGATGGGGTACCATTTTCACACTTCCTAAACGCAATCATAGCTTGAGTTAATGTGCAGGAGGAATGGAGATAAGTTCAAATACTGGATGCAAAAAAAAAAAAAACTGTTTTATTTTCAACATTTTTTTATTAAAATTCTGTAATTTTAAAAATTCTCAAAATGACATTTCCAAAGTAGCCTTTTATCATACAGAAAACAACCAATTAATACTAATCATATGCTTTGTAAATACCAAATGATGATTAAAATTATTAATCCGGGTATATAAATCAAGATGTCTACTTTCAAATAAATCTATATTTTAAAAAGTATTTATAATTTATGATATGAAACATCTAAACAACAACAACAAAAAAAAAAAAACAACAACAAAAAAAAAACACACACACACACACAAACAGATTAATCTAGTTCCTTCCAAATAAATTCCAAAGATTTAAGATTTCATACATTCTTTTATACCAATATTTGATACAGGATTGAAGCTATTTCTGAAACTGAAATTTCTAATCAAGTGGAAACTTGATTTGCTTTCGTGAATGTCATTAACAAGAGAGTAACAGAGAAAAGCTACCAAAGAAAGTAAACTACAAAATGAAATTGCAATTATCAGTCAGTCAGTTATGGGTTATATGTGATACACACTTGGGTAATCATCTAATTTTTTTTTTAATTCCTTTAAAACAAGAATCCAAGAATCCAAATTAACAAAGTTTATTTGAAAAAAAATTTACATATTGAACTTAGGCAAATAAGCAAAAAATTAATTCATTTGAATATAAAAATTAAAATCATAGAAATATTATAAGTTATTACATATTAGAAAATATTGTATAAATAAAACAAAATTATATTCAAAGGGTTAAGATAAATTCAAAATTTTTATTTACAAAAAATTATGCATACTATTAAAGATCGCTATTAACATTAAAATTAACCAATTGAAATTTTGTTTCTTGTTTTTATATATATATATATATATATATAAAAAGCAAAGAAAGACAACAGTTTAAAGAGATTTAACAAATGAAACAGTTCCAGATTCATTTAGCAAATACTCTCTTTGTGCTTAAATTATGATAGGGCAGCACAAACATCATTTACTCATAATAGTTGTGCATTAAGTAAACATTCTAAAAGAATCTAAAACAGATAAATCATAATTGTTTCAAATTAGTCGGTTAATTGCCATACATGGTGATCATGTCTCTTTTGAGAAATGACTGACCAGTCAGAGGATTTTTCCACAGTAGGTTGCCATTACTTTCTGCAGAAGACATGTCATTCAAGGATTCAGAACCCAACCTGTCCTGCTATTCAACCTATAGCTGGAGGGAGAAGATGGATTAATACATCTCACTGCACATAAGTGCATCTAACAAATTCAACTGAATTTGAACTCAGCTCCCGATTTCTCATTCTGAGCCAATATCCATCACACCTCAACACACATCGTTGCAAGTGACTTTTCTTCATGTGTTGTGTTCCTTCAGGACGTAGGCGATCATGGACTTTCACTACCTCTTAGCGCTCTCAATATTTTTTCTCTTGGTATCTCTTCCAAAGTCTGCTCCACTATCCATTTGCTCACCCCTATCAAGTACGTCGTGCACTGCTTCCCCCCCCGTTTCTCTTTCCTTTTATCTGACCTGTGAGTATTAAGTTCTCCAGGCCTTCCTCCTTCATTACATGTCCCAAGAACCTCATTTGTCTCTTCCTGATGTTAAGTACTAGTTTTTATCTCATTTGCATCCGCTACAACACCTCATTGTTGCTCATGTACTCCGTCCATGGTATCCTCAGCATCCTTCTGTAAAACAACATTTCTGCTACCTCAAGCCTCTCCTTCATCCTAGATGAAATCATCAAACATTCACTTCCATAAAGGACATATCACATAGCAATCCAGCACTTCTTTGTTTCCAAAGAGATTTCCTGTCTCAGCAATCTGGTTAGCTTTTGAAATGTGTCCTTAGCTATGCCAATACGTCTTTGGATCTCAATGTCACACTTTCCATCCTCTGTCAGAACACTTCCCAGGTGTTTAAATATCTTGTTTTATTTTAGTTTCTCAAACTTGTAGTTAGCATTTTGAAATTTCTGCTTATGACTATATAGTTTTGTAGAAAAAGTTTGCAGATAGGTATTTATCTTTTTTTTATACTCATCATATATGACCAACAACCCAAGAAGATTTAATGTGCCAAAAGAAAATGATATTTTGAATCATTCTATTTATCTTATCTTTCAAAGTGGATATTATTGTGAAGATGAAACTGCAAATAGATGCTATCTGTCCATATTTTATAATTAGCCAAAAAGATTGTTTTTAGTTTATGACATCATTTTAAGGATGTTTAGTATTTTTTTAACTTCATTAAAAAAAAAAAAAAAAATCACTTCTGATTGAACTGATTTATGAGTATTGATCTATAAAAGACTTAAAATTGATATATTTTTGTTTATTTCTTCTAACAAGAATGGTAATCATTTCCCTACAAGGAAACATTTGGCATTCTTTAACCAAGCAGGCCGCTAAGACATGTAAGATTCTTTAGATTGATACAGCTTCTCTACAAGATAAATGCATTCAGTTGGAAGCTTGGAAGGCAGTTTATAATAGATGAAGTCTCTATAGATATATGCTGTTGTGAGGTTGACAAAGCCAGTAGACAGTCTTCTATAAGAGAAGTAAGCAATTTCTAGGAGTTGTTTGATGATATGCCATTGTTGTATCCTTTTCCAGAACAAAAACCAAACAAAGTTGTGAGCTGTTGATTTCATAAAAATGATGAGAGGTTAGTTAATGTTCATTAATACTTTCATCATGATGGATCCAATACAGATACCTTCCATATGTGTGAGGGTCTTGAGGCCTACTTTTCTGTTTCCATATGCATGATAGACACCTTTTTCTGAGGCTTCATTTCTGATTACAGACTTCATATAAAATAAAGAACATTTTACCATATTTACATTATTTGGACTATTGTCCTCATTTTTGTTGCCATTTGTACGACGTTTTGGCCATTGTACGCTCCGGCCTTCTTCAGGTGCTAGGAATTTCAAACCGAACCCTTTATTACAATCAGTGGGGTATATCATCCTCTTCCTTGCTTAAAGCCTTGATTGGAAGTCATGAGTTATCTCCCTCTAACCCTGCATGCTACTTGTTCACCACTGCTGTAGCCTGGTATTAAATTCACAACTCTTTGGGTCAAGTCACAGGAACTAACCAATGTCTATATCCCCTAGGCCATGTGTCATTAAGGACAAGAATATGTGAATTTTTGGGACTTATAAACCTAATGTCCAGTAACCATATTTTGTTTACCAGAGTTCATATTGCAATTTTTGATGCTTTTGGTTTTCTCTAGAGTTTTTTTTTTATCAGAGCTCATATTGCAATTTTTTGATTGCAATGATTTTCTCTGGTACTCCATACTTTTCCATATTGTGTTCATCTCTATACTTGGTCGGTTTAGATTTTTTAAGCATAGCATTAGTCAGCTACACCTGATTTTTCTATCTCCTCTCATGTTATGGCCTTGATGTTTTTGCAGCCTTAGCTTAAGGGAGCAGCCTGTCTCTCCTTTATACTTTTTTCCACAACTACATGAGATGGCATACACACAGTCCTTAGTAATGTCCTCCTCTGTTGACGGTCTTATTTGGGAGAGATACCTGCGAACCACTTCTGAAGATCATCCTGATGTTATATGGACCACAGATCCTAATAACCTCTTCACATAGAAAACAACCTTGGTCTGTCTACTCTGAGAGCTGTTATCCTGGTGAACAAGTAACTTGCAGGATTAGAGGGCGATAACTCATGATTTCCAATCAAGGCTTTAAGCAAGGAATGAGGATGATATACCCCCCCCCCCCGATTGTAATAAAGGGTTCGGTTTGAAATTCCTAGCACCTAAAGAAGGCCAAAACATTGTACAAATGACAAAGACAAGGACAATAATTTGAATAAAGTAAATACTACCTCATCTCAGAAATATAGACAAATACTAGAGGAACTTTTTATTGAATTCAGGGAGAAAGTAAGATGAGAGTAATTAAGCAAGTTTTTCAGCAGATTATTCCAAAAAGTAAAAAAGTGGTTGATTTGTGCATTTAATGAAAAAACCATGTAAATAATCAAATATCTCAAAAGTAGTTTTTGAAGTTTCATCCTAGAGATTTCTTGCTAAATGAAACTTCATGGTACATAGTGATCAAATAAAGACATTACTTAAAAAAAAAAATCAATGTTATTCAATGCTGAAGATAACGTATTAATAACAACTGAAAATCATTAGTACCAACATGATTATATTAATCACAGTGAAGCATTCCCCATAAAATTTTAAATTTATGCAGAATTTATTTGATATAATATACATATCTGGCTCTGTAAATAAGACTATTTACATTGAGCCCTCCACCTAGATTATTTTTAATATTAATAAAATTAATATTAATAGGATTTGGTTTGAGATTTTACCTACATACTTTTCCATTTTGGATTTATATATATATATATATATATATATATATATATATATATATATATAAGAACATAAGCTGGATGTTTTTACAAACCCATTGGTAATATATTTCGTGGCTCTTATAGACCGCTCCTCAGATCAAATTCATACAACAATGAATGGGTCAAAATTACCTAGAAAAAAGTCAAAGAAAAAAGAAAAAGAGAAAAAATAGGGGAAAGGAGCCAGTCAAGATTTACTGACTTCCTTAACTACTGTTTTTGTAAATCTAGGCCAAGGACATCCTGTTCCCTAGATGTAATATAGACACTAATATCTAACACTTAAGTTAACCACCTTTCCCTTATGTTTTTTTTCTTTTTTTTACAAAATAATTTTGATCCATTCATTGTATGGATTTGGTCTGAGCAGCAGTCTACAAAAGAGAGCTGCAAAGTATTATATTACCAATAGGTTTATAAAAAATCCAACTTATGTTCTTTATTATAATACTCTGTTAAATCTTAACATTGAGTTCTCATTGGATTTAATCTCTTGTGGAATTTACCTTACCAAGTACCAAGAATTCTACTGTGTGTGTGTGTGTGTGTGTAAAATAAACATAAAATGGGGGACTGTGATCCACTACATAAATCTAATAAAAATTCTATTTTTGTGATAAATTGTGATCAGAAATAAATACTTTACAACATGGAATGCAAAGAAAATGAACTACCAAAAATTGTATGAAAGGCTGGTTTTTGTACAAGATGTGCATATTGCAAGAATCAGAAAGAGAGAGAGAGAGTTTCAAAGAACTAAACAAGTGATGATTGAAACAAGTATTGCTGTCAATTAGAGACCAATGCAAGCCAACAATTGACAAAATGGAATTAGATAAGAGAAAGTGTAATGTCTGATTAGGGTGGTGGTGAACTGCATGTCACCAGGCAAAATAGTTGAAGTGAGAAATTTGTTCACTCATGAATTTGCTGATTCACCAGTTTACCACTTATTCTGGTCATTAAAAAATTCTCTTCATGTTCAAAAAAAAAAATTAAAATTTCACAAAGGTACTTAGAACAATTCTTTAGTGAAAAAAAGAAAAATATTTTTGATGGAATTATAAAGTTGCCTGAAAAATGGTAGAATATAGCAAAAAATAAAAATGTTAAATATGTTTAATAAAGTTAATGTGGAAAATATTGAATTGTCAGGAAAGTTCATATCAATTTTTAAGGGAAATTAAAACAGAAAACAAAATTATGTCATTATTTATTCAACTAAGTATGAACCATTTTGTTGCACAAACTTTCTCTATTTTTCCTTCAACTTAAAGATTTCATCTTCACAGAATTCCAGTGGTTTGTCAAACAACTCATTAAAGTGGTTTTAATATCATCCAAAGAAGCAATGTCTGATGTATATGGTAAGTGAGATAAAACATCCCAGCCAAGCTGCAACAATTTTTGCCAGATTGCCAAAAAAAAAAAAAAAAAAAAAAAAAAAAAAAAAAAAAAAAAAAAAAAAAGTGAGGTCTGGCATTATCCTGACAGAAAACACTTTTCCTGATCTGGGTATTTTTTTTTTTTTTTTAATTGCAACCTTTAATTTGTCCACTTGCAAACAATACTTTTCAGAAACAACTGACTGGTTACTTGGTAGAAGCTCATAGCTTCCTTATCAATCCCACGAGATGCACAAGATGACTTTCTTCAAATGAAGACCTGCTTTTGAGATTACTAAAGTTTGCTCATGTAACTTACCCCAGGATCTTTTTCACTGAATATTGTTGTAAATGATCCATTTCTCATCACCAGTCACAATTTGCTTCAAAAAGAGTTCATTTTCATTGCATTTATAAAACAAATCACAGACATAAATGCAACCTAAAAGATTCTTTTCACTCAGATTTGAGTACCCAAGCTAGGCAAAGTGCTCATGGATGGTAAATTTTAATAAATTTAAGGTTTCTGCTAATTACTGCAACATGTAATGCAAGCTATTCTCAATCAATATCTTGATTTGATCATCATCTGTAGTGGAGTGTCTGCCTCAGTGTTTTTTATCAATAAGGATACAATCACTAACTCAAAACTTGGTGGACCACTTTTGTACAGTTCTGTCAGCTAAAGTACCTTCACTGTACACAGCATATATTCTTTGTTACTGCAAGGTCTTTTTGCCTTTATGGTAATAAAAAAAAGCATCAAGTGTCTAAAACACACATTATAATCTATTTTCATAAGGATGCAACAAGAATTGAGTAATTTTAAACTTTCTTTCTCAAAAAAGAGTTTGAAATGTGCGCTAACTGAAAGTGTAAGTATATTAGATCTGTGTTGGGACGTGAACAACTAAATATCAACATAGATTTTCCAGACAACCCAATAAAAAGTTGTATCTTTACTTAATAAGCCAAACCAATTTTTCAGACAATCCAGTAATTAACAGGAAACATATTTAATGTTATTTAAATCAGATCAGAAAAACAAACCAAAAACATTACCTTAATACTAAAATGCATAGAGACAAAAAATTTGTTTACCTGTGGACATAACTTTTCAATTTCTGCAGCAGCAATACGGACCATTTTTACCCCCTCCTCATTGTTGGACATTGAACAAGCAAGATTGGCCACCTGAATATTACAAGGAAAAAAAAAAAAAAAAAAAAATTAGTTTTAAAAGTTGTTCAGCTAAGAGAGTACACACTAAATAACTGATAGCTATCAAGCAACATTAAAAGTGATGTATGGCTAGATATTTGAAGGCTATCACAATGCATTTAGTATAATGAAGGAAGGTAAAGAAGGTGTTAGGTATTACGTATTTATTATTCATTAATATTTCAAGATCAGAATCTCATCTTCAGAATGATAGGAGAGCTTGATTTCACGTTCACCCGCTGTTGGACCGTGCCTTTAAACAAATGGTCCTTTTTCACTACTATTGTTGTCATTAATTGTAGTGTGTGTATGTATATGTGTGTGTACCTGTAAGTGGGTTAGTTCATGTATGTGTTTGTGTGTGTGTTTATGGTTTATATAAGTGTGCATGGTAGTAGGATTTGGCTTTTTCACCTCTTTTTTTAAAGTGATAGCGGGCACCATTATACAATTTGATGATACATCTGTCTGCTTTATGGTTTAACATGTGCGCGTTGGCCCGTGGCAGGGTTTGGAATTTTCACATCTGCCAGAATGGTAGTAGACGCTGTTTTATGACCTGATCTTATGTCTATCTGCTTTAATTGGAGGTGTGTTAATTGCTACATTTTTTTTCTCTCCCTCCACTATTTGTTCTCGTGCATGTGAGTGAGTGTGTTATGTGTGTGTATATATACTTGTATTTTTTTTTTCCACTTCTGTCATCATTTTATATATACATATCTACATATTTTGTCCTTGTATTGAGTACATGTGCATATAGATACGTGTGTGTGTGTGTGTAAATATATATGTATGCATGTGTATGTGTTCCTGTGTATAAACTGTGTCTAGAGATTATATGCAAAAGAGGTATTGTCAAATATTTTATGATTTTATGTAAAATTTATGGATATGTGTTATCCAATTAAATAATTTGTACTATTATGTATAGTGAGTAAGCATGAAAGCAATTAAGTCTCAATTTTCAATTTCAGATTGATATTTAGTATTTTTTTAGTAATTATAGCAATCTGCAGTGTCAAGAGATTATTCGCAAGAACTAAAATTTAGTATTATGGCTTGTAAAAAAGAACTAACAATGAATGAAAAGAACTATATAATCAAAGAAATTAGCAAAGGAAAGTCTTCGCTTCAAATTTCTAAGTATTTGAAATGGGATCATTGAACAATCAAGAAAATATGTCAAATGGGAATTCAACCAAGGAAAAAAAAAGTCTCAGGCTGAATTCAGGAAATTAACAAAGCAAGATCTATCACATATCCAAAGAGAATTACTAAGAAACCCAAATGTGTCAAGTGCGTTCATATTTGAGGCTGCTGGAGCTTCTATGATGTCAAGGGAACTATGGTGTAAAGCATTAAGGAATTTTGCTGATGTTAAAAAAAAAAAAAAAAAAAAAAAAAATCAAATAAAGAAACCCATTTTAACAAAAAAAACATAAGGAAAAAAGATTGCAGTGGGCAAAAAAATACATGAAACCTGATTTCAGTAAAGTGCTTTTTACAGGCGAATCAAGGATCACACTCGATGGGTCCGATGGATGGGCTCGAGGATGGGTTTGCAAGACTCAAGAAAATTTTTTAAAACGCCAATAAGGCAGCGGTGGGATCATGATATGGGCTGGGATTATTGGTAATGAGCTTGTGGGGCCATTTAAAGTGAAAGACGGGGTTAAAATGAATTCCAAAAGTTACTGTGATTTTCTAGAGCAATATTTCTTTGAATGGCTTAATAACCAGTCTTTAGCCAAGCGTAGATCTATGATCTTTATGCAAGACAACGCACCAAGTCATGCATCAAAGTTTACTAAATCCTGATTGAAAGAAAAGGGATTTGTTGAAGATTCTCTTATGGACTGGCCTTCAAATAGCTGTGACTTGAATCCCATTGAGAACCTGTGGAACATCCTCAAGAGATATTTATTCCAATGGAAGGCAATTCAACAGCAAGTGTGACTTCTGAGAGGCAGTTAAAGTTGCTGTAAACAACTTACCAGCCGCTAAAATTGCAAATCTAACATCAGATATTGACAATAGGCTGCTAAGTGTTATTGAAAAGAAAGGAGCATTTGCACAATAACTTTTAGGAGGTTCTTATTTTTTGTTAATATATCTTATTTTTAAAATGTTTTTGTTTTTCCTTTAAGAATTTGACGAATTTGTTCTAAAATCTTTTCATATTATTTTTTGCATTAGTTTTACAAGATATAATAATGTAAAAGTATCAAAATAAATAGTTGCAAATAAACTACTGACAGTCAAATTAGTCTGTTTTGTTAACTTAGTAAAATTTTTTCCAACCAAAAACAAGTTTTCTCTATCACTATATATCTAAGTTAATAACATAGGAGTAGAATCTAAGCAACATCATAAGACTTGACATTAAAGACGCAACTCTTTATACCAATTCATAACTTACATATAATCTCTAGACGCAGTTTAGTATGTTGAAGTATGGGATTTGTGTGTGTGTGCGCAAGTGTACCTATATATTTGTTTTTTTTTGTGCATGTTCCATGATACTTGTTGCTATTAGTCATGTGTTTATAAGCATGTATTTGTGTGCATTAGTCTGTGATTGCAGTTTACTGCTGTGGACAGTGTGTCTCAGTGCGTGATACTGTTAATTATTCTGTTATGTAATCTAGATTGAGTTCCTGTCTATTGTTGATCTGTGGGTGGAGTTTAGCTATTATTAAGGACTCTTTTATGAGTAAGTTTCCTAGGTTCTGCTCTCTTGCTTTGATATTGATTAATATGTTTTTGTCTGTTTTCGCATTTTTTTTTTTAGGTGCTTGTGGAATGATGATGCCTGCGTACGTAAGTATTCTTTGATTCTGATGTGTAACGGTCTGGTGGTGCTGCCGACAAAATTCCTCGTATCTGGCACATTGTATGCGATATACAACAGACTTGGTGGCATATATCGGTGTCGGTAATAGGGCAATTGGTTAGTGTACATGCGGTGTCATTTCTAATATGTTGTTTGTTGTAGTTGTAATTGAGGTGTTTCTGAAAAGCTATGCCATAGTGGGCCAGTTGTATGTCCAGTCCCTCTCTGCAGATGGTTCTACGTATTTTCGTGGTGATGTTTTCGCTGAAGTGTGGTAAAAGAGACCTCCAAAAGGCTGCTTATTTGATTAAGTAGCTAAATCTAAGAGTTAATGACAAAATATTATAAACATAAAAAGGAAAACTAAGATAAAGAATTTCCATTATGCCCTTCCATAATAAAACCAACTTTTTATTCATTAAAATGTTTACTTAGTTGGCCCTCATTTTGTTTTGCCTATAAAAAAAAAAAAAAAAAAGTTATTCCAGCTAAAGACAATATCATCATCCCAGGAGCAACATGAACTGGAAATTTTCAACTGGTTATATCAAATAAAATACTAAGAATACACCAATGTACCAACAATCATGGGATAGATGTCTAATTTGAAGTAGGATCCTCTAGCCTAGCAAAATGGAACAATTCAACATGGCATTGGTTCCACAAATGGCCATAAGAGCTCTGGAGAGATGTTGAATAGACCTCTCTACCACATACCATCAATGCTCAAGTGGGCACATGAGTGAATATAGTGACCACATCATTCATGAAGAATCTCCAGAAAGCTCTTCAAACTAATTCTGGACAACTTGGGTTCAATGGCAGGCTGCATTATCCAACTAGAATAATCCACCATCAGTGTGGGTACATGAAGTCCATAAATGATTATGGAGCAGTGAAATCTAATAGTCACCCGTCAAACCAGCAGCTCCAACCCATCCAATCTGAACATGCCTCACACCCTTATGAAGCCACCAGCCTGTATAGTGAGTTCTTGATAACTGGGACCCATGATTCAGTGGGGTCTGAGCCACATTTAAGCACAACTCAAATCTCCTAGAACCATCAGACCATATCACATGTTGCTCCAGGGTTTGAATTAGAAACCTTACTAGCCTAGGTGAGTGAATGTCTCAGTAGTGGTGTTAACAGGAACACTTTGGTGAATCATACTTCCATGTCTTATGTAAACTAATTAATACTAAATTGATTTGTTGGATATGCACTTAATACATACTGCAATTTATTTGAATGGGATTTGTGCTAGTGTCACTTGTCTTTTTCCACAAACAATTCTTACCAGGAGTTACTAGTTATAAGCATTAAAGATCAGTAGTCACACTCATCTACAGCAGCCAGTAAAGTCTTCTGCCATGTATTCCCAAAATATACGTGATAACATAAAATGACCTCAGAACTGAAGTGTCCCCACCATATGGCACCCACTATCATCCCCGATATAAAGCTGGACATTTCATTTGTAAAGTTAAAATTACATACCTCAACTAATTTGTTAGCATGCTCCATATATACATGAGCATATTCTTCAACCCCAGATTCATCACCAGCTTTTGCAGCTTCAATCAATACCAATAATGGAACGTTGGTCTCCAAGAACGAATCGGACACATGGTCAACCACAGCTTTTCTCAACTGAAATTTAAAATATCAGTATTAAAAAATCATCTTAGTTATGTCATTCAAGGCAAAATATTTCATTCAAATGAGTTACTTCTTAACTTAGCCTTATATTGATTACTATGATGAATCAGATGCAACTTATTTACACTTCCAATAATTTCAAAGTTAGAACTTCATTATAATTAATCCAAGGCACTACAACAGTCAAAAGACCCCAAGACTGTCTTATCCAATTCACAATACCAACACTGTTGTTTTGAAAAATTGAATTCTATGATTCAGGATATTTAAGTCACATTCAACCAGATATCAGTTGTGTATATTTCCTTTTTTTTTTTGTTTTTTTAGGCTCCTCAAATATTTTGAGGTTAAAGCAGATGAACAAAGATAACTGAGATGGGAAATATAACAAGTGTTCTTTGTGGCCTGACAAAGATGATCCTTAAAAGGAGAAAAAAATTTGATATTTGACAATTTTTTCAGATTTTGAGAAATGGATCAACTCAAGAACTTTTCTGCATTTTCTCATATTACACTGCCAGAAATCACATGCTCACTTTAGATTTTCAAAGTTTTCCAAATTTAATTTATAAGCTCATTAGATATTGGTTTCAAAAGTTGTTAGTACCACAATGTACAGGATTTTTTATTTACTTAATTAAACAAAGTGGTTTCTATTAGAAGAAAATATACGTTCAATATCAGACGAGACATAGCAATCTGAAGCACCATCAAAACATTCTTTTGTTTTAAGCTGAAAGATTTTGTGAATTTCAGTCTCTTTATATAATTCCATTTTGGTTAGCCAAGTGGAGGAATTCCTATTGAATACTTCACAGTATTTCCCAGTTATGTCTTCATATGTATGTTCTTACTAGTAATTTACAACCAGTCAGGATATTCTTTAAATTACATATTTTATCCTCTATGTAAGTGTTCCAATAAGAATGTCACAAAAAAGCCATGATAAATCGTCCATACTGCATGCATCATATTTTTTTCCTTTTGTGCAAAACATTCCCAAGAGCTTTTATATAACTTCCACAAAAATTATTTTTGTCATTGAGATTAATTAAATCTTAAAAATTAAAAAAAAAAAAAGTAGAAATTTAAAAAAAATTAAAAATGTAATTTTGAAAGTCAAACTGAGTTTATATCCTAATTTGTCACTTTTCCTTGGTATATACTAATTTAGCAAATAAAATTCTCTTGGAATTTATTCAGAAGCTGTTTCTCACCTGTCTTCTCAAATCTCTTGTTTTTTTGTACCAGTTTTCAATGGCTTTATCAAGACCTGGACTTGGTTCTTTCTGACCAGCCTGCAACAAAGATACAAGCATTAAAAAACAAAAAGAAAAATTGAAAAACGACCTTTACAAAACTGAACATTGTAAATCATTTACAAAAACCATATTAAGAAAAGACTTAACCTATAAGTCAAAGTTCAATGTCTTAATTGCTTAATTTTCATAAAACAAAATTATATTTCGTAGAAAAATCACAAGTTCATTCATCCCTCGATGTAAGAGAAAAATTAAAATTAATGAATAAATCTACAAAGGACAATATTAATCCTACATGACTTGTTTGAGAAAAAGTCCTTGTAAAAATTCTTTAAAGTAAATGTATATTAGATATGTAAATTAGGAATCCTTAAACATTTAATACATTAATAGGAATCATTTGATTATGAACACCTGTAATAATAGTAGTTATAAATTCCATGATGACATCCAGCTGAGGGTAACCAAAGAGTTATAAAATCAAATATTTAATCAGTATTAGTGAATGTGATTTCTTTTAAAGATTATATTTTATTAAAACAACTTTAAGAAATTTAATATAGATTACAGAAAATTTACATTTCATTATTATTGTTAGTAGATGATAGTAAACTAACAAATAAAACATATCCAAAGCATGGTTTTAGTACCTAAAAAGGGGACTATTTCAGAGTAATTTAATGTACAGGAAACTCAAGTAAAATTCAGTATCTGGTTATCCCAGTAAATTGAAGTTTTTAAAAGTGAGTCCTAATATACTTTCAATTCTCTTCAATGCTTATATCAACTGTCAAGCATTCAAGTAGGTAATATCACCTACAACCCATTGAATCAATCATATGTATAAAAACGTAAGAATTCAAACAAGGAAACTGCACTTATGAAGGAAATCAAATACAAATTTATTAGACATAATTAAAAACAATTTGAATTAGAATTTTCAATGACATCTCTTCAGAATCCCAAGGTTTGTTTTTTAATAAAACAATTCTCATGTTAAATTTACTCATGTATATATGTAATTTACAGATATTTACTGAATTTCAGGGTGAAAAACCCAGTCTACTAATCTAACCAGTTATAATCAAATGAATGTTATATTGGGATTACCATTTTTTTTTTTTTTTTTTTTATTTATTGCTGTGTAAAGGAGAGGCACAAAGTTTGAAAGTGACAACGAAGTCAAAAGTGCTGTGAGCAATTGGACTGATACATCAGTCCAAAGATTTTTACACTGAGGGAATACGGAAGCTTGTGCATAGATGGGAAAAGTGTGTGACACTGCTGAAGTCTACGTTGAAAAAAAAAAAAAAAAAATAGGAAGCTTCTATCTGTATTAGAAGTCCTTATATAGAAAAATTCACCTTATTTATTGAATGACCCTCGTAACAATGTTATTTCTACATTTAATTACAGCAAAAATGAATTTACATTGTCTGGATTTAAAATTGTGAATTTACAGGGCTTTAACTAGTAGGATTGAGAACAAAAAAAATCTCGCTCTTATACTACTAGAAAAACAATTGAGATAGACCTGGCCAAAATTGAAGTATATTTTGTTTCTTATTTACCATTTTTGCCTTGATTGTATATTAGGTAAGGTCAATTTAGATTACCTTTGTTATGTATGACAAGAAGATGAGCTCATCAAAACCCTCTCTCTTTGTGGCTCATCATTGCCACCCTTTATGCTTGCCATATTTCCTGGTGATCACATCACCCTTCTCCCATCATGCCATGCATAGTGGGACAGAAAAACAGTGAGACACACTTAGTGACATCTACTGGCCCACACACTTGCCAGATTTCAACCCCACTGGACATATTTTGGGAATTTGCTAACCACACTAAATTTCTTATAAACAGAACCCATGCAACAATTCTAGCACCTTCCCACATGGTTTGGCCACTTTTATTCAGACAAAGCAATGCATTACCACCTGTTTATTTTCTATCTTGGAGAGTGGAAGGACACTCAAGTTTTTACTCAAAAGCAATTTTAGCATATTTTAATCTAATACAACTTTTTTTCTAGCATCTTTTCTAATATCAGAATATTTTTAATTTCTTTATATTTGTTTAATAAAAATCAAGCAGAATCTTGTCAGGAGTAAGTCATGCCAACATGCAAAGCAATAAAAATATACACGCAATCAACCAATGCATTAATTTATTCACATTACTGTTCTACACCTGTTCATAACATTCTTTAGTTGTTTGAAGTCATAATGTACACCTAAATACCAATTAACTGCTGACATATCTTAGAACCTTGCACAAAGTTTTAATTTCCAGAAACTAACTTTATCATATGGTTCAAATATTCATATTTACAATTTTATTAAATCAATTTTTACAAAATAATTTCAAGCACATACTGACTTATCTTTGAAGTTTAAAAAAAAAAAAAATAAAGCTTAATGGATTCACATAAAACTAAGATGAACAAAAAGTTTCATGAATGTGAAAATAACTTTAGCATCAAAATTCAAGTAAAAACAATTGTTTATGAATTAAGAGACCTGATCAGAAATTGAAAGGCAAAAGCTAAACACTAAATAAGTTTAAATATAAATTGTCAGAATTTGTTCCAGATTTTCTTTTACCTAAACTCATTAAAAATGCCATGCATAAATATTCCGATCTTATACAGAGACACAAACTGTTTTAAAGACAATATCCAGAAAATGAATCTATATTAGTTATACAAGATCATTAAAAGATATACCTTAAGTTGCCTTATGTCCTTCCCAACATTTAGTTTTGAAAAGATTACAAATTCAAACAAAGTTCAAAACGTAAAATAGCAAAATGTAGACTATGATACATCAAAAGAAAAATGCTAACAGTTCCTCAGAGTGAATGTGATAAAATCTGAATTTTTCAACATTTTGTAGAAGTATCAAAGAAAAAGTACAATGATGCTTTGCAACAAATGAAACAATGCCTCTGAAAGGAAATGGGCTTTGTTATCAAAAGGATATATGATATTAGTTATGAAAATTGATAAAAAGAGGGAAGAAAATGCAATCTATTTTTAAACAAATTAACATGCATTGGCAGCAGACAGACACCTGCTTGGCTGATAAACCAGTTCTTTGGATATTCACTGTTGTTGATGAAACGGGGGCAGAAATGGATGTGGTAGTATTGGTCATGGCAGCGGCAGCAGCAGCAGAATTAGGAGGCGGAGTAGAAGTAGTAGCCAGACAGATAACCTGTCTCTCAATGTCTGAGGCTTTTTTACTCTTGCACTGTGCAACAGTAATGATAAAGATAAGGATAGTGAGAAACAAGTGTTAAATCAATTTTTTTTTTTTAATGATTCAGAAAACTGGCTTCTATTCATTTTTCATATCCAAACAAATGGATATTCATAACTTATTTTACTATTTAAAAGGTTTACATACTCAGGAACATTTAATCACTAAGAAATAACATCTTTCAATAGTAGCTGATCTTCAACAATCAAAACTTCATGTTAATCAAAACCTATAATCATTTGTTTTAAGATTCCAGAAGTTGAAATATTTTAAAATATTTAAAAATATTTTAGATTAAAATTTTAATTTTTCTATTAATAGCAAATTTTCTATTATGCTTTAATGTTAAAAGAAAAAAAAAATGAAGATCATCAATTTTTCTTAAATTCTATAGAAAAATTAAATTGATTTATATTTTATTATTTCTACTCTTACAATGTAAGATTCATTAAATACTAATAAGTAAACAGTTAATCTGATTTTTAAAGAAAAAAAGCTTTTTCTAAATCTCACAAAATATTTACATTTCAAATAAAGGAATTGTCAATATCCAAAAATATGTATCATAAAATAAATCCTCAAAAACTACTGAGAAGTTAACTTGCACTAGAAAAAAAAAACTAATGCAAGTTTCTAGCTCAATAAATATCAAAGCTGCCAATGTTAAGGAATAACATTTTTCTGACTAGTCCAAAGTAGTTCTTAAGTCAAATTCTATAAATAAGGTGTAATGAACTTAAATTATAATTAGACAAATAATGTTTCTGTAAATATATGTATAATAAAGCAACCAGGTAAAAGTAGAGGGATTTAAGATTTCACTGAACATCCTTTACTCATAATTTTGTTCCACTTAAAAAAATACAATATATTTGAATTAGCAGACAGACAATACCATAGTTTATTTTTTCAAGCAAATCTTATGCTTTTATATTTCAACATTTATCTCTCTTAACCAAGCGAAAGAAAATTTGACACTCATATCAAAGTCTTCCTCATGATATAATACCAAAATGCATAGTTGTATTCCCATCACAATCTTTAGCTAGTTGCTTCATCTTTGAAGTGAAACAAAAGACTTCACATACTTTTGATAGCAGTTGATTATGTGATAACTTTGTGACTTCTTGCCAGAAATTTTATGTGGCTACTGAACTGTTACTCAGATAAATCTCTTTCTCAAAGGTCAGATATTATTTTATGCAAACATATCCATGAATTCCACATACTTGTAATACAAGTGGCTAGTTTACGGTTTTCAAACAGATCTTGATTGAATTGGTTTTTTTTTTGGTTTTTTTTGTCATCCTCAAGGTAGAAAATAAGCTAGATAAATAAATCATCAAGCTTATCTTCTGGAATTAACTGTTTATTAAATAAATCATTTCTTCAGCTCAGATGTGGCAAAACGTTGGAAGTATGAGGAGTTCATGTATTTTATGCACCATTTCCTGACGAACATTTTGTTTTTACACCAGCTCCACATTAGCTGCAAACAATATAGAGGATTAATTGCCTTCAAATTATTTTTGTTTTACTAAACCATTTTTGCCTAAATAAATATGCTAACATGTCAATATTCACTTCATTTTTTTGCAAAGTATATAGAGAAAGTGTCTACATTCACTTAAAAATCGACAAAAAAGGCAGTCTTACATTTTCCATGTATTCAGTGAGCAAATCCTGTAGTGCCTGGCGAACAGCGTTACATTCCTGGATGATCTTTTCTCGACGGTCATTACGGGTGCAAGAAGAGTCAGCCAAAAGAGCTGCTCCACTTACAATACTCTCTAGACGTTCCTCCAGAGATGGACGGGTGCGAATTTCATTATAGGACAAAGGATCCATTATTATTTTTTGCTATATAAAGAAAGAAAAACATGTAATACTTAAATGTAAATAAGGTTACATTTAAAATGTAGAGTAAAATTTAAAAATGTTCAAAAATATTTTAAAGACAAGAATCTGCAGAGAAATTTTGACTACTACAATATTAAAATTTCTACTACAATATTAAATTGATTTTCAGATATTTTGAGTTTTCAGTTATTTTTCTCCATGCTTAAACTTAAATGAAGTTGAAGTATATCATATTTACATCAAGTTCGTTAAGTGCTGCTGCCAACTCTCCTTGACGCTCGTAGGGGTGGACATCTGAAACACCAGCTGCTTGGGCTACATCCGATATCATGTTAACAGCATCACACATCTGTTTGCAGGCATAATCACGATTTTCACGGGCTGCAGACAGCTCAGGATGACGAACATAAGCCTTGCAAAGAAGAAATTGCTTAAATGATTAAAACAAAAGCAGTAGTGAAAAGAATTTTCTTTTATGAAAAATGTTTTCTAAATAGACATTTGGATGAAAACCCAAAGAATAACTAAGTTATTTTACCATCTCCAATTTCTTGAAAAAAAATTGGGAAAAAAAAAAAAAAAAAAAGACAGGAAAAGTATGAATTTATTCAAAATTTTAGTCACTATGAATTATTTTCAGTTTGACTTAATTTTGCATTATTCAGAGCATTTTCACCCACCTCCCTGTTGCTGTCTCTACTGTGTGTGCACACACACACACACACACACAACAGGACCTGACAATATTGTAACAGAAATGCTGATATCCTTAGATGGCTTTGGCACAGACAGGATCACAGGAATAATAAATGAAATCTACGATAGCTGCAATATACCAGAGGACCTAAGCAGAACAATTTCCATAGTACTACCTAAGACAGGTGCAAAGGAATGTGAACTCCATCAAACAAACAATGAACCACATCTGGATTCTGATGAACAGAGTGCATAGCAGAATTGGCCAAAAGATAGGACAAGAACAGTGAGGCTTCATTAAAGATACTAGAACAAGGAATGCAATATTCATACTCAGAATGCTATCTGAAAGAGCAATACAAATGCAGAAGGACCTTTATCTGTGCTTTATAGACTACGCAAAGGTGTTTGACAAAGTACATCACAATGACTTGATAGAGATGCTCGACAACCGCAACATTTTTGGAAGAGATCTTAGAATAATGAAGAATCTATATTGGCAGCAAACCACTTGTGTATGTATAGGAAATGAATTCAGCAGGTATACAAAAATAGAAAGGGGTGTAAGGCAAGGATGCATTTTCTCAGGATCTATTCAACTTATACAGTGAAACAGTTCTGAGCAAAATACAATACTTGCCAGGATTCATCATTGGTGTCCACAATCTCAACAATGTAAGATATGCAGATGACACGGTGCTGAAAGCAGACGTGAAAAAGAAAATGCAGGACCTCCTACAGAAGGTAGCAAGTGAATGCTAAAAGAAAGAAACGAGCATAAAGTTCAAGAAAACAATGTATGGACATAAGCAAAAAGATCCCAAAATGCCAACTACAGTTCAAAGAACCTAAAATAAAACAAAGAAATTTAAAGACCTAGGAAGCCTTCTGACAGGATAGAAAGTGAGATTGAGATTTGAAGAAGCACTGGCATGACCAAGGATGCATTTCAAAAGCTAACCAGAGTAGTGAGAGACAGGAAAATCTCATTGGAGGATTAAAATAAAAAAGAAAAAAAGTGCTGGATTACTATGTGATATCTGTCCTTCTGTATGGCAGTGAATGTCGAATGATCTTATCAAGGATACTTGTAGCAGCAGAAATATGGTTTTACAGAGGGATGCTGAGGATGCCATGGACTGAGCATGTGATGAGATGTTGGAGAAGATGCAAATAAGATAACTCATACTTAACGTTATGAAGAGACAGCTGAGGTTCCTCATTCACGTAATGAGAAAAGAGAGCCTAGGGAATTTAATACCCACAGGATGAATAGAAGGAAAGAGACAGGGGAAGGCAGCACAAGGCATATTTGATAAGCTTGAGCAAATGGATGGAGGAGTGGGGTTTGGGAGAGATACCAAGAAAAATATATACATATTGAGAGCAACAAGAGAGAGAGAGCCAATCAGAAGTCCATGATCTCTTATGTCCTGAATGAACACAGCACATAAAGAATCTTACTGAATATATTTATAATGCAAATACATTAATGCTACCAAGTTTCATAGCAAAAAATTAAAAATAGATAAAATTTTAAATTAGTCCTTATCCTTAGACTAAGCTATATAAACTGATAACCATGTCAAATCAAAGCTTAGACTTACTTTCGAAGTAGTAAGTAACATCATGCTGTTCTTTTTCAGAACAGCACGAGCAGCAGCTAAATCATCTCGACGACGAGGATCTTTCAGATCCTAAAAAAGAAAATATTGACAAAGATTTAAATTCTGACCAAAGGAAAAAAAAAAAAAAAAAGATTCTCAAAATTTGTTTTTAAAAGATAGAAAATTGGAACATAGAAATAGATTAACAATATATCAATTTTAATCACTAGAATGGAAATCATTTTATCGATTGACATGCAGAGATTAAAAATGAAGCAGATCCCACCCTTTTACAGTGAAATCGATAAAATGCAGCCGTAACTTCTACTCCAACAGTTTCTTTCCTCGCACTTCCCGACTGTGGAATTCTCTTCCAAACGATTGCTTCCCCGACGGCTACAATCTCCAGGAGTTTAAATGTAAGGTCAATAGACACCTCCTAACACACTAACCTGCTCCCATTCTATCAAACACTCTTCCCATCTGCCCGACACTCATCCTCGCTATCCTTACTCATCTATCACCTTTCTCCTGACATTCCCTATGTCTATCCACTCCTTCTCTTTACCTTCCCCTATGTAGCCCCATGCGCAATAGTGGCAGTGGAATGCCTTGCTTGGGGTGAGATGATTAAAAAAAAAAAAAAAAAAAAAAAAAAAAAAAAAAAAAAAAAAAAAAAAAACTACAATTAACATTTATTTGTACATCTCATGTGAATCTACTTAGATCTTCCAACACAGAACGCTAAATGTAAAGAGTTATTTCCCTTGTTCTATTACACCGAATTTAAGTTTAAATTCTAAACCTTCTTTCAATAATATATACACACACATATATATATATATATATATATATATTAGTCCTACTTCTAAGGCACAACTCCGAGTTTCATGCGTTATGCAACCATCAGGTGCATATTCTAAACTGACAGTTTAATAGATTTTAATTTAAGTTCACTCAATGTTCATAGGAAGTTAAATTACTGCTTTTTTAATAACAAGATTAAAAATTTAAATATGCCAAGATTACATGTAGGTAAAATTCAAATAAAAAATTTAAAATATTAAAATGCAGGAAGAAATCAAAGGAGCATAAATCATAAAACATAAAAATTTAAATATTTTAATATAACATGTAGATATTAAAATTAAAAAGCAATGAATGCTGGGAGTAAAAATTAAAGTACATGTAATTAGAATATTTAAACTTCTACGTTTTATGATTTACACGCCTTTGATTTCCTCTCCCTGGATTTAAATTTTATATTTAAATTTTTATCTACATGTAATCTTAGAATAATAATATCTTGTTATTAAAGAACGCAGTAACTTAATTTGTAAGATTTAATTCTCATGAACAAGTGAACTTAAATTCAAATCTATTAAACTGTCAGTTTGAAATAAACACCTGACGATTACACAACGAATGAAATTGAGTTGTGCCATAGACATAGGACAATACATATATTTACTTATATAATCTATTTATATATAAAAAATATAGTTCTATTCATACATTGAGCACTGTTTTATTAACACCTGAATAATAATGCTATACATATGTACACACTCATATATATATTTATTAATTCCCATCAATATATATATATATCTCTCTCTCTCTATATATATATATATATATACACACACACACAAACATTTGCTTCTCGGTGTTTGGTACAACCGAGTTTTATGCATGTGGGAATTGTCAGACACAGATTGTACTTAGACACCTACTACACACTATTTTATATATATTTTATCACTTTAAATGTTTTTAAGATGGATACTTGTATTTGAATAGATGCTCAGTTTATTTATTAAAGTATATTTATTATTTTCATCTAATGGCCTGAATATTCAATATATCTTAAAGAAAATGTGCTCCACAGCAGGGATTCAAACATGCAATTTCCTTGGCAGAGGAAACCATCATTTGATTCAATGTACTCTAAACCAACTGAGTCATAATAAAGTTTAATAGATCAGGCAAAGTGAACAGTG
Source organism: Ascarosepion bandense (assembly GCA_037127315.1). Lineage (NCBI taxonomy): Eukaryota > Metazoa > Mollusca > Cephalopoda > Sepiida > Sepiidae > Ascarosepion > Ascarosepion bandense. The sequence goes on along the minus strand of JBBBDQ010000239.1, from coordinate 3,418,466 downwards.
TCTTCAAAGCAAAAATCTTATAAAGTCAAAATTTTCATATCTGCTCAATTTCATATCTAAACAATGTAATAAGGGATTTTTTTTCTTTAATCTGAGAGATAAAAAAAGTGTGAAGTAATAAAATATGTCAGATGAATAAAAAATTCCATTACTTTAGAAAATAAATATATAAATTAACAAGTTTTTAAACTTTGTACTAACAAAACACTATTTTCAGACATAAGTTTAAAATGTTCAAAATTTAACAAAATATATTAACAGCCTGTCTTTTAGCAGCACAATCTGTCAACTCTTGGACACTCTTTCCAAAATCATCAAAGCTCTGCAAGAGCTCTTGTTGACTGCTAGCATTCTTGATACGATCCAAGTCACTTTCAACCTGAAAATAAAATTTTTAAAAATAAGAATAACTGCAGATAATTTTATAAAAAAAAAAATTATCTGAAATTTGAACAAATAAAAATCAGATCTCTATTGTGAGCAAAAAGGTTACCTGGCAACAACCTTATTACATCAAAAGATAGTGTTGAAGTAATAAGGTGGTGTGTGTTGAAACTTTTTATATTAATTTTCATATCAATGAATTTATGAAAGGTGTTTAGACACACACACACACACACTTTAAACAAGATATTATATCTTAATGTTTAATTACAAGGTAATCAGCGAACTATTTAAAAATTCATGTCAAGAAATGATATGCAAGCTTGCAATATGTAAGATTTAAAAAATATTTGAAAGCAATTCTAAAGATATTTGAAAAATATGATTTACGAACATAACTGAAGAGAATTTGTAATTTTTGAGATGAGTAATTATTCTATGCCTTTCTCTTCAAACTAGTAAGCTCATTGCAGTGGGTTGGTAAATAGTATTGTAACTATTTGCATAAGAAATATGAAGTGTATAGTAAATTAACAGACAGGCAAAAAGTTGACTACTGATCACAATACAACAATATGGCATCACCAATAATTTTTTTTTTTATGTTGCTTGGATGAACCAGAATTTGTCAAAACTTGAACCCAGTGTTTTTCAGCCCTGTCTAGGGCTAAAAATTTAAAAGACAACCTGGCAAGAGGTGGGAGAAGATAGTGACCAAGATACTATCAACATATAGAAAGATATGTACACAATGTTCAAAATGTAAATAATTTTCCACAAACAAGATTACACTAATGAGCTAAAGATGGTTGTGTGTTCATATAGACTATACACAGATTAATGGCATGGGACTGTTTCTAATTTTAGTAAACTTCTTTTTTGAATAGCCTGAAATCATTAAGATAGAAAAAAAAGATTACAATAAAATAAGAGTGGTATTTCTGAGAAATGGAGCCCAAAAACGTTGGTATCAGACAACACACCAGAAAATTGTGTTGAAGATCTATGTAATTGGTTGAGGTAAATTGGCTGCTTCCCTTACAAAACCACTGTATCACTGATCTGGAATTGTGGGGAAAAAATGTTGCAGACAATAAAAATGGAATTAAGTGTATTTCCTCTAGTAGAGATACTATAGGTGGCTATTTACCAAGATTATTGCTTAGTTATAGAACAATTCCACATGCAGGTGGATTGCAAAACCTCTCTGCATTAATGGGTAGACAAATAAGATTACCATTAACAATGTCTTATTTGACAAATGTATGTATGTGGTAAAAGAAAGAAAATAGCAAGTCCATAAAGAGAACTAATTTCATTATAGAAGACAAATCTATGGATGATAGTGAGAGTGACTCGGACAAAGAAGATGAAATGAGATGAAGATCTTCATTAAAAAGAAAAGAACATAAACCTCAAGGAGGGGATAGGAGGACAGAGATTGTAGAAGAAGATCAAGAACAACCAAAGGCATTAAATCTCTTTGGTTCAGTGAGGTGGAGTAGATTAGTAAATAAAATAGTACCGATTTGCATAAGAAGAGGAGATATAAAGTGTATACTAAACTACAGGCAAGAAATTGACTACTGATCAAATTTCTTAGAACAACACAATACAAAACATCTTGGTTGTTATATTCACAATGTTACAGTCATTGTACGTTTCATGCTTCTTCAGGTCTGTTATACTTGATAAACATCTCAGAATTTTGAACTGAACACTTTATTCAAACCACAAGTACAGACCGTTTTCATTGTTTTTCATGCTTGGGAGAGATAACACATGTCAGTTAATAGCCTCTAGTATACTCACTCTGATGCTTGTAAGTTTCTACAAGATATATCTTAAGCATGAAAAGTGGAACAATTTACACATAATGGATTAAATAAAAGGGGCACAGAAAGAATATCTGCATACAATGACTGAACATAATGTTTCCAATACAAACGGACACATTTTGTTTATTACTCCTTTGCTTTCACAAATATCAAGGGCTCGTTTTTTATACCGTCTTTAAAACGATGAATAAATGAATTTATATTTCATATTATGGAAATATAGACAACATCACTTTTCTCAAAGAAATTACACTTTGAGAGCAAAACAAGAATACAAGTTTTGTAAAGAGACTGTTCTAAAGTGTTTTGAGTTTGTAATTATTTACAACTACATTCATTAAACTAATTTATTACATACATTCTAATATCAATTCTACTTTTATTTAAATATCATTATGAAAAGTGATTTTTAGCAAATAAATTTCCTTTTATAAAATTTTCAGTTTATCAATGAAAATTTAGATGTTAGAATTTACAAGAAAATTGTTTCAGATCATAAAGTAGTTAGTAAAAATTACAAATTAAAATATCTTAACATTTTAGAGAATGCATTTTCACTTTATTATCACTCTCATTCCAGTTGTTTGCTAAAAATTAATCCAGATTCCAGACTTAAGAGAATTTTTTTAAAAAAATGATAAAACTAGCAATATAACTGAAAAATAAATTTTTATTACTTGCTGAAAATAATTTTTCTAACAAGCACCTTAAACACAGCAAACAATATTTTAAGTATTTCTATTATGTTGCAAAGAATTGAAAGACAAGGCAAATATAATAGGAGAGACAAAATAACAATATACAGCAAATAGAAAATACATTTAAATGATTCCCCAAACAAGGGAAGTTAAACACTTCTTGAACAAAGAATAATAAACGACGAAATCCCTTTTATTTGTAAACATGTCTTGCTGAGAGGGAGAAAAAGAGAGAATACCTTGGTATTCAAGTGTCAACTCAGCAGTGGCTGATACTAGCAGGTTCAGTGAAGCAGTGAGAAGACAATGTCAGAAGCTCTTTCTTCATATGATGGCAGGTAAGTACTGAGTCTGACAGTTGGAGGTAAATGTGGAAGGGATCTATCCACACATACATATTAATATCTACTGCTTCAGAACACATTTCTCTAACACTAATGAGGCAAAGTTTAAGCAGCAGGGAGGTTAGAGTAAGTATGAGAGTTAGGCGAAACAAGTTGGTGGCAGGTTGAAGATGTCACTCAAAATGCCTGCCCCTTATGCTGAAGCAATTGTACAATGCATGGATGACAAACAAAGTGTCAAGGCTGACTAAGAGAGGGGAAATGTCATGGATAGTAAAGAAGAAGATTAACTTAAGATTGGCTGGTTCATTAGCATTCAAGAGGGAAAACAAGGGGGATCAGAAAGAAAGAACTGGAAGGAAAGAAACCTGGCAAATAAGCATCTTACATTATTCATTCAAATGTCAACACATCAGTTAATATAAAAATAAACTATTATTTCAAGCACATTTTATCTTGCCTCAATTTATTGCATATATCTTATACTTTAAAAATAAAAATGATAACACTATTACATATGTCCATACATTTTCTCCAAATTGTTTGAAGAGTTTTCAAATATGCTTCATAAAAGAAGGGCAAATACAAGGGAGGTGTTAAATTTTCACAAAATATAAAATAGTTCACCCTGTACAAGGCTGAAGAGCCACCTGAGTTACAGAGTAAGAAGCACAATTTATGGGGATATATTGGGAAGATAAAGGTTGACTAGACTTGAATAGGCTAAGACTGTAATGATTAAGGAAGAAGTGACTCCTCTTTGGAATCACTTCCACAAAGCAGTAGTTCATAAGAAGCCATTCAAGTTAAAGTTACATCTCACCAATGGAATTTGAAGCAAATGAGAGTGGTTTCCTACAATGTGCTGGGTATGGTGGGTCTTAGCCATGAAGGTTAGAACTGATGAAACTAAATATAGTTAGTCTGAACACTTTCCATGGAAATAGAGAGAACAGTAAAAGGCTTGCAAGTGTTTCAACTCTGGGAAAAGGGGTTGTAGGGTGGAAAATAATTCATCACCCACAAGGAGACACAAACGCTTTTGAACTCTGCAGAGACTGGGAAGTGAAGATTAAACAACTCCTGCCCATGCATGGTAGCAGTACTCCATTTCCAGCTTGATATGGCCATTGTAAAACTAGAGGACAGCAAGCGGAGTTTGGTACTTACTGGAATGGCACAGGGAACCAACCATTTTTGCAATGGATGGTATGTATGAGTTCCACTAAATGTCTGGGTCATTTAAGTTCCAACAGGTGCTCTATCAGAGAGCACCATTTCATCATGATAGATGAAAATTCAGGCTTTGTTCAGTGATGGAATGTCTAGTTTGGTTTTTCTTCATGGAATTAACCTTTAGAAAAGACTTTATAAATGACTTTTCTAGTGATTCCATAGCTAGAGAGACTGTGCAGTAAGCCTGTATGCCACATTTTGTCAAAGGCCTTTGTAACATTTAATGCAATCCTCTTGAGACATTTGTCTAGTGTCTCATGGATTCTGTGTATAATGGCACAGACTTGGGAAGGATTTCTCCTTCAAGCAGCAGTTAAATAATTTTGCTAAGATCAGGGATAACTCAGGGTTAATATTCTTAAAGGCCAACCACTGAGATTTTATCAGAATGAGTAACTTTCTATAATAAATGTTGAAAGACTTCTCAGGCTATTATAAAATCATTACTGAGATATCGCTCAGTGAGATGGATAAAGTCAAGGGGATGATCCTGTAACTGAACATTAGATGACAAAGATCATACTGAAGATCTGATGTAATAAAAGATTACAGGGACATTTATAATGGTAAGTTCTAAAGCTTCAGAACTTGGTTGGAGATCTTCCAGAACATATGCAATCCAATTTGTTTCCTTTCAGACTTGGCCTGGACTGCTTGTTCAAAGCTACACTTTGCATTTTCTCGAATTTTCTTGTAATGATTGCAGACAGTTCTGAATGCAGCAAATGTCTTGTGATAGATATTGTAACACTAGTTACAATGAGCTATGGCTGCAGCACATTTATGGTGAACCAGAGCTCGTTGTTCAGAATTTTTTCAGAAAGGATCAATTCCAAGGTGTGGGTGGCAGTTTTGGAGGTAGTATGTTTGAAGAAGTCAGCAAGAAGATTTTCTATCATGTAAGATCTGAAACCATCCCAGTCAGCTTTTGTGTACTAAAAGACCATTCTATGGAACAGCACATCAGGGAATGCTTTTGGTTTGCCATCAACTTTGACACCAACTAATAAATGATCTGAAGTGTTCAGACAGGTTGTAAAAGCAGATGTGATGAAGAGGTCAAGGAGGTTCACCTAATGTCCCATTGCATCAGAAACATTGGTGGATACTTCAATGATCTGTGGTAGTTCCTAAGCAACTGAGAAGTCTCAGTAGAATCTACCTTCAAGATGACTAACCATTCTTTGTAGTGAATATTGAAGCTAGCTGCAATTCTGTGATATCAATTGTCTCAGTTATTCAGTCAAACATTACAATTTAGTCATCTTGAGGACAATACTGAGTGAAAATGAAATGGTAAGAAGTTGTTTATTGTAAGTAATGAAACTGAAAAGTGATAAAGTGATAATCCATACAAATGAACAATCAGCCACTGATACAGGCAACAAATCTCTTCAGTTATTCAAATGTTCACCAATGAAGAGAGGGAAAATTGATAAATCTTGGAAGTCTTGCTTTGTTTGTTTGTTTCAAAATTTAACGACCTATCAATCCTTATGGGATCATTTAAGGTCATATCAAATGATTTTGGGTAAGGTTATATTATTTTTACAGAATTTTGGAAGATGCCTTGCTTTTTAAACTTTTCCATTGCTTTCAATTTGTATTACTTTTTAAATTTTTCCCCCTGGTGAGGATCTGATCTATTTTTGATCTTCAGATCTTTACTGAGATTATATTTTGTTGTATAGTTTGATCCTTTTGAGGAAGGTTAAAATAATATTAGAGTTTATTTTTTCAAAAAGATCTTTCAGGTTGTTAACATTATAGAGGGATTGCCGGTTATATATAAAGTCACTGCAGTCAAGTAGAACATGTTTTACTGTATAGGGTTCTTGGCATGCAATGCATTCAGGAGGTTCTTCATTTTTAGGAGATAAGGGTGGGTGATGTGTGTATGTCCTATTCGAATATGGGATATAATCACTTCTTTGCATGATTTACTGGGTTCTGATAGTTGTTTCTTTAGGATGGGTTTGATTTTAAATAATTTGTTGTTTTGACAGTTGTTCCAAGTGTCTTGCCATTTCTTTAAAACATAGTTTTTGATTAGGGGTTTATAGTTAGTGTATGGAGCCTTTATGTTACTTGTGTCACATTTTAGGGAGTTTTTTGCAGCCACATCAACTTTATCATTTCCATGAAATCCAGAGTGACTGGGAATCCAACAGAAAATGATAGTTTTGTTTTGTGAAATGACATGTAGTCGAAATAAAAGTTTGATGATCAAAGGATTGTTTAATTTTTGGTTCTTTATTGCTTCAAGCACTGCCAAAGAATCCGAGAATATAACTTTGTTTGAGGTAAGTTTAGGGATGAGATCCAGGGCCAAGTCAATGGCAATAACTTCTGCACTAAATATTGATGAATTGTCAGGTAATCTTTTTTGTTGAACGGTACTTTTACAGATAGCAGCACATCCTACTTTGTTATTAACTTTGGAGCCATCAGTATATATGTGGGTCCAGTTTGGATATTGATTCAATATATAATTTAGTTTTTCTATATAATGAAAGGGATGTGTACCAGCTTTTGTGTGATCAGCCAGTTCTAAAATGACTTTGGATTGTTTCAAAAGCCAGGGTGGATGTTCGAAGACATTAAATTCATGTATACTAGTTTCATCTATCGAACTGTCATTTATTGGTTTTATTTTTTTCATGTGAAGGCCAAAAGGTTTAATAACATTTTCTTTTTTGTCAAACAGGTGTTTATAGTTTGGGTTAAATGTACATTGATAAGGCAGGATTTGATGGGTTAGCTTTAAGTTTTAGATAATATTGCAGCGCTAATTTTTCAAGTCTCAATTTTAATGGAGTCTCATGCGCTTCTACATATAGGCTTTCTATGGGAGATGTTCTAAGTGCACCAAGGGCAAGTCTTAGACCTGCATGGTGGATGGGATCAAGAATTTTTAGGTAGGATTTCCTAGCCATACCATATATAACCGTAATCCAGTTTGGATCTTATTAGAGATCTGTATGTTTTTAGGAGTGATATGCAATCTGCACCCCATTCTGTATTAGCTATAACCCACATAAGTTGTAGTGTTTTGAAACATTTTTGTTTTAAGTATTTCAAATGGGGGATGAATGAGTTTTTTATCAAAAATTATTCCCAGAAATTTGTGTTGGTCTGTTATTTCAATTTCTGTTCCTTCTAATTTCAGTGTTGGGTCATTGTGCATTTTTCTTTGGTTACAAAAATGCACACCCTTGGTTTTGGTGGACGAGAATTTGAAACCATTTTCGATGGTCCATTGGTTTAATTTATTTATGCATATCTGCAGTTGACGTTCTGAGGTATGCATATTTTTGGATCTATGGTAAATCAGGAGATCATCCACATATAAGTAGCCATTAACTTCATTGTTCAGGCAGTTTACGATGTTGATTTTTATATTAAAAAGGGTAACCGACAAGATGCATCCTTGTGAACTCCTTGTATTTTTTAATCAGCGAGAGTAGATCCAATTCTTACTTTAAAGCTTCTGTTGGATAAAAAAAATCTTTTATCAACAAGGGTAGTCTAACTTTTAGGCCCAGATTGAATAAGTCATTCATAATTCCTTGCCTCCATGTGATCTCATAAGCCTTTTCTAAGTCAAAGAAAATGGCTATTGCATGTTCTTTTTTGATGAAAGCCTCTCTGATAAATGTTTCTAATCAGATCATGTTATCGATTGTCCCGCTTTTACTTCGAAAGCCACTCTGTAAGTTTCCAGATACCACTTTAGTCTTTATTATTCTTTCGAACATTTTGCATAAGCAACTTGTTAGCGTTATGGGTCGAAAGTTTTTTGGGTCTGATTTGTCTTTTTCTGGTTTTGCTATGGGAATCACGACGGCCTGTTTCCAGCTCTTTGGCAGTTTTCCCATGAGCCATATTTTGTTAAAGATATCTAACAAATATTTTACACAATGGTGGGGGGGAGTTGTTTTAAGAATTCATAATGAATTTCATCAGGGCCAGTAGCAGTATTGTGTGATTCATTTATGGCATTTCTAAGTTCATTCATCGTAAGAGGCTGATTGTAATCTTTGTTATTAGAATTAAAATTTAGTTTATTTTTCATTTTTTCTGTGTCCTGCTTAATTTTTTGGAAAGGTTGTCTGTAGTTTTTGTTAAAGGAATTGTTTTTAAATGTTTCCGCTAGTCGGTTTGATATATCTTTTGTCTTTGTTATTTTTTCGTTATTTAGAGTGAGGTGATTTAGAGGAGGAGATACATTCTTTCCGGCAATTTTCCTTATGTTCCAAACTTTTTTTGATTTTGTGTTACAATTTATTTTATTTACATTGTCTTTCCAGGATTCCCTTTTGGCTTCCTTGATCACTCTACGTGCTACTGCTCTTTTTTGCTTGAAAAGATCTAGATTACCAGTTGTGGGTTGAGCATTAAATTTCCATAGTGCTGCTTTTCTTAATCTGATAGCTTTTTTGCATTTGTCATTGAACCATGGTCTTTGTTGTTTGTTTGGGCCATTGCTTTTTAGTATGCATACCTTCGCAATGGCTATTAAGGTTTCTGTGAAGTATTCGATGGATTTACTGTTGTCTTCTTTGACTGAAAGCTTTTGGTAGCATTTTTTTTTTTTTGTATTCCTTCCAATTTGCTTTATTTAGCTTCCATCGAGCCAGGTGGTTTTCAGTTTCTTTTGAGCATGTCAGAACAACTGGGAAATGGTCATTACCCCATGAGTCATCTAGAACTTTCCAATCAAAGTCCTTAAGTGTAGATGGATCACAAAGGGATAGGTCCAGCACTGAGTAAGTGCCTGATGCTGGATGTAAATAGGTGTTGGACTTGTTATTTAGTAGGCATAAGTCATTGAGATTAATGATTTTCTCTAGATTTTTGCCTTTTTTTATCTGAATATATAGATCCCCATATAACAGTGTGGCAATTAAAGTCACCTAGTAATAAAAAAAGGTCTTGGAAGTTGTTCAATTAGATTGTTTAGTTCAGATTCATTTATGGGATCTTGAGGAGGGATGTAAATGGAGCAAATGTTAATGGTTCTATGTATAGTGGCTTTTGCAGCAACAGCTTGTATATCGGACTTTAATTGTATTTTACTTTGGGGGATATCATTTCTAATTAGAAGAATCGATACACCCCCCGATGCCTTCTGATTGAGGTTATGTATATAATTATATTGTATATAATTTTTTATTTTTATCTTATCTTCAGCTTTTAAAAAAGTTTCTTGTAGACAGATAACAGAAGTAGTTCATTTATGTTTGGTTTTAAACCCCAACAGTTCCATTGTAAGTTTTTTGATCCATGCTTATATACTGAAATTTTTAAGAGAGCTTACTTGTCTATGTAATATTTTGTAGTAGCGGTGCCCATCTCTTCTATGCTTTCTCTCTTATTTGCATTTTGATTCTTATGTTTTGTTCCTTGAATTTCTTTTGGTTCTGCTTGTTTATTAGGGGATGTTCCTTTGGTTTTTTTCCTTTGGTTCATTTGTTGTTCTTTGTCTGGGAGCAGACCGTTCCCGTGTTTGAGATGAACTGGTTATTCATGGTTTGGTTTTGTCTGGACTTTTTGAGCTTCTCTGTCTTGATCGTCTTTCCTGTCTCTCTATTTCCTCAGTTCATATTTGTTTTCCTTTTCCGTTAGAACAATTTCAGTTTTTGGTTTGTAATGTTGATTCTTTGAAGAAGAATTTGTTTTTGGAGGCAAATAGTTATTAACTTTGGTAGTGGTAATGGGGAGGATTGGCGTTTGCTGTTTGGATTGCAACTTTCTTTCAATTGTAGCATCAAGGAATTGGGGTTTTTCCTTTAGATCTGGTTCTATATCGGATCTAGGTGTCGAACTAATCAAATTTTTCTTTAGTATCTCCAATAGAGATACTAATTCTTTCACCACTTCTGATAGATTGTCTTGTGTTGTTTCTTGTCCTTGCATTGTGTTGTTAGATGTTCTGGCTACATTTGCATATGTTGATGCACTCTACTATCCTTCTTGCCTCCGGGTATGGTATATTATTGGTATGTTTAATTGTGGATACTTTTTTTCTTTTTTTCCAGACTTCACATTCTTTTGAGTTTGCTGCATGGTTTAATGTACAGTTTGCACATTTTAAAAGGAGTTCACAGTTAATATGATCCCCAATTTCTCCACAAACTTTACATCATGGTGATCTGAAACATCTCTCCTTGTGGTGTTCAAACTTTTGACAATTGGGACATCTCAGAGGGTTTGGTATGTATACCTCTACTTTTTCTATCACGTATCCAATTTTTATTTCAGTAGGAGGTTTTGGGGTGTTAAATTTGAGAATGTAAGTGTTTGTTAGAGTCATTTGATTGTTTTTTTTTATCATTATTCTTTGCACATCTGTGACCCCTGGTTTCCTTAAATTGTTCTTTATTTCCTCTAGCGTGCAGAGAGAGAGAGAGAGAGATCTGAGCTTCTCACCACACCCTTTCAGGAGTTCAAGGAGTTGTGTGGGTAGGCTTTTATCTTTAAATTGGAAAACAGGTTTTGTTTAAATAACTTATTTGCTGAAGTTTTATTTGTAACCTCTACTAACAAGGTGTTATTCCTTAATTTTTTAATTGTAGATGTTTTTGTTAAGGATCTCATTGTTTTTTTTCGACAATGAATGGGGACAAATTGGTGATTGGAGTGTTCTCCATTGACTCCAAGACAATGAATCTTGGAAAATGCTTTTGATCAAATTCATTGTCCGACTCAGGTTCGGAGGCTAGGCTGTCCAAGCTGTATTCAGTATGGGGTCTTATTCTTATTTGTTGCCATGAGTTTTATTTTTTAAATTTCACCCTCCTTGCTCCCCACCCTCCTCGGAGCCCAACAGCGGGAGATATTGGGGGGGAAACCCATTCGCCTTATTATCCCAGGGATACAAGAAAGGTATACTCACACTAGTAAGGAGCGGTTAGCATTTCGGGTTTCTCTTTATTTTCCATACCCATTTTTGATGAAAAATTCAGATTGAAAACCTTCTGTGTAACAGCTTTTCCTTACTAGTAGATTGACCCTTGCCACCGCCTTCTGATACTTACATAGTCTATCTCTTGTTTGTAGCTGAGAATCAAACCGTTTTAGTGACACATCTATTGGGTTATTTTGTTTGAGTTAGATGATTTTATGCGAGTAAGTATCAGGGCTTGACGTGACTAGCCTCTCCGACTGCCCATCTAGACCAGGTAAGGGCCAAAGTGATATGTTGCAGGAACTGGGTTATGACCTGCTCAACCACCAGGATCCCGTCCCCAGACATCACGGGTCGCCACCCACGGCCAACAGATGGCCCCATTGAGGGACTTTTACCCTCTGCAGAGGTGCAGTTGATGCATTCTGAAGCCCCACCAACAGGGCTAAGAAGTCTTGCAATGTGAAAGATTAATGATGTTATAACAAAGTAAGCATAGTTTTGTGGAGGTGAAATTTCTTCAGCTAAAAGGTCTTGCTGTCCAGTTCTTTTGGCCAAGTTGGAATCATATCAGATGGATTCCGATAAAAATCATCATTACAGAAATTGATCCTCTGTCATTTGGCATGACTTTATAATATTTCACACTTAAACAGTTTTTTTTAATAACTATTTCACATTTTTTGGCTATTATTGACGAAATAAGTTTGATTCAGTATCAGATATTTGTCGTTGTGGCACAATAGGAATAAGGAATCCATAAGCTTTTACTATATGTTTTCAAACCATGAATCACTACAAGTCTTCTAACCATCTGAAAATGTCTAATAAGCTTGATGTGATGTATTTTATGGAGATTTCCTCATTTTTTTTTTTCAAATCTAATTCATTTTTTCCTATTTTGCTTCATTTAAAAAAAAAAAAAAAAAAAAAAAAAAGACAAATACAAATCAGTTGATAAAATATCAACATTACATTATTTTTAAATGTGATTTAGTCCATGCAATATACCACAAATTTTATATGTGGAGCATTTTTTGTACATTTTACCCATAAATTAGTAATCCCATCATGATCAGGAATAGATGCATTTGCCAAACAAACTGTTTGGGGAAGTTATGCATCAATATTAAAGAGGACATTATGTTTCTCATTGTCAAACAGATTTCTGGAAACATGAATTATCAAAAATTTAGAAATGTGAATTTATCTGATTTTCAATAGGCTTGATCTTTCTAGAGTTTATTTCAATATTTGAATTTTACTTTTTTGATACAACTTCAAATGTACTTTCAGAATATATGTATATGTGTGTTTTGAATGTTTTATGCTAGCTGTAGCAAACAGTTTAGGTTAAAAAAAAAAAAATTTGCAATTTTTTAGTTTTTACCATTTTTAGAACCCCCTGAAAAACGTTCTTGCAACAGTTGAATTGTAATACTTCGGTAACTATTCATAACTTACTTCAATTTTGGAGAAAATGAGATACCGACCTTGCTTTGGCACAAATTGAGGTGAGACTTAATATTAGATAAACTTCAAATTTCCTCCCTGAGGCCAATTTTTGCAATTAATTTAGATTTTCAGATTGCAATAATTTTTAGCCTTAATGTAATAAATCACTGACTCCCATTGTTTTTTAAACTAATCAGTCTACTATTGGAAAATAACATTGCCAAGACTAGTAATGTAATACATGTATTGAATTGAGATAGTTTTACAATCCAAAACAAGAATCTTGTTTGTTATATAGCATATAAATTTATAATCAAGTCTAATCAGGTTCCTCAATAATGGTTATAGCAACCTAATCTCTTAAGACATTACAACTGAAACTTTGTGCAATACTAATAATAGGCTTTGTAATTATTATAGATGTTTAATGTAAAACAATTGGTAGCAAGCTTATTTTGTAAACCATTTGTTTATGTAAGAAATTACACCCTCAATGAATGATCCTCATTGTTGAACACATCTGCTAAACTAAGCCAAATCTACTTTATCAGTCTCATTACATAAACACATTTTGTAGTTGGATTTGAAGCAGACAACTCAGAATGTACTATACTTCCTAGTGTCAATGTTTTTTTTCTACCTTGAAATAAGAATAAAAGTTGAACAGTATAATAATTTCATATTTATTTTTGCAAATGAAAATTTGAGTGCATCAGAGAAACTATAGAATTATCAATGTTGGGAAATGGCATCAAAATTCAAAATTGTATCAATAAAAAAATGAATAAAAACAAATAAAAATAATTTTAACTTTACGTACATGATGCAAACTTTTCAGCAGACGATGTACATCAACCATATCTGCGAGAATTAAAAGGCGAGTCACAGCAGACAGAAGGGCCCGAGCAGCACGGACCATCGCCCCACGTCTCACTGAAGAGCAGGGATCATTAGCAAATTCCTGGGAAGCATGGCCCATGTCTTCACCTGCAAATAAAATTCAAAGCATCTGAGGAAAAGAACATAAATTACAAACTTAAAATCAGAGAACACTCAGCAAGGTTTGATTTTTATAAGAAATACTGACAGCAACTGATCTCTCACAATGATAGTAGTGGTTGAAAAAAAAAAAAAATTCACTGTTCTTTGAAAGAATTTTTGGTAAATGTTTAATATTCATACACACAAAAAAGAATATACTGCATGCTAGAAAGGGCATTTTTTTCACCTGTCACCACTATACACACACAGCAATATCTTACTTCAAAAAGCTATTTTTAGAATTTTAATAAGACCCAAGCATATGAAACTGGATTTATACATTCTCTTTTTGCCAACAAAAGTATTAAACACTATTTTATTAGATTGTTTATTTGTGGAACAACTACAATGCAATATTTATTATTATAAAGAAATAACTATGAAAACGAATTTGATGTCAAACAAGAGGAAATTTTTTTTTTTTTTAAAAACATCTGATCACTGAATAGTTTGATTTATGGTACATTCCAACATAAAAAGCTTGAATATAAAAAGAAAAAAAAACACTTTTATGCAAATGCTCTTCTGGTTCCATTTAAGCATTCTCTTGTCAGAATTGATATCTGATAACATGTATTTACTTGGTCACATTATTCCATGACATAATCACTTGGTTATTGATGTGACATGTCTTCATTTAAATCAGGTCAAAATGAACACATTACAAAGGATTTCAATAGACAGCATATAAGAACCATTAAAAGAATAAAATCAGTAAACAAGGCAGAATAAAGAGAAAATAACCAGGACAGCCAAAAAAAGAAAAATGACAGAAAAAAAGGAAACATGTCCCTAAAAAAATTCAACAAGCCAAAAAGTAAATTTTAAAAAATTTACAAACAAAATGCACTTATAAAAGAAAACTGAATGATAATTTTTTAAAAGAAAGTCCTAAAATGAACTAGAAAATAGTTAATGTCACCAGTACATAACAAGTCAATATAAACAATGACCAACTAGGAATTGTAGAGATAACTTAGGTTTGACTATACAAGCAAAAAGAAACAAACCAGAATCTGTCTGAGAATAAATACTTTTGGACTTTAAAAGTTAAATAGCTCACCTTAAGACCAAATGTAGTCATTTAAAAAGTGTCAGATCAGTGAATTTGAAAGAAATAAAGTTGGCTAAATATGAGATTCTTGTTAAAGAACCCATCTTTGGTGAAGTGCATGGAACTGTTCCTGATGTCTTATGTGAAAGCTGTAAGGCAGTAAAGATCCAAGAACTGAAGCTATAACACTGAAGAGTTAATGCTGGAATAGAAAAGAGACTTGTTGTCTCTAAAATTACAATAAGACCTCCCAAAGACTGGTGTGAAAACTTATTAAAAATAATAATGGCGGATGAGAACTATGTTAAATAGGCTGGTCACAATCTTGTAAAAACAAAATAAAAAAATACTTCAATATGATAATATATATGATAGAGTTAAAATTTGTAGAAATTAACTCAAACAACATGAAATTATTAAGGACAGTCTATGAAAAACAAATGTTTTCTGCAAGTA
Source organism: Ascarosepion bandense (assembly GCA_037127315.1). Classification (NCBI taxonomy): domain Eukaryota; kingdom Metazoa; phylum Mollusca; class Cephalopoda; order Sepiida; family Sepiidae; genus Ascarosepion; species Ascarosepion bandense. Next base: position 3,403,050 of record JBBBDQ010000239.1, on the reverse strand, counting down.
AAAAGAATTTTTTTTAAATTTATGGGACAAAAAAAAAAAAAAAACAGCAATGCATAATTGTCAAACAACTAACCAGTTTTGCGAACTTCTTCAACTGCCACTAACATGTCATCTCTGATCTCTGGGTTCTCATCTGCTATTTCTTGTCCGCGTGCAATAAAGTTCTCTGTAGCTTTTTGAACAGCAGCACTAAGGACATGAGCCTTTTTAGATCTCCCTTTTTTCTTTTTGACTGGACCATTTTGACTAACCAGTGTAGTCACCTGCAACAAATCATAAATGAACAAACATATCTTTATTAAGTTTTATAGATTGAAACTATAATTATCATTTCTCAAGTTTCATTAGAAAAAGTTTTACTTTCTAATAATTTTAATTAAAAGTAATACCTGCCTGAAAGACAGGATTAGAAAATTAGTATGATCCTCAATGATCAACTACTATTGAGCCTTGTGCCATACTCATCTGTTTCATAAATATATACTTTTTATTATTTAGAGAATATGCCCCATAGAATAAGAACTTCAGGTAATCATAAAAAAAAAAAAAAACTGAAACAAACCACCTACAAGAAAATAAAAAATGCTTTACAGCAATCCATTTTTTAAAATAAAAAATTTTAAGTGAAATTTAGATTTTACAGATTTAAAAACATGAACGTTGAGTAAGGTTAAAGTTTTTGTCCATTCCCAATCCATTTGGAGCATCACTCACATTCAGTTTGCCTTGCATTCCTGACTACCACAGATCACAGACTTGTTTAGCTATTTCAGCACTCATGGCAAATTAGACCTAAAGATAATCCATTAGAAGTTTCAGAGCAGTGTCTCACTATAGATGAATGGTTCAAAAGAACTGAACTAGTCTAATGTGTGCAGCGTGAAGAACATTGTTAGAGTTCTGCCACTTCAATTCAAATGAAATCTAGAGGTCTACTTGGCAGACCCCCATAGGCTGTCAACTTTGTATAGAGAGGTGTTTGACCATGGACTTGCATGTGCATTTGTAGTAATGTTGCCCAAGCATGTCGGAAGCTACTTTGTACTGCCTCTCAAATGAATGGCAGCTGCAAAACCTGAACAAATGGGTACAGACTTGACTTCTGCCAAGTGATATTGTCTGCCAAAGATGTGGTAGAGGAAATGACTTAGTCAGATATGGTTTGAGTCAACAAACTGAGCAAAGCAAGAGTCAGGAAGAAGACAATGTCATTGCTGTGACTAACAGGGCCATATATCATGGAAATGTCCAGAAAATGGATCAGGAAGAACAGACATCAGCACCAGTCTCATTCCCTGCCCAGATATAAATGTGGCACTGCCTGTAATTAACATATTGGTCGACAGGGAATAGTGTCAATCTTTCATTAATCATTAGTTCAGAAGGATGCTAGTTATAGCCCCAAAAGCATGTAGATGTGAAGACAATTGGTGGCAGAACCATTAATATCTGCATAGACAAGGGCAACTCACCCAAAGTTGAAGTCCACTAATGATTTAAGTTCTTTTAATAGATTTATCATTCCATGATGAACCACTGCTTGGGTTTGAATTGGGTTGCTGGCGAGTTTGGATATTTTGGCATATGTTGTTGTTGCTGTAGAATCTTCGATAATCTTTCTAGCTTCAGGGTATGAAATATTTTTGGTGTGCTTAATTTGTTTTTTTCTTTTTCCAGATTTCACACTCTTTTGAATCAGCAGCATGGTTTTGTTTATAGTTTAGGCAACTGTGGCTTTTCACAGTTTATGTGGTCTGTTCCACTTTCTCCACACCTTTTACAGACTGGCGGTCTGGTGCATTTTTCTTTGTGGTGCCCAAATCTTTGGCAGTTGAAACATCAGAGAGAATTTGAGATATAAACATTTACTTTAGTTATAGTGCATCCTATCTTCATCTCTGCTGGGATTCTTGGAGCGTTGAATGTGAATATGTGTGAGTTTGTATTATTTTATCATTCTTTTTAATAGCGATTCTGCAAGCATCAATGACACCTTGAGACCTGAGGTTGGGTTTTATCTCATCTAGGGTGCATAGAGAAAGATCAGGGCTTCTCACTACACTCTTTGATGAATTCAAAGAATTGAGGGGGTAACATTTTATTGCCAGATTATGGAATGATCTTTGTTTTAATAGAAGATATGTTTTTTCTGTTACTTCTAATCAAGTATTATTCACAAATTTTTTTCACAGATTTTGGTTTTTATTATAGAGTTGATTGTTTTTTTCTATGAAAAAAGGGGACAACTTTGTAATTGGGGTTTCTTCTATTGATTCAAGAATAATAAATGGAGGAAAGGAAGACTCATCTGAATTATTTTCTGAATCAGTTTCAACATGTAAGCGTTTTGTGGTTTTTGATTTTTCACTTGGGGTTTTTCGAATACATAAGAATTTTTAATGGGTTCACTGACAGTGCTCCCCACCCACCACGGAGCCCTATAATGGGAAATGTCAAGGAGGAAACCCATTCATCTTGACAAATCAGGGCTACACAGTATACTCACACGGAGGAAAACAAACTAATAGCCGATTGATCGAATCAGGCCTCTCCGACCGCCTGTCTAGCCCAGGTAAGGGCTGAAGTGGTGCGTTGCAGGGTCATGACCACTTTATATCTGGGTCACAACCTGCTCAATCACCAGGATCTCATACCCCGACATTATGGGTCGCCACCTACAGCCAACAGGTGGCCTCATTGAAAGACTTTTACCCTCTGCAGCAGGGTAATTGGCGTATTCTGATGCCCCGCCAACAGGGTGGTGCCACACTGGAATGTTCCTTCGTTGGATGCCTACAACATATGTCGCTGATGACAGCTCTTCTGAGTTTCATCAAGACTGGCAAGGTAGCTTACATCAAGCCACACCTAAAATGTATGGGTCTACAAACCACTGGCTGCATGGAGGATCACGGTGATGTAAATAATGAAAACTTTCAGGAACAAGTGCCACTTGGCCAGAATTATTCTGCTTGCAAGCTTATATAGATTATCACAGACTTAAAACTACCTGTAATCAATCACCTCATCCTGACTGCTATCACTCTGCATTTGATAAAAGTTGTTGCAACTCTAAGCCAGGGGCAAACAGGGAGGTATCCCAACAATTTCTCCACACAGTGAAAATACAGTTAAGCACATTATCAATTTCAGCACATCTGGAGCATTGCTTCCAATAGAGTGCCACTACTTCAGTTGTCATCTCTTTCTTCATAACCAAACAAGCTCTAGCCAGTAGTTGGCTTACTGTCAGCTCATCCATCTTTGACTGTACACACAGGTTGTGCTTCACATGATTCAGCAGTCCTATGATAAACGCACATGCCAGACTGTTCCAAATCTCCACTTCCACCAAATGCAGTAGAGAGATGTGTTCCAGTCTTTTGATCCTGTGCATTTAACAAACAAGCTTTGCTTTTTTGATCCAATGAAGCAAGGATGAGATAGTCGCCATACTTTTGAATTTGGAAATCAGTTATATGTTAAACAACTTGGCTCCATCATGCCAAATTTCCCCAAAATAGCTTAAGATGAATAAAGTCTCTGAAAATATTGAAGTTTGCTTAATTCCCTCAAATCCACCCAAGTGGGTGAAAAATAAGCCATTTTTGATTTGTCAGAAAGGAAATGGATTTGTAGGTTCTTTAAAACAATCTATTCAACTCTGTGATGCTTGATGTCATTTGATTCTGGACAAAATTGAAATATACTGAACAGGTAAATAAATAAAAACTTTCAGAAACAAGTGCCACTTGGCCAAAAGTTCTGCTTGCTGGCCTATATAAATAATCACAGAATTGTTGGCAGGGTACAGATTATCTATAAATGAGAGTTCCAATGTTACCTGTTAAGAGTATTTTCATCCCACCCGCAGGTGAATTACCAGCCAGTAATCATGATATCAAAATGGAACAGAGGATGGTAGGAGAAAGTCCTTGTTGGCTGAAGGGAAGAGCTGATCTGTTAGTCTGTAGAAGCAGAAGTAACAAATTTTACTACCCATTCCCAGACAGAACAAGTGAATCCATGAATAAAACAACCAAATATATTGGAAATATGTTTTGCTTTTTCATTTCTTAAATACCTCTTCATCTTTTTAAAATTGCCAACATCTACAACAACTTTGACTTGTGAACAGACTGGCAGGTAGATGGAGTTTTTTTTTTCCCAAAACCTATGTCCCTTCACTTGACCACAATGTGTGTTAACTTCCTCAAACTCCTTTTCTTTGGGTTTTTTAACAGCATAGATGTAAGAAGTACTTTCAGAATGAGACACTGGAATTGGTCAGTGATGGACCTACAACCTGATAAGGACAGTAACTATATACCCCAATCAAATATTGCCACATACAGGTCAGTAGATGATTGGATGGAATTATTATTAATCTAGTCAGAATACAAGACAATATTCCAGTTTGGTCCACTTTGTTTCAGACCATATCAGTTAATCTGTAAGAATTAATCCATATACCAATTTTTTTTTAAAAACCCAAAATAAAATTTCATTAAAACATTTTAAGTATATTGCAAAACTAAGTAATAGTTTGATATTTACGTAATATTGAAGTAAGATACAAAAGTGATAATACATTGGAAGAAAAGAAAAAAATGACAGACCTGTGTGACAAGAGGCTCTAATGTTTTCTCTACAGACTTTGTGCGAATCTCCAAGTTCTTTGGGTTCCATTTCAAATGAGCAGAACCATGAACACCAATAGGACTGGTTGACATGGTACTTCGCATAAAATCTGGTGATAAAGAAAAAATTAATCTTTCATCAAATGATTTATTTCTCAATATATATACTTTTAATCTTTGTAAAATTCTCTAAGTATAATTGTTTCAAGATAATTAAAAAAATTTAAAAACAGCAACTGGTGTAGGTTAACCCTCACGAAGGCCTGTGCAGAGATGTATGCTGTCAAGTCACAAGTGTTCAAAGCAGATAAATATTATCAATCAGTATCATCCATAATCGATAATGTCTCTATAAACCTTTTTAGAGAGAGAGAGAGACAGAGACATCTAAATCAATGTTTCTCAACCTTTTTAAGCAATGGCACACCTAGGAACAAATGAAAATATCATAGAACACTTAATTTTTAAAAGGGAATACATTTATATGTGATGAAATCAGATTTTTAAACAATACATATAAATATGAACTTACTTTATTTCAAGGATTCTATTCAACTATTTGTGCAGATTTTATACTATTACTAATTCCTCTCTCTCACACAGTGTGCTGTAGCAAAGTAGTCAAGTACCATTGTTCTAAACCAAACAGTGTAGTGCTAATCTAAACAGATCAAGTATTATTTATAACCAAACTCAACTCCATTGAAACTATTGCTAAAAATATGAATATGTTGCTATGCAAAGAGTTCACCCACCACCTATACAAAAAAAAAAAAAAAGTTCTTATAAAATTCTTAGCTTTCAGCATACAGACAGTTCAGTAATGGACTCACATGGAAAATTTTAGATCTGAAAGAATAATACTTTTCCACAAACAATCTAATAGCTTTCGGGGGGGGGGGGGGGAGTGCTACAAGAAGTAAAAATCACAAACAGAAATATTGCTGGCATAAAGAAGTGACCAGGTCAAACTTTTATGCCAAGTTTATGCTAAAGTCTAGTCATTTTATCAGGAGAGTACTTATTTCCTGAACATGAGTGATTTACATGACCAAAAATTGCATTGGAAATAGCTACTGCAATCAAAATACAAAGAGGCTAATTTAATTTTGCATAAGGGAATAACAAAAACTGAATGGTTTTGCAACAATATACTTTAATCAGTTGAAACAAAACTGACTCAATGTGTGCAATGTTGTGAAGGCAAGGTGTGAACTGAAATGGAGGATATGTCAAGATGTAGGGCAGTCAGTTAATTGCCATACATGATACACACTTGGGCAATAATGTCTCTTTTGAAACAGATTTTCCCCACACTAGATTGCCATTTCTTTCTGCGATAGACTGGTTGCCAGCCAAAGCTATAGAACAACCTTGCCCTGTTATTCAATTCATAGCTATAGGGAGAACATAGGGATTCATATTTTCCCCAAAGGTATTTGTGCATAAGTGAATAAAACAAATCTGACTGGAATTCAAACTCGGCTCTCCAAATTTTCATTCCGAGCTGATATCCATTACACCACAACACACATGCAGTAGGATAGTAAGAGTCCTAATAATGCTGATTAGGTATTTCAGCAACAGACATATGAATGAAAATCCTTAGAATATGAAAGAAAACATTGCCCTCATTGAAGTGTTTCAGAAAAAATACTGTTATTCAACATGACAGTGATCCAAAACACTCTTAAAAAAATAAAATAAAAAATAAATAAAAATAAAATTATATATAAAGGCAACGTCTGTATGTTGACTGTATTTTTTGCTGGATATCATACTGCAGGGAGTCTAATGGTCAGCAGCTCTGAAAGAGAAAACAGTAAAACAGTGAATAGATATAATCCTAACTTTTAGTTAAATAGTAGAACTTAGGCTCTGGCCATGGTTGACAACCAATTTAAATGAAGGACAAATCTGAATTGAAAACCATATGTAACCTTAGTGAAGCACGGACTATGTAGCCATTAAAAGGATCATTGCATTCACAATGACTAAGATCTCAACAGTGGGCATTGTGTAAAGCAGACCATCCCAGTAAATGTAAAATGGCAGGAACATGTGAGATGGAACCAATGCAGCTATATACATTCTAGCAGAATTGATCCCTCCCATATGGCCTACAAGACCCAAGCATGGCTGGCCAAGATGTTTCATGATCATGTTACCTACAACATGTCACTTTCTAGCTCACCTGATTTGAATCTCCTGGGTGGAGGGTCATCAAAAGGGAGACAAATCAATAATGGCAACAATAGCAATTCAACTTCAGCTATCATGACTAATAAGAATAAAAAACCATAGTCTGAGTATATAGTCAATTCTAAGGCTACATTGAGAAAATCCTTAAGGCTGAGGTTAGTTTTACAGGGAGTGGGGGGTTAAAAAACATTTTTCCTCTTGAATCTTATGAAAGTCAATATCTTAATTTTATTGCTATTACTCAACATGTTGGAAAATTTGTCAGGACATACTTATTTGATCATGTGAGATTTTATTATGCAACTTTATGGGAAGTAACTATATTTACATTTTTTTTTACTATAGTTATTCATATTTAATTTTCAATTTCAAATATATAAAGGCTTTGGCTATAAGATAAAACCTGATAAAAAGCAACAAGATATTGTAAAGTTACTGAGTAATGTGAATGAACTTTAGAAATTGCAAAAAGTGTAAGATCATAGAACATTAAAAACAAAAAATATAAAAACATTTTACACATCAACAAGAGCAAAAGAAGTCACAAAAGATTTAAAATTAAAGAGCAATAAAAAAAATGAATTAATCGGCACAATACAGAATATCAAGACTACTAACTTAAGAGATGTCCTTCATGGAAATAACCAATTCAATTTAGAGGAAAATCAAATGTTTTAGGCTAGTATTTGAAGCAATAAAAATACTTCACATTTATCTTGATGACAAGATAATTGCAGAGATTTTAACTTAACAAAATGGTGTTTTTTATATTAGCTCAAACCCAGGGAAGTTAAAGAATCTATTCATGTAGGAGTCTGCAAAGTTTGCAGAAAAAAAAAAAGGCTCAAAGATAAATTAATGGAATGGAACCTTAGCCTCTTCAGATATTAATCCAATAACAAACTTATAGTTCATTATCATAAGAGAATAAATAAGAATTTAAAGCAATACTCAAAAGAAAATCGACAAAGTGCTACAAGTCAGACAGTAGAAAATCAAATGAAAGACATGAGTGCTATAGAATGTGAATAATCCCTTCTTGGTCAGGCAGAGAACTTTGCAGTATCTTTTTATATTAGATATAAGAGAAAACATCAGGGCTGTTGAAAAGCTCTTGGCTCAACCAATAAGATATTCCAAAAATTGTTTTTTCTTTTGGAAAGTGGGTCATTCCAAAACTTTTTAGCCTTAACCTTCATATTAGACTCAAAGAAGAAATTAGTATTAAAAAACAGTAATTAGTAGAAAATAGTCAACTATTATCCTCTGACTTGAGTGTAAAAAAAAAAAAAAAAAAAATGAAAAGGTAATTACCATTTTAAAGCACATTTGCTACTAAATCTTAATTGGTTAAATAAACATCAGCACCACAATGCTAAATCACACTAGTAATTTAAGATTTACTATCTACATAAGCATATTAAACATTATCTGGCCATGATACAATCTGTTCATGTAAATATTTCATGGTACAATCATATATGCTTTCATACATGCATAGAATAAAAAGCCAAGTATTATATGGTGAAATTACAAACTAACCAAATGCAGTCAATATGTTAGTCACTATAATTACATTTTAAATAATGATGTTTAGCATGCCATTTAGTGACATGTCAACTTTATATATTTGGTATGTAGTGTTAAACAATTTTTTTGCTAAAAATTCTTATTTCATGTGTAACCTGGAAGAATGTTATTTAGAGACAATGATTATATATCTTCACAGCTTAGCTTGAACTTAACAGAAGACAACAAAGCATTCAGCAGATCTACTTATCTAATTTTGCTCTTAGATGCTTCTGAAAGCACATGTAATAAGAAAGTGTTTAGTAAGGAGAGAAACAATCAAAATATTTAATTACAACCAACCATCCAATTATATTAGAAGAATAACACTTTTATCCTATGTAAAATATTAACTCAAGTTGAAAAAATAAATACAGTTTATAAAAATGAACAAAGTGAATTTTAAAATAAAGCAAACCATTCCAGAATTTACATTTTTGAGCACGGATATGAAAATCGACCTCATAACTCAAGTTCTTACGTTAGAGAAAATTGATTCCAAATCAAATTCAATAATTAAATATGCCACCACATACAAAAACTCAATGGTCACAAGTACAAGTATTTTGATTGAGCCATTAAGTCTTCACTGCCATAAAAAAAAAAAAAAAATGCTCAAATAAAACAAGTGGGGTAGCAGGCAGATAATTTTTAGTCTTGCAATATTATCCAGTTTAATCTTGACTGATTAATCTAAAATAGATGACATTAAAATGTAAAAGAAATATTTTCTTTAATAGCAAGAGATCTTCAGACAAGCACTAGAAAAAAAAAAAAAGAAGCATATCCATCATTTTATAAATAGCATTCTAAAATGGATTCTATCACAGAAATGCTGAAGTGAAATTCCATATCCCACTAAAAATGGATGCAAAAAAAAAAAAAAAAAAAAAAAACCCCAAACAGTTCCAATCATGTAAATGTAATTATGCCTATTGTACACTGAGACTAGTAAATTTTATGTATAGAACTATAAGCAGTAGTAGCAAGAGCCAAACAAGGAGGAGTATCAATAATATTTCAAGTTGGGATGGTTTAAAATTGATGTTCTAATAATAGAAAGGAGAAAAAGAAAAAAAAACCCATACAACCGCAGACATCTGTAATGGTGAATTATTCTGAAAATATCGAATTATTTTGTTCAGTTTGTTTTCCTTTGGTACAATGTCAAAAAAAAAAAAAAAATTTTAAATGGGCCATCACAAACTTGTAACTGCATTTTTTATAAATTGTCAGTTGAACATATCAGCATAAAAAAAAATGCAAAGATGTCAAAAATACAAAAGCCATTGCATGTATATACTCATAGCATACAGTTGTATACATCTAAGTATTAACAAAAATCATTCAAAATATAAATAAGAAATGCTAATAAAAAATATTTTATCTGAATTCAGATATCCCCCCCCACTCAGATATAAAACGACTCATCTTTGGCAATGTATTAATGGAAGGATTTTCATTTCGATCAAATAACTAGGTTTTGTCAAAATGCAAAAGAACAATATATTGAGAGTAATTAATGCACAACAAAATTAAATAAAAAAAAGCTACTTTCATTAAAAAAATCTTAGACATTTTAGTAGATTTTTTTCATTATGACATCAAAAATTCTAGAACTTTTATGTTGAATTAAATGTTAGAATTGAGATATAGTACACATTAAATGCAAAAAAAGCACCAAAAATAAAATATTTAACACTAAAAGCAAGAAAATACCAGTTTTTATTTAAATATTACAATTTAATAATGTGCATATTAGACAAAATTAAAATTAGCAAATAGAAATTAATAAATTTAGATGTTATATCTTGCTATTAAAATGTAAGCAGTAACATGTAATAACTAAAGCAGAGTTCAGAAGCTATCATCCTCCCAATTGATTAAGAAATTAATTTTTATTCATTTTTTGTTTTAGAGTTGTTCAAGTACTTACCACACATATCCAATGTATAAACTGAATTTTAAAAAATGAAAATTCATCTATAGGAAGACATTGGCACACTCTGCAATTGGTTAGTGGTATTATCAGATTTTGTTACTCAGTAGGAAAATGTATGGTGTGGCAGAAATACTTCATGATAAGACAGTAATAGGTATTTCTGGCACATCTGATGTAAGTATATGAATGAACACCTTGGTGTTTTATGGGTTAACTACTACTAATACAAGTGACTTATTTAACATGATATCCATTAAATAACCTTGACATTTTCTACTCTTTAGCTAGCATATTATTTGATTAGATTGTCCATTTGTAAATATCAAAAGCAAGTTAGTAAAATTATCCCATTAAAGAGGACATAATTAAATCAAAATATAAGACCAACAGCATATGAAACAAAACTATCTGTTGCATAATATTAAAAGTGACATGTCAAACATTTCTAATTTATTGACTTGCAAACTATGAATATAACATACTCTTTTGAAAACTAAATAATTCCTGATCAAATAAGGAATTATTCTGCTATAAAATCAATCTTTCTTGGATTGCCAGATATACAATATCAAAATTTTATCTTAGATAATTTTGGAACACTAGTAAGCTGTAAGAAACCTCTTTGATTTTAATTATCTTAAGACATTAGATTAAAGGGTTCTTTTTTTCCTTAAGTAGCTGATTCACCTAGACACCAAGATCAAATACTCTTCCTCCAGATATCTTTCATTAATAAGTACTCTTCCTCCCAATATGTTAAGCATTATTCTTGGACAAAATAGCTATATATAAGCATTATTATTTAGCAAAATCAAACAAATTAAAACTAGAATTTTATAAAACACCAGTTTGCCTACATGTGATTAGATGGACACATTTTATCTTTAAATATTTGTTTTGTCACTGTTATACTCTGCACTTTCAAAATTCTTTTTCTCCCAACTATATAAACATCATCTAATAATCTGCCACTAACGTACACACTGCCAGATTGTGTCAAAAGTGCAAGGAAGGTAACTAATATTTTTAAAGTCATTTCCTTTAAAAAAAAATCATTACACAAATCCATATAACATATCATATAGATTGGAAGAAAATCAATGACCATATATACTAGTAGAAGTTTTTTGGGTTGTCAAAGTCTGTATTTACAGTCAATTCGCAGATAAGTAGCACTATAATCTGAAGATTTACATGGCCCTTTTTTAACATAAATATAAATATTTGTTAAATATTTTCAAATATTTCAAAACTTTTCTTACATGTATTAAACAAACATGATTGGTCGTAATTGCACGGTATTTACTTATTGAGTGGAGGGCTGCTCTGTTTAGACGAAAATTTGGATACCAGCAATCGCTTCAGCCATAAATCACTTGAAAATCAGTCTTTCTTTGTAAATCAGATAATAAATAGTAAATATAAACAGTGCAGATCAAGTGCTTTTATATAATAAAAATGTCAGGAATAATTCCTTTCCTCCCTTATGCTTGAGCCTAGGGTACTCACCTGGACTACTAATATGCCACAGTCTACTTCAGATTCTCTACACTGTAGGTACCTCCACTCATTTTTCTACACCTAAATTGAAATTGAAATTTTTAAAATAAATAAGTTATCTTCAAGCTTTAAAATTAGCTTTAATTGAAAGTCAAGAGATTAAATTTAGTAATTCCAATAAACAAAATACACTGGCATATTTTAGTGAAATTATATTGATTGGAATCTAAAATTTTTCAAATTAAAACAAAAGTTAAAAGTACCGCCATTTTTTTTGATTGATCGACACATTTTTAAACAGTAGCCACATTCCTGTTTTAAAAATCTTGCAAAAATAAAATATACGTCGCTGACACGTTATTGAAGTCAATTTTTTTTAAGTTAAAACTTACCTTTATCTGTTTTTCAAACAAATGTACTTGCTTACTCTCTGAAATATTTGCTATAACTTTTTATCAGTTAAGGTAATCCGATCTATACTGCCTATCTCAGGTGCCCATGACATAATGACAACCGGAAGTTGTAAACAAAGCTAAAGTAGTGGCGACAAAATTATACGAATGTAATTTTTTATGTAAGGGAAGACAACCCTTTAATCACGTGACCTTTTAATTATAAATATCACGTATGGCCATCTGTACAAATAAAGATACGGGCAATCAAAATGCACACAATGTTTTTAATTATTTTAAAAACTGTTGGGGTCAATTATTTGTATTAAGCTTTTAAATTTTCGATTAGTAATTGTAGTCTTCATGCATTAATTACATACCCTAGCTGGCCCATTAGAGGAAGAAATTTAACAATTTTTAAACTTTTTATATATAATTTTTATATATAATTAAAAAAATGAAAAAAAAAATGAAAATAACTATTGTAAAAATTAATTATTCATTGAATGTTTTTTTCTTTTCAGACAATGATATGCTTAATTTATATTGTTCATAAAAGCAATCAGAAGTTTATCCGCATAAAAATTGGCATAGTTATTGCATTTTTTCGCAATTTGGACCTACTTTTTAGAAAGACGGGGACTATTGAAGAAAAAAAAAAGTGAATCAGCATTCCCCAATGACTCCTGAATTTTTTTATATTAGTTTTAGAGTGGCCTATAGTCGAATTGTTACACATTTCTGGAATTTAATTGGTGGGGGTGGTAGCATACTTAAAAAAAAAAAAAAAAAAAAAAAAAAAAATTATTATTTTTACCAATATTTTCTAAAAGTAATGCAATCAAAATTGATTTCATTCAATTATAAGTAAGTCCTGAAGTTTTCATCAAAATCCAACCATTATTTGATTTATGCAAGAATTTCCAAATTAATGTGTCTTTCATGGCCAAAATAAAATGCATTGCGTAACAATTACATTTTTTACTTAATAAAATTGCGGCAATTTGAATATTGCACTGATGTAAGGAAAAAAAGACTTTCTACAACAATTTCGAACGTATTAGAAATAATTAAAAAAATTTTTTAAATATTTAAAAAATACTTTGTTCTATCCTCTTAATGGTAATATAAACTTTTGCAGATAGAACTTTGTTTTTATTTAGTTTGGGACCTTTTCCCTTCCTACTATGCTGTTTTTTCATCGATTTTGTGGAGTTACCTACTCTACTGTGTTAAGTGGATAGGTCACACCCTTAATGTTTACCAAAATTTTAGTGAAAAAAAATAAAATAAATAAAGGTGGGATGTATCCTCAATTATGTACAGTAAATTTGTTAATTTAATAAATAAACAGATTTCCAGTATTCCTTATGTCTAAAAATTGATATGGTTTATTTAATTGAAACCATTTTACAAAAAAAAAATAAATATTTATGCTTACTATAATTAATAAATTTTATTTAGCAATAAAGGTATTTCTTTTTGAAAAAATTTTTAATTTAAACACAGATTTTTATCTTTTATGCACAAAAATTCCTAATCTGATCAACATCTACCAACAAGTCATGCCTCCCTCAAAAGTAAGGAAATACAGGTAACTATTCCACCACAAAGTAACGTATATATTTTGTTTTAATAGAATATATACATGCATGAAAGACTACATCTTAACATTCTAGTCAGATTAGAAGAATTGCAATTAGTCATCCATAATATACCGACCACAATATTAATGTTAAAAAATATCTAAACAATTTTTAACACAGTAAATAGGATGGCATTTTTAAAGATAGGCCTCACAGGTAGTCTTCAATTCTAACAAAAAGTAAATCCATAAGATGCTACTGGAAAAAAAAATTATGTATATTGTACACAGTTCCTTTTCCCCTGGGTTTAAGGAAAGCAGGAGAATGATAGAAACAGTTGAGAATTTAACTGCTCACAGGAAATTACTGATTTAATCAGAATAAGACAACTTTATACAGGAAAGGAGATATGGCAATGTTTGGCTTTAAATAGAGACACTTTTGTAAAATACCAACGTAAATTTCACCTTCCAGTATCTTCAAATTACATTTTAAGTGTGTATAGATTGCACACAGTTACAAATATTCTTTGTACTGTATTGGAAATGATATTTACTTTAATAAAAATTATCAATAAAGCTGACACTGATGGGGGTCATAGTATTTTGTAAAACAAAGTTTACTGTTTACTAATAAAATCAAATTTCAAAGTACTTAATACAAAATTTCAAATTCCTTTAATTGAAAGAAATAACTTTATTAAATACACCAATTATTACTGAATAACCAAATTCACATAACATTTCCAACCAGTAACTGGTTCAATAAAAAAAAGAAAAAAGCAAGCAATTTGAGAGATAATATTCAAAGAAATTCAGGCAATACAATTTTCATGGCCATAAAAAGAATCTTAGTACATCAGTGATTGTGAAACAAACCCAATATCAAGTCCCTGTACAACAATGTCAATTTGGTTTATAATTTTAGCTAAAATAGCAGTATGGCTTTTATATAGATATTTTTTATTTAGTAGTTCACACTATAATTTCCAAAAATAAGTTTATTACAATTAACATGATGTTTGCTAGAAATATTCAAGTCAATTCTGAATTTGTCTAAATAAAATCCACAAGGTTGTTAATAAAAAGAGAATTTATTTTTACCATTTCATGCTATAAATTACCTGTTTATTTCCATCTAATTGCAGAGTTTAAGTAACCAAAATTTTAGTTCAAGATAATCTTAAGGTTTGTTATGGTTATTTCATAATTTATTTTTCATTCTAAACTTATGAAATAATCTCCAATATTCTAAAATTATTTAAAAAGACAAATGCCATACTGCTATTTTAGCAGTTAAAATTATAAAGAAGTTTTCAAGATTCCTAGCAAATTAAAAGCAGCAGTTTTGATTGATGCCTTTTTATTTTTCTCTCCTGTTCTTACTGACCACCTTAGAGATCTGGCCTCAAATTCCCATTGTTCCTCTTAATCTTCAGCCTATCATGTTATATAAGAAATGCACCTTATATCAAGCAAGCAGGAGATAAAACAGCTTCATTTGTCAACTCAGTATTCAAGACAGTTCTATGCACATCTTAGATAGCTACTTTCTCAAGGATTTTGGAATCTCAAGTTTATAAGACAAAACTTATAAACAAACAGCTTTCAGTGTTATGCAAAAAGAACAAATAGCAAAACTTCTTAGACAAAAAACAGAATACTAAGGAGTTATGATTAGACATATTATAATCAAGTTATATTAGTAAAGTTTGAAACAAAAAACTAAAGTGCTAAGTGCAAATGTACCCAAATTACATATTAAACTTAACAAAAAAAAATAAAAAAATAAAAAAAAAATAAAAAAATAAATAAATAAATAAATAATAAAATGCTCTATAAATATAATGTCACATAACTTTTTCTAAGGTTTTTACTAAACCTAACTTGTATTTAGGGTGTGAATTTAGATACAGTCCTTGTCATACAGTGTTCATTGTAATCCAACCTCTTTCTAGACCAGGTATTAAAAGGAGACAACAAAACTAGTATCAAACAAAGTCGTTTCATAAGACTATATACAAAATTAACATACATATTAATCATTATATGCAATACTTGGCAAATAATTTTGCAACATATAACATGAATACATGATAGATGAACAGTATATTCCAATACTCAACATTGGGTTCATATTAATTATGTTCAAGTTAATTATGTAAAAACTGAAGGACCCTATACAAATGTAGAAATTGACAAGTGCATAAAGATAATCCATAGATAATGGAATTGATCAATTTTCCAGCTCTGTAGGAGTCTTTTTTTTTTGTTTGTTTGTTTTACTGAAACTGTAGTTTCTTTGCTATCTTGCAAGTGAACAAAAGTGTAGTGAGGATTTGCTTCAAGTAGATCAATTTCATCTGCCAAAAGATTAGTTTTGCTTAATTTCAGTATTTCTCAATTTAATCATTGCTTTAGAATATTTTTAGTTCTTTTGCCTTTAATCACTTTTATATTGGCTGGAACAAAAGATGAAGACAAAAGGAAATCTTGAATATTTATTCACAATACAAACTTTTGTCAACTCTTCTTTTATGTATGTTTAAACTCAAAGGATTAAGTAACTTTAATAAGCATAACACAAAAAATTTTGATTTACACTCTATACAACCTTAAAGTGCCAACATTCTCAAATGTGTACAATAACTGCACAAAATGGTAAAAGTGACCCAGAAGGATAACAGATCCTCATTTCAGAATAAGGGACCTAAATAACATGTCTGGAAGAATAATGTCTTTTCCATATTTGTAGACAATATCTAAATCACAACATTGCTGTTTAATCTTCCAATAGATAATATTCCTATCATATGTTATTCTTACAGTGTGTCAAAACAATGATCAATGATCCTTGCTTATAAAATACTTTCCTGTAATGTAATGAATCCAGAATCTTACAATTGCTTGGACTTCACTTTTGACAGAATTTCTCTGAACCTTGTAATGCTTAATAGAATGATGCCTAATTGTTATCATTGTTTCAACCTCAAATGATATTGTCTCATCAGTAGCTTTCAGTTTTAATATCTTGTTTCAGTGAAATGCTTTTTCTATTTCTGATACAGGAAAAAGCTTTTTATCACAATTAAGAGAGATCTTTGAAAAATTATAGGTCAATAACAAACAAACTAAAAGTATGTTGTAGTGACTTATGTTCTTTTGGTACTGGCAAGTCAAATAATGGTTGAAGTTAGGATCAGGTCAACTTTGGCTCTCAAACCACATCTGAGGAACATTCTGAAAATATCTTTTAATACACTAGATGGTCATATCTATTCAACCAAAGACAGTTTTAACAGAAAGTTAAGTTAAATCCATTGAAACAGCAAGATTTATATGATAAACATTCAACAAATACTATTTAATAGCAGAATGAATGTAGATACCAGAGCTGTTACTATCAAGAAATTTATCCAAAACAATAGCTTTCACTTCTCTAGATCAACTGCCAATGTATTAATGGTTATCACTGAATTTGTCTATCAAGATTTAGATAAGAACAGTGAGGCTCAAGTGATAGCTTTAGATATCTAACAGGGTTTATTTAACAGGTTGGCCTTCTTCACAAGCTGAAGGACTATGATGTCAATTTGATTAGAGTCAATCTTCAACAAATTGTGTAAGAAGAGTTGTGTTGAACAGCAACTCTCCTAGATCATTCCACATTAAGGTGAAAGTACCCAGGGATCTATCTTTGGATCTATGTTGCTTCTATCTTCAGTTCTCAATTCAGTATTTATTATTTATTCCTGTCTTAATAGTGTTCACTTGCACACAAATATTCTTGGGAAAGGTATTAATCCATCTCTTCCCTCCAGTTATGGGTTAAATAGCAAGACAGACCGGGTTCTATAGCCTTGGTCAGCAACCAGTCTCCCGCAGAAAGTAATGGCAACCTACTACGGGATAACATTCTGCCCAGTCAGTCAGGTCTCGAAAGAGACAAAATCAGCCCAAGCATGTATCACATATGGCACTTGACTGACTGACTTAATAGTAAGTCTGATAAAAGAAAATTGGAAGATCTTAAAAATGTCCACCAATCTGTAAATAGGGCAAGAAATGGCTTGTAAATTTTGATGTCTTCAAAAGAGGCTACTATTTTTTAGTCAGAGAACTACTTCTGCTAGCCTGCAGGAGAGTAACTCATTGCAGTTTCTTGGTGTCATGTTTCCACAACAAAATTATATTGAATCAATTGCGACATCTGCTGCTAAAAAAGTTGTTCATATCATCCTAACCAGTTTTTCACTAGTATCCATCTTGCATATTTATAAATCTATTTGTTTGTGTATTGAAGATTGTTGCCATATCTAATCTGTTTGCTCTTGCTATAGATCTCTTGGATTTCAATAAGAACCAAAAGCCAATTCAATAATGCTATCAGTTCTAATCTTGTATTCAGACTTCAGATGTGATGTGGCTTCCCTCAGTCTTTTCTACAAATATTTTCATGGCAATTGTTTCAATGAGCTTTCCTCCTTGGTTACACATTTGCATCAGTTTAACCACATGAATATTGGCAATAGGTCTCAATGTTTAACTGCCAAAATAGCTACGTGTAACTAAGTTCTTTTCTAACACTTTCTTCTCTCACCTGTGAACTCTTCCAGTTTCTTGCTTTTTGTCATTTACAATCTTCAAGACCTGTAAATGCAATGTCAATTGCTTTCTTCTGTTTTACTGAATCCTGTTCTTTTATTGCCCTGTTTTCTCACAACTCATTTTCTTTCACTCAGTAAGCCATCACATGTTAGTGACATTATCACCTTACTTAGGGAGAAATAATTAAAAACTATAAAAATAACTTCCACATCATTTAAAGAAAATCTTTTTAACTACTTTTAAAAATGAACCTGGAATAGCAGCAGAAAATACATTGTCTGAAGATGTTGTTCATGCACTTGTGGTGTTAGAAGTATATACTCACATATAACCTATCTTACATATATGGAGCTGATGTAGCAGCACTTCAGTTGCTTCTTCAGATTAGGGCTGCTTTCATGTTACCTTCTCAAATTCATTTATTTGATCAAACATAGAAATTAAAAAAGGAATTCACTTTTCCAATTACTGACAAATCAAAGCTTATCAAACTTATAAAATATCTCACTGATATACTCCTAATATTGAGTCATAGTCATTGCCTTAAAGCTACCATTCTTACAGCATGCTTTCATGGACTATGTTGATAGCAGACAGCCAAGTAGTGCTAGGTTAATTTAGTAATAAGTGTTTAGCATTTCAAAGACAAAAAATGTGATAATTATGAAGTACATACATAACTTTACAATACAAAATTTTCTAATAAAGAATTTAATAACCATATATAAAAATAATTCAGTACTACAACAGAAGCTTTATTTCCAATAATTACTGATATCAGTTCATAGTTGAAAATTAAATTTACATTTTATTAATGATTATATGAAAATTATTTTAAAAAATTAAATTATAAAAACTGAGTAACATATTGCACTTTTTTTCCACTTACAGCTATAATAAATGTGTGCTATTTAGATAAATCTCTTTGGCATTCAGAAGAAAGCTCTCATTCTGTTTAAAGCAAGCATCAAATGCAGTCTTTATTTACATACCATGACACATCCGAGCTGCCATGTCCGACTTTGCAGATGTTCTACAGGACAAACAGAAGGAAAAGTGAAAGCATTGAAGCAGTTCAGACTAGTTGCTCACCTTTGTATAAAATTATATAAAGTGGTAGAAAAATACATGAAGAAATGGTTAGAAAATATCAGGTTAAAAAATAAATAAATTAAAAAAATAGCAATATTGCTTCCATCACCTTTGTAACCAATTGAAAGGCTTACAGATAACAAATATGTTTTAAAATGTTAGATTGATTTGGTTTATTTTGTTTTATAGCATATCAACCTCAACTGGTTATTTAATGCAACAAGATATTTAGGATAGGTTCCTATGAATAGAATATGTATTCTTTATTAGAAATCAGTTTGTAGATCAGGTTTCATTGACACATTTTTGTATAGTGGGCTTTTGTCAAGAGTCAAATGTAGTGCTGGTAATTTTTTTTTCAAATGTTTTGCTAATATTTTTACTATAAAAATCTATTTTTATGCTTTCATAGTGTATTGAGCCCAGTTTGGGGGTTAACCATTTGCTCATATCTAGGGTTATCACCCAAGGTCAGGGTGAACCTGAGAATAGAAATTAAGAGGTAGTTCCACACTCTTCAAAACCTGATCAGGTATTGCTGCTTGGATGTAGTTATCAAATGCAGAAAAATAAGTTGTTAGAAAATGCAAAATGTTGTATAAATCTACAATATACAACTGGAGTTAGTACAGTTAAATTAGCCTAAAGAAATATTTCATTTGAAAGAAACCAAGAGAAAAAAAAAAAAAAAAACAACACTGGGCAATATTAAGATGTGAATAAACTTAAAAGAAAAAAATATTCATGATTGCCAGACAAAATATAAAGAAGGCAAAATGCTGGAAAGAGAAAAGGTAAATCTTTCTGAACTGCTCTGTCAAATAACTACCTAGAGTTTCTAGTTTTAGTCTTGATATTTGCATGAATTATTAAGTAAAGAATATAATTGTGGTAGAAACATATACAGAGATCTCATTAACCTTGTTCATTGCTTGCAATGTGAAGAAACTGTGGCAAAGACTCACATGCTCATTTGCAGACATTCAAAAAAGGAACCAAATTATGTGCTTGTTGGCTGATTGCAGAGAAAAAAAATCAGACAGAATTGTGATGCCAATTTTGAAACCAATTGCATCTGTTGAAAGCTTTCCATCTGGGTTTCTCTCAGCAGTGTTTTCATACAGGCTATTGCAACATGTCACTCATCAATAAAAAGGTGTACAATTTGGCAGATGAGACAGCACCAGTGTTAGTTATGCTTCCTGCATAGTTTGTTCCAGGGGTCAGTCATTTCCTTTTAATGAAAGCGTCACCTGCATAACTGTCTCATGTTTTATTTACTTTAGCCCCACACTACCCAACTTGATGTAAGTGTACCTATATTTTTATTGCCAAGTGTTCACTACAAGAGTCCAAGCATGCATGGTAATACTAGTAGGCAAAAAAGTTGAATTCAAACAAGCTCTGGAAATTTCATGCAGATTTTTAGTCGTTCATGTTCCAACACATCACATTTATCAATAGATATGCTTACATTTCCAATTAGAGCACACTACAAACTATCTCTTGAGAAAGAAAGTTTAAAATTACTTAATTTGACAGTTTTGTATCACTATGAAAATGAAAAATTATAAAAAGGTGCATTTTAGACAAAAATGACTCTTAAGCAACAAAAAGAATGTGTGCTGTGAAATGATGAAGTTACTTTAGCTGACAGTACTGTACAGAAGTGGTTCACTAAATTGGTGATTGTATCGTTATTGATGGGAAAAAAGTGATCAAACAGATCTCCCACTAAAGATGACGATCAAATCAAGAAATTGATTGAGAATAACTCATTACACAATGTGGGAATTAGCAAAAAAACTAAATTTATCAAAATCCATCATCTATGGACACTTAGTGAAGCTTAGGTACTAAAGTTGCTGTAATATTTGGGTAGCACATGATTTGAGTGAAAAGAATCTTTTGGATCACATTTCTGTCTAATTTACTGTATAAATGCAATCAAAATGCACTCTTTTTTAAGTAAATTGTGACAAGTAATAAATGGTTCGTTTACAACAATGTTCAGTAAAAAAGGTCCTGGAGTAAGTGACATGAGCCAACTTTAGCCACCCACAGAAGCTGGTCTTCATTCTAAGAAAGTCCTACTAGGCATCTGTTGGGATTGGAAAAGGATTTCACCAAGTAACTAGGTAAGCGAATCTGAAAAGTACCTCTCACAACTGAATGAACTAAGGCAGCAATTCAAGAAAAACAACCAGAATTGGTGAACAGCAAAGGTTTCGTTTTCCATTAGATGTTTCTCTTTGGCAATTCAGCAAAAATCTTTCATGATGGCTGGGATGTGTTACGCCACTTACCATATTCCGGCATTGATCCTTCAGATTTTCATTTATTCAGGTCCTTGCAAAATAATCTCAATTGAAAAAACTAATTCTTTGGACAACAAAGAAAAAAAAAATTCCAGGAAGATGCAATCTTTAAGTTGAAGGAAAAATGAAGAAAGATTGAGCAATAAAGTGGCTCATGTTAAGCTGAATAAATATTTACTGGTATATTTCATTTTGTGAAAAAAAAAAAAAAAATCAGCATGGACTTTTTGGACAACCCAAATATTTCTACAAAATGATGGCAAGTTTGACAAAATACCAACAGAAGTAGCAGTTGGTCCCTTGTTTAGGATTGGGTTTCCAGTTTCTTCTAAATTTTTCCCATTCTCTTTCACTCCCTGTAGCACTATTGCTTTGCTTTGGGTAAACTGATTAAAAAAAATATTAACGGATTGGCTTCCATTGCTGAGAAGGTAAAAAAAGTTAAACTGGTATACAAATTGTATAGGATCAGGAAATTTGAAAGCGTTTTCCTCTTTTCAATTTATCAGTGGAGCCTCCACTGTATATACACACAGTTAAGTGAAAATAACGAAACAGACATTAACCCGAATAAAAGGAAGCCCTATGATAATGTAGCTTTTTGTCACTAGATAACTTTTCAGCAATTTATTTAAGGCAACTTCAAATGCACCCAAACCTTTTCAAAAAAATATTACTTATTTGCTACTTTGTTTGAAAAGGGTATATTTCACTTGTATGGTTAACTAGAAGCTTGAATTGATAAAACTGCTTTCCCTTTAAAAAAAAAAAAATTTAAAAGTAACCAAATAACTGCAGTTTCTAAAATTTATGCACTAGCCAGAGAACAATTTCCAGAAGACTTACACTGATGGCAATTTGTTTTCTGCAAATGTTGTTGTCATGGTGTTGACCTTGTTAGGGTGGACACTATGAAGGACCATATTTAATCTAAAAACCATTTGGTAAAACGGTTTCTAACAACCAACCAACTATAAAACAGACTACTTACATATTACATAATTTGGAAATTCTTGCAAAAAAAATCAAAAAATTGTTGGATTTTAATGAAACTTTAAAGCGAGGGACCGGATGTTTGCCCTCAGAGATTCAGAAAGCAAATGACCAAAACTGGTCTTTGCACACCTGGCTCCATGCATATGTTCTGGCAGAAAACCAAAAATGAATAAATATCAAATTCCTTTTCAAGAGCCTACGTGAATTTTATTTCTTGTACAATGGGAAGCCCAGAATTAAATAAGGGTGTGAATTCCCAAATGACTTGCTGGGATCCACAAAGATGAAATAAAAAGCAGACACAAAAAACCTCGCCAGTTGAAAAAATATGAGCATAATTAGCATGTCCCTTGCTCTTGTCCTTGCAATCCACTATGCTCGCCTCCTTTTCTCTCTCATCTTAGCTGTCCCCTGAGCTACTTACCTGACCAACCAACAGAGTGGAGACATCAAAGACATTCCTAACTGACAAAGACTGATTTTCTTGTTTATACCCACCTTATAGTGGGCTATCTACTAACAGGCCAAATTCAGTTAAGCTGCTTCAACACACAACTACATTTCGCTAGAACAGATAACCAACTATACTTTCATTGACTTAATCACAAGTGAATGAAATTATTTTCAAAATAATTAGTTTTTAAAATCTTTGTAAAAACTTTTTTTTTTACATCTGTTATCCTCATCTCCACATAAATTCATGAAATTTTGAATTAAATTTTGTTGGAAAAATTGGTTTTATTAGTTAAATGCAGGACTCATTGGGGAATCATTTTTTTTTTAAACATTTTGTATTTATTTCCAAAAAATCTGCTCCCAGGAGTAAAATAAAAAATGCAATGAAACTATGATATTTAATTTGATAAGCATTTAATTGCTTTAGTAAATAGTATATTAAGGAACACAGTCTAAACAAAAACATTTTTTGATTAATAATAAAATTTTAAAAGAATTGTTTTCATTTTTTTTTTAATGATGAAGTTACAAAAATATTTAAAAATACAAAGATTTGTTGTGATTAGTTTCTAAACTTATTAAGTGAAGATTATATCTACTAATCAACAATTGAAAAGCTTAATACAAATTATCATGCCTTCGTATTTTTTAAATTTTTAATATTTTTTTTGTGTGGTAATCTGTGTAAATTAAAAAGTCATGTGTTTCAGGGTTTCTTCCCCTCACAGGAAAAAAAATTTGTACAATTATGTCACTTGTGATCTCACATTTATCTCACATCTCAATATATTTCAAATGCATTGGAAAGGTTAGAAAGTTCAACTGCGTTTAAGAAATAGTTTTATTCTAAATTTCATGCTATAAAGAATACTTGTATAAATCAGATTAACATTAAATTTGCTAATTTAAAAGATGTGTCACAGATGTATATTTCATTTTTGCAAGATTTTTAAAACCAAGAATTAGTTTTTGTTTACAAATGTGTCAATCACTCAAAATGCCCAAAAAATTGAAAACTTACATGCCAATATAATTTTTATTTGAAATGCACCAGAATATTTTGCTTACTGAAAATAGTAAATTTAATCATTTAGCTTTCAATTAAAACTAAAAGCTTCAAGAAAACTATTTTTAAAAATTCAATTTAAAAGTTAGTTATTGAAAATAAGTGGAGGTACCTATACAAAGCTAGCAATAAAACCGGTTCATAGAATTATACGACACCCAACATCTCAGCCTACAACACAAAATATATAAACAAATTTTCCAAATTAAATCAATGTCATTTAACCATTTGTATAAAACTTCTGCAATTATTCACGTACATTTATAAATTCAATGTTTTGTCTGTTTAAACAGATTTCAGTATTTGAGGAATTGCAAAAAACTTAACATTTTAAACAAAAACAATTGGAAGTAAAATTTTCCAAAGCTATAATTTTTCTAAATTTTGAATGGTGATGAAAAATAAATTAAAAGGGTCAAATGGAATCTATTCTTCAATGCAAAAAAATAAATAAAAATAAATAAAAATAAATATTTGATAAAATGAAAATTTCCAAGAAAGCTTTGGAATCTTTAACAAATGGAAACCATTTGTATTTCATTTATCCTATGCCTATGAAACAAATGGCAAAATGATTTTTTAATGCTATCATTTTATTACAAGGGCACCTTGAGGTGGTGTAATGGTTAGCAAGTTTGTCAGGCCAGAATCCTTACAATTGAGTAGTGAGTTTGATCCTCACTGTGTGTACCTTACTTTTGGCTTTGTGCCACATCTAAGCTACACTTAGAAAATCACCATTTTATTACAAAGAACTCCAAAAATGTTTGACCCACTTTCCAAAATCTGACAAGCCAATACATCCTGTTTATTATTAAACAAAAGGGTAGAAGTTAAAGTGTATCCCAAAATTAAAATAAAAGATCCCTAATATGTATTAATTTTTAAGATAAAAGACTCTTGAGAATTGTGACAGACTGATAAGAGATTTGTGCTTTGTTTAATCAAACATCCATTGCCAAAATTATTAAAATCAACATCTAAGGCAGGCTCCCAAGATTTGCAATGAAAATCAAGTCTAGTCAGAAGTCACTAATTTTAGTTCCAATTTCGGTTTAGTTTACGGGTAGGGAAATGTGCCACTACAAAAAGCAACAATGGGAGAAGAGAAAAACTAGGCAAAAGATAATGGCCTAATATACTCAAAAAGTTAATTTTTCTTTTTACATTAAATTTATTGAACATATTTAATGCATTTTCTGCCATCTACACAATTTTATCCTTTCAGCAAAGAACTGAATTTTTTTTTTCATTGAGACTGGAATAAAAGGTAAGAGTGCAGTATCTATTCAATAGAGTGAATGTGTCATGTTATGACTTTGCATGATAACTAAAGCAACATGCAGTGTCGCATTATCTTTAATAAAAGACTATTTCAGTAAGACATTTCCACTAACTACCAACTTGCTTTGATATCTGATTTCCACATAAAGAGAACAAAACAGATGCAAGGGATTTTAACCATTTAAATCTGCACATTTTCAGTATCTTGGTTATCTCTTACATTATATAATATTGACCATTCTTGAGAAAATTTGTTTTTAAGTGATCTAAATCAACTAATGAGCATCTTTCAGTGAGAAATCTACAACAAAAAATCTATATACAAACTACTGTTGATATATTTAAACATTCACCACATTGAAATTGCAAATGTTTTGTGTATTTCAGTAGCAGATTTGTTATTTTTAATGTTTGAAAAGACAAAAATACAATTTTAGCTAGCAGCTGTTGCAAAACAGTCAAACATTGTCTTGGTGGAATTAATTATATAAAACTATATACTCCTAATGCCATGTAACAATAAATGGCAAACAACCTATTTGTTCATCCTCATAGAATGTAAGTGCTTCATCTAAAAAAAAAATTTAATTATACAACTTTTATTCATATTAACAGACAATTTGAAATACCTTTGATTTTAGTGGTAATTAAAATATTTTTAAAATCAAATGTTTTATCTGCACATGAATCAGTTTTCATGTAATGTAACAGAAATAATTCTGAAGATACTTTCTTTAAAACTGGTTGATCACTATTTGTTCAAATCTATGAGCTACAAAAGCAAAACTTCTGAGGTTAAAAGAAAAATTTAACTTCTATCTAAATCCAAAGATAAAAAAGCAAACCATGAACAAATCTCCTTTGTAGTTACACTTAACATTTAGGCTTCAGGCTAAATCAACTGTATTATTAGAGAATAATAAATTAGCACAAAATTTTAAAAGTTCATAAATCATGTTAGCTTAAGCAACCCAAAATAAATGTGAGCAATTAATGAAATAAAATAAATGTGTGTGATATATTAACCAGGTTCAAAACCCCTACAAAAGTTCTCTACAAGTTATCATACAGTCATGGAAGCTGTCAAGAATGTCAAGTATAAACATGGTCGACTGACTTAGCCATGTATCTACTGTAAGCCTATTATAACTTGAACTACCTTTTCCTCTAGAGACAACTGAGAGCCTACCTGTCTTTCTACCCACCTTGGCCTCTAAGTGACAAATATACAAAGAAATAGGAAATGACTCATTTACATGCTTAGGGCGGCAAGCAATTCTGCACACAAGTTTAAGATTAAACTTCAGATATTCAGTAATAAAAATAAAATTTGTGATGAAATGCTGATGAGAACAGTTTAATATATACTTTATAGGTTAAGTTTTTTGTCCATTTAATAATAAAACTTATATAAATTCTACAATCAGTTTTCCTACATTCTTAACATTTAAGAAATACTCATTTTCTACTTTGAACTTCAATTGAACTGTCACAGTAACATTTTACAATGTTCTGCTAACAGGATAAACACAAAAGCCATTTACATTTTAGTTTCTGATAATACATTTTGCCCAGTGGCTTTCTTGTTACTAATAACAGTGTATTAGCTTTGCCTTTATCTCTAGTCAGTGCATACATTTACTATTTTATTAAAATACTGACCAACTAAAAGCAACAACTGGTAAACTCAATTGAATTTTATTCTTATTAAAAGTCAGGTTTGTTTTTTTTTCATTTTAGCTACATATTGTAAATATGGGTGATACACGCCATTAAGATATAAATCATGGCTCTTGATGCAAATGTTTATGGCAGATTTTGACAATATTTTATTACTGCATTATTTAGTTATAAAAAGTATTTTTACTTGGCTTTCTACAACATGCCACCAGCTTTGAGCTTAACTATATATTCCATTATACTACATTTAGCAAAATATCTTGACAGTTTGAAGGTCACAGATTTAGAGAATACACTACATGCTGAAGAAATTCCGATGCCAGTTTCAAGAAACCTGCTGCATCATATTTGTAATACAGGGATAGCCATTGATCTAAAAAAAAAAAAAAAAAAAAAGCAAGCCAATGGTCAATTTTCTTGCCAAGTAAAAACATTTTTCATTTTCCTGGTGTCATTCAAACAAGCCAATAGCTCATTATCAAGTAGGACTAGGTTCCAATAATATATTCAAGTATTTTCTTTTGTTTTGATGAAACACACTGCTCATTTCATCTCCAATGAGTATCTTATCTAATAAATTTTATGTTGAACAGCAAGAGAAAAGTTTAATTTTAATGATGACCAATGTTATTTCCAATAACGTCATATGGAAGTCATTTTACAAGGTTCAAAAAGTTTTCATTCGTCAACTATAGTTGACAAATTTCACTTGCAATAAAAAACTGATTCAGCTTCAATGATACTGATTTCATTTAATATGAAAACAGATGGCAGGAGGAAGTTTTGAATCAGCCTTAAAAATACTATGAGATACAATTTTAAAGAAATAAATTGACACATTTTGTACAGATGAAAATGGTTATACTTTCATCCAACTTAGTAAAATTTGTAATGAAGAGTGACATCTGAAATCAAGTGAAAATAAAACTAGAAGTGAACAACATTCTTTTCTAATTTCATGCCACAATACTCTTCTTCCCACCCAAGGTGACATGATAAAATAGTTGAGGTTAGTCTAGGAAGTCTGACACTTAATGAAGAGGGAAAATAGGTCATTATTTGGGATAAGGGGGGTGTCCAGGGAGGCACAAAACAAGTTACAAGTATTACTATTTATTTGTTTTTTTTTTGTCCCTAAGTCTCCAATAACAAATGCCATAAGATGTTATAAAAAAAAAAACAAAAAAAAAAACACACACACACACACACACACTTATCCGGGATTTGACCGTACTATTCTCAAATTACAATGATGCTAATAAAAAAAGTAGCTCCACAAAAAAGTTCCGTCGAAAGTTTGAAAACGAATTTTTTAAAATGGAAAATTCTTCTTGAAGCTTTTACTTTCACACTCACTAGATTAATCATTTAATTTAAATGATTAACTTAAATATTTCTAATATGCAAAACAAACAAAAAAATACTTTGCATTTCAAACGAAATAAATTGACTTAAAAAAAAAAAAAAAAAAAAACTGATTTAAAGTGCCATCTGTTAAAATTTGTATTAATTTTTTTTTCGTAAAAATAAAGCATACATTTCTTAAACTTTGTGGAATATTAGCATAAAGTTTTAATTAATCAGATTTCTACCACAACTGCATTTTTTAAAGGGGGTAGGAGGTGTTTTAAGGTTTTTAAGGTGCTGTCAGGTGAAAGTGTTTTTTTTTTTTAGGCAACATATCTGTAGAAATCGAAGAATATAACACGAGCATCATTATATACACTTTTTAACTACCCAGTCATCTTAAATATTTATGAAAAATGTTCGCCATATTGTTTTATTGAATTTTTTGGCGTTATAGTTATCGCTCTTACTTTCTGATGCGTATACAAAAATCAGCATGTTATTGTTTAGTGTTTACAGTGTAAAAAAAAAAATTGTGTGTAAACTTTACACACAATTTTTTTTTTTTAAATAGATTTTTTTTTCCATTTATGCTAAAACAGTTTTTATCACGTAACTGGTAAAAATCACGGTAAATTTTTGTTTTGTTCCCCGAAGGCCTTTACCCGTCAAATTTTTCCTAAAATTCCTTAATTACGGGCAAATGCTGAAATCAACCAAATTGATAATTGTTTATTGAAGAAATCTACCATTTTTCCTGTTTTCGACTACAAAAAAGTCAGACTATATGTCACCCCTTACTACCATTTTCATATCTGATTCACCGCTGAATGACTTGGGGCGTAGGATACTTATTACGGCCCGTGTACTTTTGAGCGATTAGTCCACGATTTGTTTGGGTTCGGAACTCAATTTTCGCGCATGAATAGCAAAAAGGAAGGCAAATTGGTCGAAAAATCGCCAATCTACGCGTGAAGTCATTCAGCAGTGAATAACATGTTTTGAACTGTGGTTATGGGGTGAGATAAATAGCGAAAAGAAGTTCGATATTTTTCTGGTTGTAAAATTGAAAAAAAAGTTAGGTTTCGTCAATAAACAATTATCGATTTGAGTTCAGTATTTACTTTTGCACGGAAATAAGGATGTTTTCGAAAGATTTGAAGGGGTAAAAGGCCTTCGAAGAACAAAACAAAAATTTACCAATTTTTTAGTCCAAATACTGTAAATTTTAGTGTGAAAAAACTACCTCATCTCAGAAATATAGACAATGGTCGTAAAAAAAATACAGAAAAATTTTAAGATTTATTTTAAAACTTTACAATTCAACTAAAATTTTTAAAAATAAATTCTTGAAAAAATTCATCATTCACTGGAAAATCATTTTTCTTAAGAGTAAGACAATATGAATAAGGAAAAGCAATTTGAATTAACATTAAATTAAAAAAGCTTTTACGTTTCAACAATTGCGTTCTTTCTCTAAGCAGATTATTTTTTTCAGTAACTAGGGGCCTTGTTTAAATTTTTATGTTTTAAAATTTTAATTGCTGATTGAAATTCTCCGACGAGTTCTGCATATAACTAAGCATTACATTTTATTTTACAAAAATTAAATTTCTCAAAATTTCATAAAACTAAATAAGTTTTGGGGGGGGGGGGGGGGTAAAAATGTAAAAAATGGGTTTTTCTCCAAGATTTTCTAAAAAACGAAACTTTTAAATAATTTGTGATTAATTCCTGAAGGTTTCATAAGTCCAAAAGATTTGTTTTTGCTGCAAAAATTTCCTACACTATTCTCAGTCTGGTTCCTTTGCTGAAACAAGAAAAGACTTTTAAAAAATTTGAACGTTTTAAAAAGGTTCAAAAAATATAATTTAAAAAATCCTTTGGTCTTTCCTTTTAGTAACAAGTATAATAACAGTAAAATACTACTACAATAGTACTTTTTAGATAAAGCAGAATCAGATACATTCCATATTGCATAATGGAGTGTAGTACTACAATTTCATTTTTTTTTGTGCAAGAAAAATTTTACAGTTAAATTAAATATACAAAACAAAAATAAAGTAACCAAAGGGCTGCTTCACTGCATATGCTAGTCAGGCGATCATTCCTAGTCTGCAGAGAGTTTGGGTTTGACAGAGTTCAGTTCACCATAGTCGTAGACATGTACCAAATTTACAAGCGCACTTCTGCCAAAATATTTAAGAGGATATCTTTCACTACTCGATGACATAATTGTTGCGAAAAAAAAAAAAAAAAAAAAAACGCTACAAGAGCTTTCGTAACCGGTAATAAGTGATAAAGAGAATGATGAACTGAGCCGACGTTACCTCGCTAGCGTGACAGGTGTGTGTGTCACACACAAACGGTCTTTAAGGAGACTAAGAAACTTCAAGCCTCTTATAAAAAGCTTTTTTCCTTCATTTGTTTGTTCATTTTCACAGTTCAGTTCAAATAATTTCACAAAACGTTTTTAATGGGCCCAGAAGGCTACAGACAAATGATTTTTTCCTCAAAATAAAATAAAATTGTAACTCCAACCAAGCAAATTATGTTACATTTTTATACCCAGTTACTAAGTCTTATGAAATACAAACAACCAATGTCATTCATATGGCATTTGTAAACAGAAAAACTGTAGGTGAGGAACTTAGGCTTGTAAGTTTTCCCAAATTTAAAGAGAAAAAATATTAAAGAAAAAGAATAGTTGGACAAAAAAAAAAAAAAAAAATTACAGAAAAGTTTCCCAGTCCCACAAGCATTGGGTGAAGGTGACTTAAGTTAAAGAATCAATTTAATACTTTTAAAATTATAAAAAGGATTCAAATTCAAAGAAAACTGAAAATTAAATGACAAAAAATGTGAAAACATCTAAAAAAGAGAAGATGCAATTTCGATTACTATGTTTAAAAATATTTTGAATTTTAACTTAAAATTCAAGAACACTAGCAAAATTGATTCGATTTTTAAATTTTTATTTTAATGGAGAAATGTTGCTAACCCTATAAATGTTTTTTAATTCCAAGCTAATAACAGTGAGTAAAAAAATCTATTAGCTTGGAATTAAAATATTTAAATTTTTATTTAATCATTAAATTTAATATCTCGAATAAGCAAAAAATATTTCGCTGTATTCAAACAATTTAAATTGATTGCAACTTGCAATCTTTTCTGATTAGCAATAAAATCAATATAAAAATAAAAAAAAAACATCCAATATTGGAGAAATCTGTCAACACCACGTAAATTGTCTTTAAAATCTTTTCCGAAACATGACAAGAATTAGCTGATTTAATTGGGACTGAAGAACAATTTATTTTTAGTTTAAAATATCATAAAAAAGTAGTTTTTAATTTAAAAAAAAAACTGATATTTTTATGAATGAGATCTTCTTGACAGACAATCTGATATTTGGAAATTTACGGAGGAGATAATCATTATCTGATAATGGAAAATAAATTTACATATGATAACGAATAAAGCAATTTTTTAACTTTTAGTTATACATTTAAAATTAAATATTTTTTATTTAAGCATTGAAATTTAGATATTTTGGCTTATAGTCTTAGACTACAAGCCAATGTATTTCAATGAAAAAAATATCACTTGAACGCAACAAATATAGAATTGGAAAAAAAAATTGTTAAAATTCAGTATTTATCAGAAAAAATACTTTGTCTTCATGTTATGATGAAAATATTTTTTTAAGCGTTAAATGACTTAAATGTCAATCATTTAGTTTATTTCTTTTATTTTCGGAGTCTTTCTGTAAACTGAGTGGGGGGGTGTTTCAAAACAATTTATTTCTGTGCAAGTGCTTGCCTCATTAAAATTCGGCAACTATCTGATTTTTGCAAGAATTTTCTAAATGTTTTTCACAAAAAAAAAAAAAAAAAAAAAAAAAAAAAAAAAGGACACCCGCACAAATTTTTATGGTCCGTTTAAAAAATTTTTAAAATTGCTACTACAACATTATGAAAGAACAAATAACTTTTTGAATTCTTGGAGGTTCCAAAACAAGATTATTTGTCAATCAAGTTAAAAATCAAATTTCGTCGTGTTGGAATCACAAAAAAGGATGTTACTAAAAAATAAAAATGTTTAAGTGAAAAAAGGTGCAACTTCACTTCCGCGTTACTTCAACGAGTAAAAAACAATCTTGTTCAAATAAACAACAGGTTTATTGTTTTTAACAAACATTTTTGAATATCAAAGAAAAAAGCAATACATGTTATTGTTAATGTTATCTGACATGATGACGACAATAAAGGGAAATTTAATAAATAATAGCAGGAAGAGATTTTTAAAAAATACATTTTTCTTTTTACTTCCGAGAGGAGCGAGCGAACAAGTAAAAAATTTGAGTAAAAAAGTCAAAACAGGAAGTTCAAAAGAACACCTGATCATACTTTTCTGTTTTAAAAACCAAGACTTTTAGTCTGACATTTTTTGTTTATGAAATAATTTTATCTCGCATAACAAGCATTTTCAGTTTTGAAAAAAAAAATCCAGTTCAATTGAATTGAATTATCTGTGATTTCGTAGTTTGTTGTCCGAAGGCGTTGCTTTCTCCCCCCACCCAAAAAAAGACGTAGTGACAAGATGTTTAACATACGAAGGAATTTACATATTCAAATCAAGAATTTTTTTTTTTTTAGAAATAAAGAACCGGATTAAAACAAATAAACAATCAATACCGACACACGGAGCTGTGTAGAACTTAAGACAAGAAAATAAACGTTAAATGATACAATAATACTAATAGTAAAAGTAATTTTAATACCAATTCTCATTCATTCAAATTTTGAATGAATGAGAATTGAGAATTGCTATATACTTTCTGTAGTAAATGGGTGGGGGAGGTAACAAAGAAAAAATAATGATGTTATTCCAAGAGTTTTACTTTTCCTCCTATATAAATAATTTCAAATAAAATGATTCAATGCCAGCAAACCCCAACAGAAAAAATGTATTGTTATCTCTTGCTGCTAGTTCATTGAACAACGGAAAAAATACAGGAAACCGCAAAAATTAAACAACTTCTACCTGGCAAGCTGACAAAGTGCGTAAAAATGTGACAATATTTAAATATTTTTTGTAGAATAAAAGTTAAAACTAAAAGTTGATTTCTGAGACAAGAAAGAGAAACTGTTTTTAAAAACTCGTTAAGAAAAAAACATTTCACAACAGTCACACCTACCTAACGGAACTGTAGTTACTTTATTGTTACCGGAGAGAGTTTATTACTGGATTCGGGTGTGATTAGAAACCGGCTAAATAGGCTCACCACATATTATCAGAAATAATAATACATACCTGCTAGAGACTACAAGTCGAGGTTTGTGATATGGCCACTGGTTGGGTGTAAGTCGCTCAGTTGGCAAGCTATCTATGTACAAATATCACACGCTGTGAATAATAAAAACAGCAACACCACAGGTTTTCGTTTAGCAGTAAATAAGCAGGATAAGTTTTTTGTGATTTGGGTGGTTTTTGTTTTTCTTTTCAGAAGACAAATTAACGGGAGGGGGCACCTGCTTGCTTTTGCTTCTTTATGGAACCACCGCTACTGAGTTTAGTCCTCCTCCTCCTCCTCCTCCTTTTTCATTCACTCTTTTCACTGCTGCTACTACTACAATGAGTTTATTGCTAAAAATTGTTTACTTCGCCTCATATTGCGAGTAAGATTTGCCGAAAAGACGTTTCAAGATTGTAAAAAGAATTAACACAATAATATATATATATATATATATATATATATATATATATATATATATATATATAAAGTAAAAGATGGATTAAAATAACTTGTTGGATCAAGTGACCACTTTGTTCACAAATCGTTGACAAGTGTCAAGTGTGGTTTTTTTGTTTTTACTTTTTTAGTTTGTCATGTTTTTTTCATCTGAAAATTATTACTATTACTAACTTTTTTCCTCGAACAAAAACAAGTATTCATAAGTATTTCTGTTAATTATTTAAATTATTTATTAACGTTTATTTTTCGCTACAATACATTTTTACTTTTTTTTAATACAACTTACGCACTTTTTTTTCTTTCTCGGTGATAATTTACTTACAAGCTTACTTGTTCAAGTCTTTCTACTTCTCATAGCTCTTCTTGCTTCTACCTTTGTGATTTTTTTCATACCTTAAAAAATATGCTATACAATGTTGTTGTGACGGTTGTACAAACTGAAACGAGACCATAACTATTCCATTTTTCACTCATATACCAACCACCCATTTCTACCATGTCGCGCGAAGCGCATAAGCAATCAGTTTCCTTTTCTGTGTCTTCTAAAAATTGTTCTTTTTGTTTGTTTTTGTTTTAGTTTTTGTTTTGTTTTTTTTGTTTTTTGTTTGTATGTTGATTCATTTCTATTAAGCTTTGGTTATTTAATATTTATTTAGCTTTAAGTTCGTTTTAAATAATATTTCAGTTTTTACATTAAACCATGGAAACGAACTTCGAAGATTTTTTAAACGACGAATTTTGAAATTTTTTCAGGGCGAATTTTTTACTCGAATTCGCACCAATATTATTTTTTGTTATAAACTTTTTGTTACAACACTTATGTTCCGACATTTTCCGATTAAGGCTTGTTGCATTGTATGTCTTATCCCAATTTTAAATTTACGGACTGAAGTTTAAATGAATTGACTGAACTTCTAAAATTGTTTTTTACTACAAAAAATTTTAGATGAAAAGATTTTACTGTTCTTTCACAAATCAATTAATTGCTGGAAACATCTAAAAAGATATTTTTTTCGTGTACAAGGATTGTGAAAATTAATATTTATAATGAATACTTTTAAAATTCAATTAATAATAATTAAAAAATGGTAACTAAGCTTTGGATTTTATTTTACAAGTTCCATCAATGACGCCAAAATTTGGTGTTCAGTAATAATAATGCTAGAAAGCAAGAGTTGCTTCCCCTTGCATGTATAATTCACGGTTCTTTCAAAATCGCGTTTTTTTTTGTTAAACAATCATGGTTATTGAAAATGTTTTTTTTGTGGATAAGACGTTTTCCTGTCTCGTCATTTTGTGAGATAATTTGTGCTTTGGAGTCTACTGTTATTGACGATATTCGTCTTAGTTCACAGACGAAACATGATGTCAGAAGTGGCGCCAAAAGTGATGCAAATATATTTAAAAAAGAAATGTTAATTCGAAGAAAATGCCTTTAGCAGACTCCAGCAAGCTTTGAGTCACATAACCAAAATAAGTTTGAAAAGGCATGAAAAGATAGGGTCTTACTTTTAATTATTCCAACCAAATGGTAACAGGAGCTGCCTGAAATTCAGCTATGTTTCTGAAGAAGTCATTGCATTCTAGATCCGAGCGGGCCGAATTTATCTGCTATGCCGCTAGCAAGGGCATATTCCGCAAAAAGGAAAATGGCAAGTCATCGGTTTTCCTGAATTCAGGATTGCAAGCCGAAGATAGTTTCTATATTTGGTGAAGATAGGACAACGACGCGATAGATTGTAAGCTGTACCACATGGCTGCTGACTGGTTCAGGCAGTCCATGCAGGACGAACAACTTATGTGTCGACTCGTATTTTAATTGATTGACTGGCTACTTTCGTTAAACTATGAAGTAACATCACTAAGCGGCCATCATGTGACCCACACGACTTATCTCAACCAAAGAGAGATATTCTTCTTTTTTTTTTTTGTATCCCTACAAGTACCTCATTCCTAAACAGTTTCTAGAACTTGTCACAAGTAGTTGCTTTTATTCTGCTTGTTGTTGTTATAATAGAAATGTGGAAACATATTTTATCAAACTACAGCGTAGAAAAAGAACATGCATGCAATAAATATTTAAAAATACAAAAATCTTTAAACTATGTCCATTCACAGTATTTACATTATTCTGACTATTGTCCTCATCTTTGTTGCCATTTGTACGACGTTTCGGCCGTTGTACGCTCCGGCCTTCTTCAGGTGCTAGGAATTTCGAACCGAACCCTTGCATAAAGCCTCGATTGGAAGTTACTTGTAGCCAGGTATCGAATTCACAACTCTTTGGGTCAAGTCACAGGAACTAACCAACATCTACATTCACTGGGCCATGTGTCCTTAAGAACAACTGAATTTTTGGAACTGATAAACCTAATGTACAGTAACCCTTTTCATATTGCAATTTTTTATGTTAATGATTTTTCTCTAGTATTTTTGATGTTAATGGTTTTCTCTAGTTTTTTTTTACCAGAGCTCATGTTGCTATTTTTTGATACTAACGATTCTCTCTGGCACTCCGTATTACTGGTTCCCATATTGTGTTCATCTCTATGCTTAAAGATTTTTGAAGCCTAGCATATGTGCTGATTCCTTAAGTTTATGTAGTTTCCAGTGGCGTTATCTATATAATATTTCAACTTCATCCTATAGGGGCGGTGATCCCCTTTCTCCCTCCATATGTGGTCAACTACGTCGTACAAATGGCAACAAAGATAAGGACAATAGTCCGAATAATGTAAATACTACCTCATCTCAGAAATATAGACACATATCCATTCAATAACGCAAAATGTTCTTCCGGTGTTAGTATCCTTCAAAAGTTCATATTAAGAAATATGCTGCAAAAAGAGAGGACAAATGATAAGAAAAATGCCTGTGTTTTCTAACATGACGCCCATACAGACTGTTTTTCTTGTTAATCTGGTGCTCCTGAAAAGGTTGTAGTGATTGGTGTATCCTCATTCAGCCATGTAACATCCATAAAAATTGTCTGGCCAAACAAATATTTTGGTTTGCGTTGTTTAACGCTTGAATTAAAAAAATAGTATCTCTCTACAACATGATCTTGAATATATGATGACAGCAATGCATTTAACTTAACTAGGTCACGCACTACTTCACACCCAGTGTTCGGGACATGTATCTTGGAAATTTTCAAGATGTTAAGTTGTCGTGAAGAAGCTTCTGAAGCTGTTTGTCCTTTGTTTTTTCCATAGATGACTGGTATTCCGTGCAATTGTTATTAACCGAAAAGCATCAATGCCACCAAACGTGTGTGTGTGTGTGTGTGGTGAGAGAGAGAGAGAGAGAGAGAGAGAGAGAGAGAGAAATTGGTTTCTACTGGCCGTCAACTTTCTATAACAGTAGAAGAGGCGTCAACTACCAAAAAAAAAAAAACACCTTACTTTAAGATGTGTTTCAATTAACTGCATGGTACTGTTGGGGCCTCTTATGCAAGGTTAATTTCGGTTTGAATTTCACATGGCACAAGACCATTTCCCAAAGAACTTCCTAACTAAATTCCTGAATAACAACAATTATTTTTTATACGGTTGAAATCATTCGTTAAATTAGCAAATGGAACATTGAATAAAATGGTCAAAGCATTAATTGTAAATTATATAAAGTGTATTAACATAACAATAAATACATACGTTGTACAGACGTTGAAAGTATCTGATTAAAAGGTCTTTTATTTTCTGCATAAGATTGTGTTAAAGCTTTTGAGATAAGCTGTAATGTTCTTTGTCGCTGGAAGATTTATCAGTGTCATATGTAATTTGTGTGAGGAATAATATTGATAGAAGATTTGTGAAAATGTCTGAGTCCTTGAATACGTTCATCTTTGTAAAGTTCAGAAGAATGATTTAGTAAGAGAAGGTGAGTTGGTCTTTATGTTTTACATGTTGTGCGTGTTAAGATTCTTGTGCCAACTGACTAAAAATACCCGGTAAATCGTTTAAATAGGCATTCAAAACACCCTTACGATTTTGGCGGTTGAACAAAATTTATTACATACGTATGCGTGAATGCGAACATGAGTGTGTATGTTTCCAATATATGTGTGCATAGGTCATAGTACAATACTGATTTAATTTTGTGAAATGTTGCCAAAGCAGAATTCTTCTCACAGATGAGAAGAATTATGTTATGGATTTTAATTTAGCGAACCAAGGAGGGAGATTTATACACGTTCCCGTTATGAAGCAGCACGACTCTGAGGCTCCTGGAGTAACTGTCGATGAAGAGGCACCACAAGCTATTCCAATTTTCTAGAACAGTCCGGTCACAATGTGGCAAAGCCAAGGCCCATCTCGACAGGTAAAATGATTGAAAAACACTGTTGACGCTTTCTCTTATCTACAAATTGCACGCTTTCATCTGATAAATTCCACTGCTTGAGTCCCGACGTGAAAAGCTCGATATTGGACTTTGCGAGATTAAGATCGCTCATAAGGTTGTTGGGGTCTTTCAAAAGTCGAGCTGGAAATAATCCGCCATGCAGAAAATCAGTTGCTTGAGTGGTTAGTTGATTCCTTCCAAATTCGTTAGATTTAAAATTTCATGACTGTATTTTCCCCTCTGTACCATCGTGAAAAAGTCCAAAATATAATCTGAGGATTAAAATACAAATATATTTCACCAAATGTTATTG
This sequence comes from Ascarosepion bandense, assembly GCA_037127315.1. Lineage (NCBI taxonomy): Eukaryota > Metazoa > Mollusca > Cephalopoda > Sepiida > Sepiidae > Ascarosepion > Ascarosepion bandense. The sequence continues at coordinate 3,363,961 of JBBBDQ010000239.1, read as the reverse complement.
AAAAATTCTGAAAATTAGAGTTTGCAAAGTTTTTATATTGTGTGCTGAATATATGAAATTCTGGCTTTGAACTCTAAGTTAATGTAGCAAATGCCACAAAAATTCGGAATCTTGAATACATCCCTAATATTCCGTATTTTTATGGATCTTGTCAATGACCTAGTAAAGAAAACATTCATGATACTGTGGACATTGATGTGCGATTGTTGAAACATATTAATACATATTTTTTCAATAACACTAATTAAAAAATAAATAAAAGTAAAAAATATTTAAATTAAAAAATTTTTTTTAACTTTTACACTTAAAAATTCCAATATCCAAACAAACAAACAAACCTTTCTACCACACCTTCAAGCGTTCTTTTGCAGAGTTTGCAGGTGAGATTAGGTATTCAGGGTTTGTTTTGATCCCCGATGGGTATGCCGAAATATGCCTTGTTGGCTTTACATTTTAGCAGGTGTTGCCACAGTGTACTTTTCCGTTCTGGTCTTGATAAATTCACTGTAGACATAGCAAAATGCGTCTGTCGGATGCTTAGGATCTGTTGATGCCATCTGTGGCGAACGCATCTATCAACGGTGACTTATCTGCTCGTGAACAGACAGAAATAAACTGAACTGTTGAGCTTACATTTCCTGTATTTATATTGCCAAATATACTGCCAGAACGTCCTTGAAATTCTTAAAATTTTTAGTAACTTCTCTAAAGTTCTTGAAACTTTTAGAAAGTTCTAGTAAACTCTCCTTCAACAGCTCAGCAAAGAATCTGTATGGATTGTAATGAAAAAGAGGTTAGTTTCATAACATCGATGTCCAGATCACAAAAGAAAAGTTTGAAAAGAATAAGTCATTTCCTTTGCTTTCTAGACATAAGCGATTAGGAAACAATACTTCTGACAGAAGACAAACAAGTCATAATTTTGTTATGCAGTGTTATTATCATAAATTTTGACCAATTTAATAACAATCACTAATGATTCAGGATAAGTTTATAAACATATTCTCAACATTTTTTTTATGTCTGTAGCAATACCCAAAAATACAAAATTTTAATTTTTTAAAATATTTTTTATTAAACTTAATTTAAAATAAGATATCTGTAAATCTCACAGTCTCAGATGTTAAAGCTGAAATGCATAAAAATGATGTTTTTTTTTCTTCTCTTTAATCTGCTTTTATTTGTTCAGAGATTGTAAAAGTACATTTGCATAAACTTGTTGTCAACTTTAGGGCGGTACCGAGTTAAAATTTAAAAAAATATAAGATGTATGTAGTTAATGTTCTTACACCCCAAAATCATGTTTATTAAAAGCTTTTTTCAGAATAGCCTACTATATCAGGTGTGTGGGTGTTAATTTCTATGATAATAACGATAACATCTCTTCTACTACATACTTTTTGTCTATTTGTGCTCTGATCATGCTCGAAGGACTCCTGCACAGTAAAAGAATTCTCACGTTAACTTACTGCTACATTCCTACATGGCATTTGAATAAAGGTTAGAAAATAGACAGATGCACAAATATCGCGCCGGTTTTTACATTTTACTGCAGTCTAGTGGTTACTCTATACGATCAGACCACCTACTGAGTAATCAGATTACGATAGTATGTATTACATGTAAGTGTGTGCATATGACATCAACGGTATAAAAATGACCTTGTAATAAACACTTTTGACAAGTGTTAGTAATTCAGTAGTCATATTTCGAAGACATGAAAAACGATAATAAGGTTACTAATTAGCTGCTGTCAAATATGTTAAAAAGAATGGCTAACGGTGCAGGATTGTAAATTTACATTTTAGTAGAAATTTAAGAACATCGAAAGTTCGGGTAGTGCTATTTTGATTAAAGACTAACCAACTGATTGGTGACTTCAGCATGAATTTAGGTACTTATTATTTTTTTCGGTATTGCTTCTTAAATAACTATAAGGTACTTCCCATCTATTCATATCACTGAAAGTAACTCTGAAATCTAGATAGATCAAATAAGTGTCTACCCTAACATAAAATTTGAGATTAAATATATTATTTGTAGATAAATCCATAAAATGACTCCAGTAGACATATGATCACAAGTAAATAATTAGCTATACAGTGGATACATCACAGCCTGGAACAGATGAGCACACTGTCACTGCTAAATCCCGAATGAAAGACGTACAGGAAACACAACGCATAACTCCCGTTTCAAATACATGTAGAAATATGGCATATTTTTAAAAAATTATTTTAACCTATCTTTCCCGAAAAAATTGAAAAACATGTTTCTGAACCATTTCTGAGAAAGCCCTTACGCTAGTGGAAATTTGACTGTACATGAAAACAAATCTCACAGCGTGTCTATCCAATGAAAATTACTCACTACTGTCTCAAAACACATAGGTGTCTTACACAGAGTTGTCAGTGAGTAAAACTATTCCTAAGCAACACTCTTCTTTATACATATACGAAATATTCCACTTTTGGATACACTTTATTTCTTTGCAATTTTTTTTTTTTCACCAAAAGGAAAAATACGACTTTCGTTTTACAAGTTTGAAGCATGCAGAAAACAGCTCATTTTTTTCAAGAACACCTACCGTCCAGAATTCACAAATAAACCAACGCGGACCACACGAGAAAATACGACTTGAACACCATGGAAATCAATCCCATTCTCAATTAAACCGCACTGTTTCTTCTGGGAACAGATGTGAAATGATTCCAAGGCGACCCGCTTATCTTTCACTCTTAAAAGATATGAACATAGATATTTGCAAGTACGATTTAATAATACACGAATATAGCTGTATTTCAGATAAAAGTCGAAATATATAGTAGATATCTTCAAAAGTTCTCGCAAAACATGCATTCGACACTCGGTAGCGATTCCACAAGCATCAGCTCAGAAGCTTTACAAAACAAAGCTTTTTCTATTAAAATTTTGTGCACCAAGATCATCCACGTACAGTAAAACAAACCATGCCTTCCAATCAAAATCAATTCAACGTGGAGCATTGGAAAACCACAAAAGTTTAATACCAGCCGCTGATCTCTCTCTTCAACACTACCAATATATCTTCCAGAGAATACTATATTCTGACTCACTAGAAAATGATACATCATCCTGATGTCACAGTATTTCACACAATTATATTTAAACACACATCTCAAATACACTGTTCGGCTCTTATTCTTTTCAGCCTAAGGGGAACAAAACAAATATACGCAAACTATATATACATATAGGCAGAATAAAATTCTCCCTATCAGGTCGGGATCTTATGGGTTGCCTCACTTGGCTTTACTAAAAACTGTCACTAGGGGAATCTCCTTAAGCCTATAAATAGGGTCAGATTTCTCAATATTTGATTGCTTAATAAATCCGACTTTACACACACCTATAACCTTTCAGGAGCGAATGAAAAAAAAATTTACGAATTAACCAATACAAAATCGCTTTTCATTAGATAACTGGTTTACATGTTTTTTGCCATATGCAGACGTAGTCGAAGACCAAAAATAGATATAGCATCTTATTTATTGACCAACCAAAAGATAGAAAAAATATTTAAAGTTGATTCGACTCTTGGTCGTCAAAATGCATAAATACGCGTTGATGTTGCTCTACCTCTTTTAGAGGGTCACAAGTCTAAGATGGGCATCTCATCCATTTTGACATACATTTTCTCACTCCCTCACCTCTTTTTTCTCCTTACGCAACGAAAGAAAGGGCATACGAGTCGTCTGACTAAACATTCAAGAAAATCAGATGACACACATCTATCACTTACTCTTTCACTTTGATTTTTCTCCGTCGTCACAACTGTCCGGCAACTAAAGAAGGAGAGGAACAAAGAATCAACAAACAAACGTTTGCTACTATAATCAACTAGACTTTTCCTCAAAAACATTTCCTCTTTAATTCAACAAAAAGGGACTTTTCACATTTAAGTACAATTCTTAATAATGACAAAATGTACGTCATATTTTAACGAATAATTCTGATTTCTATTATAAAAGAAGAAATCTTTTTCATCCTTTGATGCTTGTTCAACCTGTAGGAACCTCGATTGTATTTTTCAGATTGTTCTTGTGCCAAGCATAATCGAAGTCCCCACTATTTAAAATTATTAGAAGATTAAAAAGATAAAACTTTCTCGTTTGTATAAATAATGGAAAATTTATTTATCGAGCAGATTAACATCCAATTTCTGTGTATGAAATTATTAAACTGAAAATGTTTTAAGAGAAAGTTTCTAGAGTAGTAAAGATTTTAAGAATTCAAAGTTCGCTTGTTTTAGCGAAATTTAATTTGTGCAGAAAAAGATAAATCTATGTTTCACTGAATGTATCAACAAAGTTGTAGTAAAGTCTTTGCCTCTTTCTATTATGGACGACGAGTAGGTGAAGAAGAAGAAGGTGAAATAAAGAAAGCAGCACCAGAAAGAAAGTGAGGGAGAGTGAATACGGTTCGCCAGGACAGTTGTGTCCGGTCGGTGACCTGATTATATTTTTGACTACATTTTGACTGGTTGTTCGCTGTTTTCTGCTACCTTGTCTCTGATTCAACTTTATTTCGCTATTTATATCAAAAAGTGACTTGACATCGGCTTGTTAATTTTTCTCAGTTTGTAATACTTTTCATTGGTTAGAATATATTTCACACAAGCTCGCGAAACTCTGCCTTGGTTTTTCTTCAGCTCGAAGTCAATCTTTTCTTCTGTTCGTTAAAATAGATTTCACACTGGCTTACTAATTTGAAAACAGAGGCATTTTTATTCCGTATTCACCACAAACTTTCTGATCTTTTAAATGTGGAGAGTTCGGAAATGTCTGGTCAATTCAACAAGGATAATCCATGCTCCCTGCAATAGGCAATGATATTCTCACCTATTTTCTTTCTTCTTTTTGCAACTCCAGTTTTAAGATTTAGTTACATGTAGAAAGAAAAAATGTTCCCCACTGGGGCATCTTTACTTCACTTTCAATGTATTACTTCTCTCTCGGACTTCTACGCACAGTTCATACACCAAACACATTCTCTATGTTTTCGATATACAGTTTAATTTTTTTCTACTTTAATTGTCATTGTATACTTTTGTTAAAGCATACATTTTCGTTTCTTTTATTCGGTTTTGTAGGTACTTCCACTAAATCGCTGAAAAACAGCATAGTATGAAGAAGAAAACAAAAAGGCCCCAAACTAAATAAAAACAAAGTTTTTCCATCAAAATGTTTGTCATTACTAAGAGGAAATATCAAAGTATTAATTTTTTAAATAATCTTGTTTTGATTTTCGTTTGCGGGTAACCAAATCCTCACGAGAATTTACAACGGATAATGTAAATATTACATAACTCAGTTTTCTTCTAGTGAAAAATACATTAATTTGGAAATTATTGCAAAAATCAAATAATTGTCAGATTTTAATGAAACTTTCAGGACTTATTCACAAATGAATTAAATTATTTTTTAAAAATTATTATTTTACAAAAATATTGGTAAAAGTTTTTTTTTTATTTTTGTTTTTTACCTCTGTTACCCTCTCCACGTAAATTCATGAAATTTTAAGGAATTAAATTTTGTTGGGAAAATTGGTTTTATTAGTGAAACGCAGGACTCATTGGGGAATATAAATCATCTATTTTTTTTCAAACATTTTGCTTATATTTCCGCAAATCTGCTCCTAATAGTAAATTTAAAAAATACAATAAAACTATGACATTATTTAATTTGATAAGCTTTTAATTGCTTTAATACATAATATATATTAAGGACCTTATAGTTTGAAAATATGTTTGATTAATAATGAAATTTTAAAAGAATTGTTTACATTCTTTATTATAATAATTTATAAAGTTTCAAATATATTTTAAAAATACTTAAAATATTTGTTGGCGTTAGATTATCAACTTATCAAGTGAAGATTATATTTACTAATCGAAAATTGAAATTCGTATTTTTAAAATAATTTTTATTTTTGTTTATTTTAATTTTTTGTATGGTAATTTCTATGTATATATTAAAAGGTCATGTGTTTCACGGTTTCTTCCTCTCACAGGACAAAAAATTTGGACAATTTTGTCAATTCCTGTCGCCATACAATTACCTCATCTCGTATCTTTCTGACTGTCAAATATACGGAGAAAAGATCAGAAACATCAACAACACTGTGTTTAAGTAATAGTTTTATTATGATGATATAAATAAGTAATACCTCCATAAATCAGATTAATTTAACTTTAAATTTTTTAATTTTCTAAAAATAACATGTCACAGATGTATATTTTATTCTTACAAGATTTATAAAACCGAAAATTAACTTATAGGATTTATTAGTAACCTGTTAATCTTTCTATATACGCACATTCTACTTCTTACTACTATTTTTCTGGAACATTTAACTACGTACATTTTCTCTTTGAACATTTAACTCTTACAAATTAATTAACTACGTAAATCTTCTCTTTGCGCATTTTACTCCTTACAAATGTGCTGTTCTGTTCAGTTTATAAACTTTAACTTATTTTACAAACAAAACACTTTTATTCTTCCAACTTTCTGATATTTTAAATTGTGGGAACTTCGGTTGTTTTTGGTACAAGGACAATTTTGATAAACATCACCGAGAACCCTACATAATGGTGACCCCATAAAAACACGCAGTGAAATTCTGGATACTACAAATGATTACCTTGCAAGAAATACACAGTAGAATTTTGAACCCTACATGAATGATGACTCAGCAAAGAACACTTAGTGAAATTCTGATCATTATATATTTGACGAACCCGCAAAGAACACACAGAAGAATTCTCATGATTACAATTCAATAATTTCATACACCGAAAAATAGCATGTTATTCTCTCGCTAAAATAAATTCAACATTTATATAAACATCACATTTATATACTCCATCACTACATATAATAGCGACAAAAGACTGAACATTGTAAAGTTTAATAGTAGCATAATAGACAGCACAACTGTCGTCTCTCCAAGGCTTTCCAGAAAAAGGTTGACTTAAACATCAACTCACTGACGTTTTCATCATTTAGCGAGAACAACAAAGACATCTGCAAGTTCGATTTACTGATACTGGAGATAACTAGCCCCTCTAAAACAAATCGACATTAAATCCAAATATTATATTCAAAAGTTCTTTCAAATCATGCGTCGACACTCGGTATCAACACACCAGCATCAATCAACTGAAAACACACACACACACACACACACACACACACACACACACACACACACACACACACACACACACACACACACACACACACATCGAAACGAACGGGCCCTTCCAAACCAAAATCAACTCAACGTGGAGCACTGGAATCGATCAGAAGATTTTGACAGCCATATCAACCACTGGAGTCCACCAAGAATTTTCCAGAGAATGCTACATTCTACAATAACTCATTAGAAAATAAATAGCACTCTGATGACGTACATTTTCGTCGAAACCTCTAATCAGTTACATCTCAACTATGACATTCGACTCTTCTTCTTTTCAGCCTACCAGGGACAACACAGAACATAAACAAACTCATACAAACTACTTACAATTAATGACTCCATACACCGTATACAAGCCTCAACACAGATAAAAAGCGACCCTTCACTGAACAACGATTGATAGCATCAAACACACACAATAAACTAACAAATCTGATCTTATATAACGAGAACAAATTTACCCTTTATTTCATACTTTAAATGACCATAATCAACTGGATACGTTGAACACGAACATATTGAGTATATTGAGAAATATTCTCAATATTTATCAATCTGCGGGGGGGGGGGGTAATTAACTGAAGCACAAAAAGTAAAATTGCACACCCACGAAATTGGATCAGAATGACTGAAAACATTTTGACAAAAACCAGACCAAGGCAAAATTAACAATCACGTGTGAAATTTAATTTTGACGAATAGGAAAAGGCCCATACTGAAAGAAAAAGACGAAGCCAAATTTCGCGATCCGATGTTAAATTTATTTTCTTACCGTTGAAAGAAAGCGATTTGCAAAACTGAGAGAAAAAGTTAACAATCCATTGTGAAAAGGTCATTCGGTATAAAGGAAGAGGAAAAAAAAGGTGGAATCAGCCAATCAGATGGGAGCTAAAATGTGACAAAAGAAATTTCAAGCATCTGACCCGGACGTAAGATCCTGTCACACTCGTTCTCCTTTCTCGTGTGCTATTTTCCTTTACCTCTTCTCCATCCTCAACATACCCGCAGTCAACAAAGAAAATGACGACGACAACAACAACGATACTTCAACTGACTCCTAAATATTAACTTTCCTTCATTGCTTTACCTTCCTTTTCAATTTCTCACCGGCTATATAAAGGAAAGGAACACAGACTTTATTAGTAACCTGTTAATCTTTTTACATACACACATTCTGCTCCTTACTACTATTTCTCTGGAACATTTAACTTCGTACATTTCCAGTATTTACATTATTGTCCTCATCTTTGTTGCCATTTGTACGACGTTTCGGCCGTTGTATGCTCCGGCACTCTTCGGGTGCTAGGAATTTCGAACTGAACCCTTTATTACAATCACTGGGGTATATCCTTTCCATTCCTTTGTGTAGAGCCTGATTAGGCAGTAATGAGTTATCTTCCTATAATCCTGTAAGTTACTTGTTCACCACTGCTGTAGCCTGGTATTGAACTCACAACTCATTGGGTTAAGTCACAGGAACTAACCAACGTCCATATCTACTGGGCCATGCATGTGTCCTTAAATACTACCTCATCTCAGAAATATAAACAAATACGTACATTTTCAGTAAATAAAATTTCACATATTTTACAAACAAAACACTTTTATTCAATCAACCTGATGATATCTTTAAATGCAGGATTTTCGGCTATGTTTTGAAATGACCTTGTACCAGGCATGGCCAACCGTTTCCACAAACTTTTGTTTACAAACGTGTCGATCGGTTTATGGCCAAAAATTGAAAATTTAGAAAAAATTTTAGACATTTAGATTTCAGCCAATATAATTTCTGTTTGAAATACACCAGAGTATTTTGCTTACTGGAAATAGTAAATTTATTCATTTAGCTTTCAATTAAAACTAAAGTAAAAGTTCCAAGAAAACATTTCATTTAAAATAAAAAACAATTTAAAAGTTAGGTATCGAAAATGAGTGGAGATACCTACTGTTTTGTGTTATTCATTTATTACTCGGACTCACATTCGAGTCCACAACAATTGTTGTTACGTGAAAAATATACCAGGGGACACATGAAATCTACATAAACACTATTAGCATTCCCGCAACAATCTCTTCACCTTATACAAACCAGAAATTGTTTTATTACTCGGCAAACGATCTTTACAAATTGAGAGCAGGTATAAGTATTAACTGAATCTGATAAAGGTTAAGAAATTATTCATCATGTAGTAGGGACGGTCAGCCATGTCCGGTACAAGGCCAATTCACAAACAAAGCCGACACTCCCCACAACATAGGTTTTATCAGAATGTCATCAGAAGGTGGATTTGTGGATGTTGAAATATGGAAGAATAAAAGTGTTTTGTTTGTAAAATAATTGGAATTTTATTAACTAAACAAAGTAACATGAATTTGTAGGAGTTGAATGTTCAAAGAGAAAATGAACGTAGTTAATCAATTTGTAAGAGTTAAATTTTCAATGAGAAATAGTAGTAAGGAGTTATGTGTCCAGAATTCTAGTTGTAAGTAGCGAATGTGTTTAATAAAATCTGTATTTCTTTCCCTTTTTACATAACATAGCAACATTTTATATAAGAATTAACAGAGATGAGAATGAAAGCACCTGGTAAAATTTAGTGAGCCGACTCTCTTTAGGAAAAAAGCTTTTCTATTAGTGAATGGAATGTATAAATGTATATATACTTTTTTATTTACTCATGAAAAGGTGTAAGTGTGTGTAAGCTCGGATTTTCTATGCAATTAAATTTTATGAAAGCCGTCAACTGCACAACTTGCTTTTACTCATGCAAATTAATATACAATGTGTGTGTGTCTAAAATTATTTTTCTTTTAATTCTATGCCTTACTGAGTAGAGTTAGATAACTGAGTCTGGCTTTAACTTTTTACCTAAAAACACAGTAATTATAGTGTTTTTCATTCTTGATTATTTAAGATATACATTTAAAGAAACTTCTTTTTTCTATTCCAAGGATGGTTTGTCAGTAAGACAATAGAATATTCGGTGATTTCCTGTTGAAATGGCGCATTGGCGCGTACCATATCTTCCTTAAATCAATAAGCTGCTTCTTCTTCTATGTGCCCTGTCCCTTCAGGACGTAGGCGATCATGGTTCTCCACGTCTCTCTATCCCTTGTGGCTCTTAGTATGTTTGCTCCTGTTACACCTCGCAATCCCCGTTCCGTCATCCACCTGATCAGGCCCTGCAAATATGTTATCCGCTGCCTTCCTCTGTCTCCTTTTCCTTCTATCTGGCTAGTCAGTATCAGGTTCTCCAAGCTCTCATTCCTCATTGCATGTCCCAGGAACTTCAGTTGTCCCTTCCTGATGCTCAGTATTAATTTCCTTTTTGTTGCCATTCTTTCCAACATCTCATTGTTGCTTGCATATCCACGATATCCGCAGAATCCTTCTGTAGAACTACATTTCCGCTGCTTCCAGTTTTGTCCTCATTTTCGATGATATTGTCCAGCATTCACTGCCGTATTGAAGAACTGACATCACATAGCAATCCAGCACTCATTTCTTTGTTTTTAGTGAAATTTTCCTGTGTTAGTACTTTACTCAGTTTCTGGAAAGCGTCCTTTGCCATACCAATTCGCCTTCGGATCTCTGTGTCGCACTTTCCATCTCCTGTTAGAACACTTCCTAGGTATTTAAATTTTTGTACTTGCTTTGAAGATACAAAAAAGTCATGAAACACATTAGAGTTATTTCCCTTAATTATAAAACAAGGGAAGTAATTTAACGACTCTTGAATTTGTCGAAATTTGCTCTAAATAGATCTACTAAATGAAATGATGCTATTTTTCTTAGATAGTTATTTTCAGTGAGTCGGAAGGATCGAATTCGTTTCTCCCCACTTGACAAGCACGTACATTGAAGCAAAAACATGAATAACACACACACACACACACACACACACACACAGAATAATAATGAAATTATTAAGGGATACCGTGTAGTATTTAGCAGTATAGTCCAAGATATTGAAGTCCTCGTTATGAAAAATGCCATATTGCATAAACCGCATGAATTTATCAGAATCCAAAAAAGAAGTTAATAGTGACAAATTAACTTTATTCATGCATTTTTACGCGTTTTAGAAAAAACTGTAAAACATATTTATTTTAAATGAATAACAAACGGATATATATTTTTTGTGATTTATGTTAAGAAAATATTTACAAGAAGTAATTGTATAAGTAACATAAAAATCTTTTTTTAAAGTTATAAAAATTAGGTTACAGGATATATTTCTTCATGCAAGATAAATATTTATTGTCTCCCTTTGACCTTGGAACTGTCTAATAAATCCAAAGCCCCATAGGAAAATACATTACGCTGTTTTTTTGCAATAAGTTATTTAAAAAAAGAAGAAGAGAATTCTTAATTAGTAAAAAAAAAAAAAAAAAAAAAAAGCAAAGAAAAAGACATCAGTTGTTACTGGCATAAGAACAGTTTTCAATTTGAAATTTGTTTGTGGTGTGGATATTGGTTCGGAACGAGAAATCGGAGAACTGAGTTCGAATTCTAGTTGAATTTTTGTTTTGAATTTAATGTTCTAAGGAACATTAAAACATTTTCCTGATGAAACAAGACAGTTTTCGTCTGTTTTCCTTCGCGTTTTGTCTTAAGAACCTTTCATCACTGCCTCAGTAAATTGATGTTGTGGCCCTTTTTAAGAGAGTCAATAAAAACAATGATTTAGGTACCTCCAATCAATTCTTAGATACCTAAATTTAAATTGAAAATTGAAAAATAATTAATCTATCTTCAAGCTTTAAAATTAGATCTATTTGAAAGCCAAGGTATTAAAGTTAGTAATTCCAATAATCAAAATACACTGGTGTATTTTAAACTGAAATTATATCGATTGGAATCCGAAATTTTTCGAAAAAAAAAAACAAACTTTAAATTTTCCGCCATTTTTTGATTTATTGACAGGTTACGCCAACATTAGCCAACTTTCTGTTTAAAAAATCTTGAAAAAAATATATACATCAAAGAAACTTTTTTAAAGTCAATTGTTTTTTTTTTCGCGTGTGTGTAGAAAGGTTGTATTCTTAAGCATGGTATTTCGTGTGTGACATTAAAAGGTCACGTGTTTCACGGTTTCTTTCTCTTGTGTCAATTCTGGTAAGCCACACTTTCATTGTCACTACATCTGGCTGTCATCAATGACTTCATGCGTCAAAAAGGTATGACTTCCGTGATTAAGAAATAAGTTTATTCTAAATTTCACGCCATAAACAAGTAATACTTGTTCACATCAGATTAGTTTAACTTTACATTTTCTAATTTTCTAATTTTCTAATATATATTTTATTTTTGCAAAACTTTAGAACTGAGAATTAACTTTTGCTTACAAACCTGCCAATCTGTCAAAAATAGACAAAAAAAAAAACAAACAAAAAAAAAACACGATAATTTTTGAAAACGCTCAAAAAGTTAAGATTCCACTCAATATAATTTCTACTTGAATTATACTAGAGTATTTTGGTTACTAGAAATAGTAAATTTAATCATTTATATTTCAATTAAAGCTAAAATATGATATATGCAATATTCGTTTCAGACCCATGCTAAATGTTTACGTATATGGAAGGACAGTTGACCCATGTCTGGTACAAGGCCACTTCACAAATATAGCCGACATCCCCGCACTTAATGATGCCAAATGTTGAACAATCATGAAAAGATAAAATGTTTGTATAAATAAATGAAAATTTATTTATAGAGCATAATAACATCCAATTTGTAGGAAGTCAAATTATTAACTGTAAAAATGTTCCAGGAGAAAGTGTAGTAAGGAGTTAAATGAATCCAGAGTTCGTTGTTGTAGCGAAATGTGTGTACAGAAAAAAAAAGACAGTTTGTGTTTCTTTGAGTGTGTTTTAACAGGGTAGTAGTAAAGGTTTTGTTTGTTTCTTTATTTTGCGGACGGCGAGAAAGTGAAAAAGAATGAAATGCAATCAAGTTACGGCGAGAAAGCGAGTGAGCGAGAAATCAGAGGAAAAAATGTACTTATCGTTAATTTTAGGAGTCAGCTGAAGTGTCTTATTGTTGACGTTGTTGTCTTCTTTTTGTTGACGGCAAGAAGTTGAAGAAGAAGAGGAAGAAGAAGAGATAAAGCAAAACAGTACGCGAGAAGGCGAGAAAGTGCGACTGCATGTCGACGAGACGTTATATCCGGTTCAGCGGTTTGACATTTTCTTTTCTACATCATGGCTGGTTGGACGTTCTCTGCCTCCTTCGTCCCTGTCTTAATGACCGGTCGAGAAACGTCAATTAATTAGTCAACTCGCATCACGTGATCGGCCCCAATCGCAAACATTTCTTTAAGTGGTAAGGAATACAGGTCATAAAGTTTCGTTTGTTGTTTTCTGTCTAATCAGAATCTAGAATTACTACTTTTCACACTGACTCACGAAATTTGACATCGGTTTCTTTTCTTCAAAATTGTTTTCAGCGATTTTTATCCGATTTTACGTGTGTGCAGTTCTACTTTTTGTGTTTCAGTTGTTTGCTGGAATGATATAGAATTTGTATCCTATACATAGAACGATGAATTATTAATGCTGAGTCTGCAACTTGAATCAAACTTAGATGAACTCCAAACGGTATGAAACAAATGTGAAGAAATGATGATACGGTAAAAAGCGATAAAGAGTATTAACTGGGTGTGGAGTAGAAATCAGTTATATATTTAGTTTCGTGTTATGCCAATGAAAACATTTGAATCTATTGCATGATAATCGATCCTTTCATCTGGTTGAATGTGATCCAAACGAACACTTGTTCCAAACAAAGTCTGTTAATGAAATCTGATCAGTCTCATTATCAACCATTGAATGTTTTGGACTACACTTACCAATATTATTAGCATTAGCAGTGTACAATAAATAACTGCTCTTTAAATAGTTGATTGTAGACGACGGTTTTAATAAGAAAAGACTGAGCCGTAAATTTTTAATTTGTTGCAAGTTTTTCATCTTTTTAAAAATAATTTGTATACTATTGAGATGTACGTGGATATGCATGTAAGAGGCCTACACATTGAATTTTTATGAGCAAAGAAAAATATTTGCACATCAATTTAACCTCCAAAACGCAAGCAAATATCGAAAATGAATTCAAGCCTTATGTTAAGCTATTCTATTTATGAATAATTATGTTAGTACATGAGTCATCCAATGATAACTTTGTTTATTCGGAATAACTGGGTGGAATGATGCAATGACAGTCATGTAGAATATCAAAGAAAATCTTAAATAGTGGAAAACCCTTACATCCCTTAACCCTTACATCATAAAATGAGTTATTTCCATTATATTAATTGTATCATTAATTTATATTGTGTTTTCACCAATATATAAATGTTGATTGAAGTATATTCATTATCATTAAAAAGTAATATTTGTATAAGCAAAGAAGATCATTTATGATTGTTCAATATCTGGCATCATTAAATGCGGAGAGTTTCGGCTATGTTTGTGAAGTGGCCTTGTACCAGACATGGATCTACCGTTTTTAAACGGTCGACCGTTTTTTATCGAAGTTTTTAAAAACTACATTATTGTTTTATATACCTTCTCAAATAAAATTTTTATATGACGATACAGTTTAAAAAATAAAACAAGTTTCTGTTTTTGAATTTTGTATCAAACTAGTTACTAGATCCAAGTAGACACGTAACTCCAATGCACGTGTTTTGTTCGTTTTCATTGCTGAACGTTTGTGGCATTAGGACATAGGATACACCCAGCGTATTTTAATGCGGTTACAGGTATAAGGTGAGCATAAAACTGAAATAAGTGATAATCGCTAAATACTGAGAAAATAATTGTAATGATGAACAGGACTTTACTTGATATTGCTTCTGTCATTCTTTTCTCATGGCCACGGCCAGCTGTTTAAAAATGAATATTACTCTTTCGTTAGTAAAACAAAGACCAGTCTTTGTGCGCCAACACACACACACACACACACACACACACACACACACACACACACACACACACACATTCTTTTGTCCTTAGTCATGTACGGTTCTCATCCCACTTTAAACTCAACCTGCCACATCCTATGTTTGAGTGTGTGAACAGATACTTTTCGCTTTGGACTTCAACATGCAAACATGGCAATGTTATAAGAATTATTTCTTATAATTTGAGCAGAATAAAAGAATTAAACGCGTAATTTTGGCAGAATAAAAGGATTATATATTTTACTAAAATACGTTCAACGCTAGTAGAATAAGAAATTATCCTCGCGGAAGGTATAATTTAACCTCCTTGAATTTTTCCCCGGCGTTCAAGGGGAGCAACTCTTCTCTTTAACGTATTACCACGTGTTTACAGCAGGAAAGCAAATAAGATAAAAATGCGTGCGTCTCAATTACAGAAGTATTTATTACAACATACAATATTAAAATACATAAAAAGGTTTTTGCATTTAACATGTATTGTTTAATAGATGATTAACGTTGAAATATGTACAATAAAGACAGGGTAACTGCTAAAATTATAGGTATTTTAGCGTCAAAACTGATCGCGGATCATACAATAAAAATATTACAACCAAGTTATGAATTAGCCAAGAGGAAAAGAGGAAGGTGTTCTTTACGAACACAGACACAAAGTACTTACGAGAAGGTAGAAATACAAATGACGTTCTCTCACGTTCGAATTAGCGGGATGCGAACAAGACAAGGTTCCCGTAGTCGAAAACTTCTTTCTTCAGGGACTTGCTGGGCCGACACTTTCTTTCCTTCTTCTTCTTCTTCTTCTTCTTCGTTAGGTTAGCGGCTCTTGGCAACCAGCACTTGAAGGGTTTCTCAAACGTATCAACAATTCAATATGGAGTCAAATATTTAAGGGACTTCTGAAGCCACAATTAGGCGATTCGATTTGGTTAATGGGATAACTAACGATTAGCCAGGCGAGTGTAGGATTTCTACACCTCAAAAATACTTCAACAATCATATCCCGTTAATATGGGGATAAAAAGGGACTCCTGAAACCACAATTAGGCGATTCTATTTGGTTAATGGGATAACCAACGATTAGCCAGTCGAGTGTAGGTTCTCTACACCGCAAAAAATACTTCAACCATTATATCCTTTTGTTAAGGTGATAAAACATACACTTCGGCTGTTCGAAGACTGCTAATCACCCCTCTAAATGTGGGGGAAAACACAAATTGGTTTCGCATCACGCGGTCACACCGCCGCGAAAAATCTGACGTCCTTCCTCTCTGAGCTCAGTGCTGCCACTGCTGCCTCCGCCTCTGAGCCCCGTTCTGTCAACTGTTGCTATCCACCTCCGCCTCTGTCCATGCAAGTCTCTCGGGGAAAATCTTCCTGTTCCCTCATCGAGTGACGTGCCCTGTGATTGTTCAGTAGTGAGGGTACGCTGAAAGCGGCTATAACATTGGATTCCAACGCCTGCTGCTTCTCAAAAGGGGACGACCAAATAAAATCAAGGGTCGGTGCAAGTTTAAAAGTACCACTTGAAATAAATCCCCCTTCTAACCAAAATAATTCTTACAATGTACAGTATTGTATAGCATTAATTTAAGCAACTATACTTCGGCGATATCGCGTCTTCGACATAGAGAAAATAATAGTCTTGATGCATATGTCATGTCACTTCAGGACGTGGACAATCATGGCTATCCACAACTTCCCGTCCTTTGTGACCATTAGTAGCATGTCACTTTTTTTCAATCCTCCTGCTCCGGTTCTACCATCCCCTTATCTCCCTTGCCAACAACATATTCTGTGAGTGTCAGGTTCTTCAAGTCTTCCTTTCTTACTATGTATCAAAGAAATTCCAGTGGCTTCTTCTTGATTATGAGTACAAATGTTCTTTTTTTTTGTTTTCATTTTCTTTAAGACTTCTTTTGTTCCTTACTAGCTTCATTCATAGAATTTTTAGTATCTTTAAGTAGAATCACATTTCTTCCCAAATAGATCTAGTTTTCCTTACAGTGCAAATAGATAATTGTACTGTACCTGGTCAAATACTCTTGCGTAATTTGTAAACCATAAATGTACATCTTCCTGCATCTGTATTGATCTTTCTTATATCATTGTGGTAATAAATGTCGCATTTCTTGTCCTGTTTCCAGTCTAATCTTATTTTCGCGTTCTCTTCAACGAGTCATTAGCTTGGTTCTGTGGCTATTAAGCTGATACGAATATGTAAACCTTGCTTGTAAAACTGAAAAAGACATTGTCTTTTTGGAAAAAGAATTCGTGTTCTTTGTGCTGATTATCGAAAAAGGAAATCAAAATCAAGATCAGCTTTACTGTAGTAAAGCCTCGAACTATGGTAATTTTTGATCTTGCTTACCAGGTTCAACCAATCACAGTCTTTCTTACGCTGCTTTAAGCGACAACAGTAATCTTCGTTCTTCGTGATTGAAATCGGCAGTTGGATGTTACGAGTTTAAGATACAGATTTTGTACCCCATTTGATTTATGCCGCCGGTACTTTTGACTTTGAAGTTGGGAGAATTATTTATATAGCAAAAATAAGCAGCCCATGATGAAAAAAGCCCCAAACTTCATAAAGATAACGTTTTATCGTCAAAATGTTTGCTATCATTACGAGGAAAGACCAAAGAGTTTTTATTTTTAATTATTTTATTAAATGTTTTAATTCTTTCTAGCATATTCGAAATTTTAGTTAAAAATCTTGTTTTTCTTGTTTTTCTTGCGTGAGTATTGGAAATTTAGCGTCGTTTTTTTTGCGGTAAAAAACACATTGTATTACAAAAAGCAAATAATAATTGAATTTTAATGAAATTTTCAGGACTTATTCACACAAATGAATAAAATTATTTGAAAATTTTCTTTTGGAAAATCTTGGTAAAAATATTTTTTTTTATTCATATCTGCTACTCCCACTTAGGTAATTTTATGAAATTTAGAGAAATTAAAATTCTACCCTCTTCGTATTTATCTTAATTGAAATCAGGACTCCTTGGATAATTTAATTCATGAATTAATTTTTGTTTATCAGAAACATCATTTACCGAAAATCTGCCCTGAATCGTAAAATAAAATAAAAAAATACAACAAAACTATGATATTATTTAATTGGAAATGCATTTAATTGCGTTTATAAATAAGGTATATCAAGAACATAATTGTCTTAAGAAAAAAATTGATGAGTAATGCATTTTTATAAGAACTGCTTTCGCTTTTTTAAAAATTTTTATTAGAATAATTTATTAATTTTTAAATCTTTAAAAATTCTGAATAAATTTCACTTTTTTAAATGATATTATTAAGTAAAACTACATTTACTAATCATAAATGGAAAAAATTAGTACAAATCATCAAACTAATATTTTTAAATGAATTTTGAACTTTTTGGTATGTGCATAAACGTGCCGATAGTTGTAGATACAGATGATCATACACGGCATTATCAGAAAAAAGTGTGATAAGTAGAGTAAATTCAAGGTCAGATAGTATCTAAACTTCAATAACACATTAGATTACTGAGAATATTAAATTTTCAAGATCACTGATTACTTAAAACTATAAAGGCGTTCACTATATATTAATTTACTTTTTACGGCTAAAGCTTCTATAGAAAAACAAAAATCAGTCTATCAAAAAAAAAAAAATGCATATCTGCGATATTTTAAACTTAAAGTAAGTAATACTTGTTTCGAATCAGATATTTTATCTTTTAAATCAGCTAATATTCCTTAAGTAAATTTTTTAAAATATATTTTATTTCTGGATGATTTTTTTAATAAAGAAAATATGGTATAGACTAGGTTGCGGTAATAAACGAGTAAAGGCCAGGTTTTATTATCCGATCATTTTTATTGTTGTTGTTGTTGTTGTTGTTGACTCCATAAGCTTACATCTTTTGTTATATGAGAATGATTATCATTTTTGTCCTTTTTGTATTTTGTGTTTTTGATATGTTTCTTGTATAAGTCATTGATGTATTCATGTGAATGTTCATTATTGTATATATATATATATATATATATATATATATATATATATATTTTAATCATTTCACCCCGAGCAAGGCGGAAACGCCACTGATGTGCAGGGGGTTACATAAATGTAAAAAGATTAATTAGAAAAGAGTGAGGAGTACAAGCTAGTTAGAAAGAAACAATAGAAAGCTGAGAAAGAAGATGCGATGACAGATACATAGGAGGAGAGAAAGGGAAGGTTATACAGGGGAGGGGAGAGAGCTAGAGGCCAGTGGTTAGTAGACGAGTATTAACTTTGCATTTAAATTTCTGGAGGTTGTAGCCGTCAGGAAAGCAAGAATACGGGAGTGAGTTCCACAGGCGGGAAGTGCGAGAGAGGAAGCTGCAGGAGTAGAATTGTCGTCTGCATTTGGGTAACCTGACTGTGAATGGGTGGGACCCAGTTGCCAGTCTGGTTGCACGGGTAAACACCTGTTGAGGAGGCATCAGTGACTTAAGCTCATCCGAGCAGAAGCAAATGAATAAAATTATTTAGAAGAGACAGAGGGAGGCCACATTTCGACGATGGGAAAGTGGCTGCAGTCGAGTCGCCAGATCAGTACCTATCACATTACAGACTCTCCTTTGGAGCTTGTCAAGAACACTGAGGAGAACGGCAGGGGCACCTGACCATAAATGGCAGCAGTACTCCATGCACGGACGGATGGTTGACTTGTATATATGCAGGATGGATTCAGGTGGAAAAAACATCCTGGATCGACATAGTGACCCAACCTTCTTAGCAGTAGATTTTGCTATGGATTCAATATAGTGGTTCCATTTGAGGTCTGAGGACAGGGTAAGTCCGAGGAGGCGTAGTGTATTACTCTCCGGGAGAATCACCTGGTCCATGCTTATGGGAGGCAGAAGAGGTTGCCTGTAATGGTTGACAGACAAGAGCTTGGTCTTAGAGGAATTGAAGTTGACAAGCCACTTCTTGCCCCAGTTCACCACAGAGTGTAGATCTCGCTCAAGGTCAGCAGTGAGATTATGTCTGTCCGCCACGACAGGTTTCTTACTGGAGCGGGAGTATATTGTAGTGTCATCTGCGTAGATGCCTACTTGGGACTTGATGTCATCTGGGAGGTCGTTGATGAAAATAAGGAAGAGCGTCGGGCCCAGGATAGAGCCCTGTGGGACACCAGCATTCGTGCTGTAGGACAAAGAGGCACGCCCATTCAGAACGACCTTCAATTTGCGGTTATTTAAGAAAGATTGGATTAGGTCAAGCAGGCGACCGGTAATACCATAACCGCGTAGTTTGCATAGGAGGCCAGGGTGCCAAACCCTGCCGAAAGCCTTGGAGATGTCCAGAGCAACCGCGCGGGCCTCGTCAGACTCATCAAGAGCCTGTAGCATGTACTCCGTTACAGTTGTTAGCAGGTCGGCCGTGGACCTGTCAAAGCGGAATCCATATTGCCTGTCGGAGAACAGTTTGTGGGCGGTGAGATGATGAACTATTTCTATGTTGTTGTTTTCAGTTTATAAAGAGTTTTTCTTCTATGTCATGTAAATATAACATATTTGTTCCTAGAGGCGTGTGTCTGGTGGAATGTAGTATCAGGTTGTTGTTTTTCGCATGTTATATTACGTTCTGGGTATTTTAGTGTGTGTGTTAAACTCTTGAATTAATTCCTTGGTTTTTGTCATATTGTTTTCGTAAAGATTATTTCAGTACATCTCTGAGGTAATTTTCTTTTGACTGGTTGGTGTGTTGAATAAATCTCCGACGGCTGACGCGAACTCTACACGTACGGCTGGCGAATGATGACCAACTTCTATGCACGTGTTCACTGTTCTTTTTAATTATATTTAACTAACACCTACGCGTTTCTGACAATTTTAGCGAAAGTGTTAGTCATTGGTTGATTTTCGCATGATGTCAGTTGACCCCATGAGCTATGTCCGGGTTAATATCTAAGTTACCAGAAATATGGAAGAGCAGAAAGAGAGAAAGGATACATGTACTGAGAGAAAAACAGAGTTTCTCTGTCACTCTATTAGTAAAGAGGAAGGGTATATTTCAATACGTTTTAACTACTACCTATCTACTCACCACACGAATTATATTCCAGTGAAAGACGACTAAAACAAGGCGCTAATCGTCTAATTTAGCTAAAAAATTTTTAAAAAAAAAGAAAAGAAAAAAAAAAAAAGAAAAAAAAGACTCTTTCCACGAAATTTGTAAATAGTTCTGAAGTATTTTGCTCATCGGAATTTTTACATGTAATCTATTTCAGCTCTATCTCTTTCTGATTCATTTCTTTTATGTTCAGGGATAAATATAAAAAAAGTGGAAAGGAATTTTATTAAACATTGTACTATTTCTTTTTAAAGTACCACTGAATTAGATAAAAATGTGAATAAAAATGTGTTGCATAAAATTCGCTCAGAAAAGAATAAATGTTTCATTAATGTCATAGAGCTAGTCAAGTCAGAATAAGACTTATATAACGGGGGAATAGAGACATTTGAAGTCTATTTTTTTAGTTTTTACAACCCAACATTACTTTTTGACTTTCTTTCTGCTGAAGTTCATTTTCAGCAAGGCTAAGGTAGATCGTATTAAGGATTCTTAGGCCACAACTTGAACAACATAAAATATGCAGATGATACAGTGCTAATTGCAGACACGGAAAGGAAACTACAAGACCTCCTAAAGAAGGTAGCGGTGGAGAGTGACAAAAAAGGATTACAAATAAACTTCTAGAAAACTGAATGCATGGTCATCAGCAAAAGGTGCAACCCAAAATGCCAAATACAGGTGGGGGACACCAGAATCAAGCAAGCACAAAAATTTAAATACCTAGGAAGTGTTCTAACAGGAGATGGAAAGTGCGACACAAATATCCGAAGGTGAATTGGCATGGCAAAGGACGCGTTCCAGAAGCTGAGTAAAATACAGGAAAATTTCACTAAAAACAATGAAAAGAGTGCTGGATTGCTATGTGATGTCAGTTCTTCAATACGGCAGTGAATGCTGGACAATATCATCGAAAATGAGAACAAAACTGGAAGCAGCGGAAATGTGGTTCTACAGAAGGATGCTGCGGATCTCGTGGGCAGAGCATGCAAGCAACGATGAGGTGTTGGAAAGAATGGCAACAAAAAGGAAATTAATACTGAGCACCAGGAAGGGATGACTGAAGTTCCTGGGACATGCAATGAGGAAGGAGAGCTTGGAGAACCTGATACTGACTGGCCAGATAGAAGGAAAAAGAGACAGAGGAAAGCAGCGGTTAACACATTTGCATGGCCTGATCAGGTGGATGACTGAACGGGGGTTGCGAGGTGTAACAGGAGCAAACATACTAAGAGCACAAGGGATAGGGAGACGTGGAGAACCATGATCGCCTACGTCCTGAATGGACATGGCACATAGAAGAAGAAGAAGAAGAAGAAGAAGAAGAAGAAGAAGAAGAAGAAGATCAACAACTTCCACATCAAAAGCAAGCGAATAATAGGCCTGGAATTTCCTGTCTCTCTGTCTTTTCGTGGGTTATTATTATTAACATCATTAGTTACAACATCCTTTACACACACACACACACACACACACACACACACACACACACACACACACACACACACACACACACACATATATATTCCCTAATTGGAACAAATTCTAAGCATCTGTTAATCGTTGGATTTTTTATGATTTTTTATGATTTTTTTTTGTCTTAGAAATTTAAATAGAAAATACAATTATATACTGGGAAATTTCGCACAATTAAAATAATTAGTATAAATTACTTGGTTCATTTGACTGTTTTTGCTATAAAGCAGTTGATGTTTTTATTTATTTATTTATTTATTTTTTACTAACGACCATAGCTCCAAGAATTTTTTTCTTAACTCGTTGGATGATGAATGAAAATTGTATGCTGAAACGAATCCAAACAATTCAAACAATTTATGAAAATATTTTTTCTTGATAACTGATTTGGTTTTAAATAAAATAAAATGGTGTCTGTGGCATTGTGCCATATGAAACAACGCTTAGCAATTAATGAAGTTAAAATATTTATTACAAATCGCAAGCCTTAAGCCGGAGACAGTGTGTGGAGCTAATTTAGCGTGCGAGTTGAACCGATAAATATTATATGACATTCGGTGCATTTTCGTACAAAAATCTGACATTTCACCTTTTAAGATTATCCCAAATTGATTTGAGAGAAAGGAATGTGAAATTCTTTTCAAAGATAACTGTTATGACGACTGGATTGCGAATCATACAACAACTATTTTATTACATGATGAATTATAAGAATCAAAATACAATAGACAGCTGCAATTAAAAACAAAACCAAAACTACATGATTTGTTTTGAAGAAAGCAAGGTACTGGCTGTTTTCAAAGCAAAAGTTGTCACGTTAGTGTCCATCAATGTCGTCTCATTGAAAGTTGATATATGAGTTTGAATTGAAAATGCATTAGTTTAAAGGGCTCATAGAAACACTTTTTCTTATGCAATTCTTTGGTTTAATATTATAATGTCTAATCATGTTTAATTTTTTGTTTTTTTGTTTTTTTGTTTTTAATCATTTCACCCCGGGCAAGGCGTAAATGCCACTGATGTGCGGGGGGCTACATAACTGAAAGAAAATTAATTAGAAGAGAGAGAAGGGGAGTACAAACCAATTAGAAAGGAGCAATAGAAGGATGAAAATACAGGTGTGATGACAGTTGCAAGGGGGGAGAGAAAGGGAAGGATATACGGGGTGGGGGAAGGGCTAGAGACCAGTGGTTAGTAGATGAGTATTGACATTGCATTTAAATTTCTGGAGGTTGTAGCCGTCAGGAAAGCAAGAATATGGAAGAGTTCCACAGGCGGGAGTGCGAGAGAAGAAGCTGCAGGGGTAGAATTGTCGTCTGTATTTGGCTAAAAATGTTTTACGAGTGAATACGCGCTAAAAGTATCTTAAAATATTTCTGTTATTCACAAGACAATGTTACTTTATGAATTGGCGACTTTGCTGAGAAATAGATTATCTGTGCGTTCTAGCACGGATCAAAGTGCTGCTCCCCGGTACTTAGGTGTTGAAAAG
This sequence comes from Ascarosepion bandense, assembly GCA_037127315.1. Classification (NCBI taxonomy): domain Eukaryota; kingdom Metazoa; phylum Mollusca; class Cephalopoda; order Sepiida; family Sepiidae; genus Ascarosepion; species Ascarosepion bandense. The sequence goes on along the minus strand of JBBBDQ010000239.1, from coordinate 3,339,676 downwards.
TTCTTGATCAGCTAAAACATGTTTTTAAAATGCAAATGCCTAGTAGTTTGGTCAGATTTTGGTTAGTGGGTTCCACCGAGAACACTTCATCGCCTCTCATACAACAAGATTTTTTGAATATTTTGGCCATAATGTGTAAATAAATAAATATACATTTTGATAAATAAAACAGACCAAGTATGAATATCCATTAAAAACAACGTTTAAACAAATAGATACACACATTTCTTCAATCAGTGTTACAGTGCTTGGATCCCATTAGTGAAGAAGCTTTCATATGCAAAAAAAAAAAAAATGTCATCAACAACAAATATGACATCATCATCACTGCGATTCCAATATGTTGGAGAACGGATAATGGAGGGGTGTTTTTACTGCATAGATTGTCTTTTTGTCTCTGGTACAAAATGATGAACCCGATACTCATCCTGGGTTAGTAAAAGTTCAAGGAGCCCAACTGGATGTTCCTCGAACAATGTCAGATTTTGCCGTGATGTGATCAGTCTGGTGCGCTTTTGATCAAGTGTCAGAAGACGTGGCATCCACCGAGCAGAAACTTTCATAATGTCATATTCCTTTGGCAGAATATTCTCAACTTTCTCACATGATATGATAATGGCATTGTCTGTTTGATCTATAGTCAATCGCCTGTCACCGATCACAATGTGGTGAACAAGATCAATGTTTTCTTCTGTGGTGACCGTTGCAGGACGTCCAGTCCTTGTGTCATCTTCAAGACTTTCCCTTCCTCTCCTAAATTCACCTGCCTACATTTTCGCTGTTGATAAGGCTGGAGTGTCATCCCCTAACGCCCTTGATGGCTCAATCCTTTTTCTGGAGGTACTTGATAAAATCACAATGCCAAATTTTGTGCATTTTCATATGAAGTCACTACTAGTTACTTCTCAAGTCTTTTTTAACAGTTTACCTCGAAAGAAACAATGTAGTTATTGATAAGAAGAGCTGAAATTAATTCGTACAAGATTTCACAATTAGTCTACGCGCTACCTTACCCAGAAATAGAGCAAATTTTAAACTATACACGTGCTAAGCCTGCCAGAGAGAGAGAGAGAGAGAGAGAGAGAGAGAGAGAGAGAGACAGACAGACAGACAGACAGACAGACAGACAGACAGAGATGCGTGCGTAGGGGTTATCGGCGTGACAAAGTGGTCGGTCTGCAGAGTGGAAATTCTAGCCGAAGACGATGCGTTTTCTTCTGCACCAATTCACTTGGAAATGAAAAAAGATAGCAATCACTTCCCTCTTCACTTCACCACACCACGTATGCAAATTATTTTACCGATATTCTGTGGAATCACTGAACAAATGTAACAGTTTCATGCATAATGCGAACAAATCACACTGTATCAGTTAACTCGTAAATTCATCATTAACAATTTTTTAAAAAAAAGATGATAAAAGATAATATATGCAAAACAAGAGGGAATTAGCTGTGTTTCATTTTCTGTCTCATGTGAAGTATTGGATGTCCGTTAATGAAATAGGGATAAACAAAGTCATTCTTCCTTTGCAAATTTACTTTTGATGGACATATATATAAATATATGTATATGCGTGTGTGTGAGTGTGTGTATGTATGTATGTATTTATTACTTTATTATTTAATCAAAATTAAAAAGAAACTAATTCTGTTCTAATACATTCCACATAAGCCTCTAATCGTTCAATGTCAATTCTTTAACGAAAGCAAATTTAGTTTAATTTTTCAATTCGCAGAAATAGTTTTTGCTATTTAAGTGAGCAAGCAAAGGTTTTAATAGTAATTGTTGTTATTGTTTTATATTTCTATTTTGTATTTTCAAGGTCATTAAAGACATGATTTCCAATTATGTTTACGAAGTAACAATGAATCCTTAACAGCAGAAGAAACTATTTGCGCATTTGCATTCAAATTGACACTAGCATATTCAGCTCATATATGAAGCCAAAATGACTTAAACAATTCACAGATGCATAATCAAATTGTGAGGCATTCCTTAAAAAATGGATGAAAAAAAGCGAAAAAGATTGATAAATGAAAAATAAATTAAGGTGAGTGAATTCATGTTGCGTCAAAATTGAGATGAAATAATGATCGATAAACAAAAAAGTTTAATTTGTACATTTAGTTGAATTTAAAAAAAGGAGGAAATGAATTTGAAGAGGAGGAAGATGTGGGGAGTGGAAGAGAACGATAATAGGGATAATAACGATAAGAGGGACAAGTGTTATGATTTATTACGTAATCGAAAAAATAGATGAGGCAAATAATGAAGAAATAGATGATAATATTACTAATAAAAATAACATAAACGAATTAGGGTGATAGGGCAAAATGCAACATAAATAAAAACAATAATTATTATAATAACAAAAATAATGCAATTTCTGATGAGAATAATGGTTGCATTATAGATAAGTAGAACAGTTAGAGCGACAGACAGTAAGGAAAAACATTTTTATATGAAATGAGAAAAAATGAACGAAAAAGCAGGAGAGAGTGAATAAAGATAAAATATAGTCATATACAATCAATCATTAATTTCTTATGAAAAATACTTCAAACGAGTCCAGTAATAATGTTTCTAATTACTACTACTACTACCACTACTACCACTACAACTCCTACTATCACTAGCACTACTACTACTAGTAATAATAATAATAATAATAATAATAATAATAAATTGAAATAGAAAAAATGTGGAAATTGAAAACAAGAGTTGTGCCAGTGATAGTAGGTGCACTTGGAATGATAAAAAATGGAACAAAACAACACATTGAAAGAATCCCTGGAAACCCCAGCTTAAGAGATATACAAAAAATTGTCTTATTAAGTACAGCCCACACACTAAGGAAAACTTTATCTATGTAATGCTGGAGATGATAGGGAAGATAGAAAAACATGAAATGGAGCCATAACAACACGCCACTACCTGCCTTAGGTCTCCCCGCAGACTCGGTTGGTAGTGAGACCAAAGCAGAAATCGAAATATGATGAAAAATGACATAATAATAATAATTGCATTATTAACTGTATTATTAATTGCTTTATTAGCAAAATAAAAATGAAAAGAAAAGTTAGCAGGATGTGAAAAATAAACACAAAAAAGTAAATTTAACCAAAGGATTAAATAACTGGGCAGTTTCTGTTGTAAAATGTTCGGGACTCTTTTTAGACTGGACAAGAAACAAGCAGAAAACAAAGAAGTTGATCAGAATGCGTAAAACTTTTGACTTAATAGATTATGTCAATAGACTATAAAAGGAAAAGAGGAAGAAGGCGCGTCAACATTGATGATTGTGTCAAATCTGCTATTAAGTGACTTGAGAACATCGCAAGCCATCGAATGTGAATCGCAAGAGTAAAAAGGCAATTGCAATGTAACAAGCGCAAAGATTAATTGTAGGGAGAAAAAACAAAAAAAAAACAAAACCCAAACCCCCTCATATATAAGAAGCCAAAATACGGAAAAAAGCAACAGTATGTCAACTTTAAGAAATAAACTGAGGAAATTGTAGATGAAATGACGATAGACGTTAACTAGGAATAGAACACCTGAAAATACAAATAGAATAATTAATAATGAAGACTAAGAATAATGAAATAGGGCCAATCATTTAAAAGATAAAATAGACAAGATAAAAAATAGCAACTGCACACTGTATAGAGTTAGAGATGATACTATCAATGTAACACATTCGGCCAGAACAAATACAAAAATAGTCATGACCTGTTAGAGAAGGTAATCTTTTGGTAGCTCTCATACAAATAAATGGTGCGATGGATAAATTGTCGTCTTAATTACGCAAAAATGCAAATAACACTGACATCTCATTTTAACAGATATATTTACAAAAATTACACAAAAAATGTCTTGAAATATCTTCAACTACGGTCTCCAGACGATTTCAGAATCATCTGCAACTCTTCTGGACGGTCTCCTTGTTTAAGTTGGTGAACGCTGCCATAATCTTTGCCCAACTGTGCTCAACTGCGTTCCACACATAACAATCAAAGGGTTGCAGCCTGAGGAGTTAGGTGGCTATATGTAAGAGGTGATGCGGTCGCAAAAATTGCTTGACGGCCATGACTGGGATCTCCTGCTTGTGTGGTATGGTGCAGAGTCCTGTTGCCAGACATATGATCTTCCAGCAACAGCACTACCTGGTTAAGGTATTTGATGTAGAACAGCACTACCTGGTCAATCCACTTGATGTAGGCTTCCATATTGAGTGTGAAGCCCTATGGGAAGATGAACAGGGTATAACGTTGAGATTACTAGTGATCAGTCCAAACACCTTCGTAATCACCATTGGACCCATCCAACTCTTGACGAATTCTCTTCATTGTCCTCAAATTGACACCCAAACTCTCTGAAATGTTCGTATTGGAGCTCCCGACGCGAATGCCAATCAGCATACCGTTTCCATATTTCTGGCGAAGTAAATTGCGTCATGGTGCTCTTTTTCTCCCAGCGGTGCCCAACTGACCTTACTATACTGTGCAGACGACAAAATCAAAATCAAATAATGCATATACAGCCAACAATTAGATGGATTGGCCAAAGGAAAATAATGATTGTATTATGCAATAGGGTAAATTGAATTTTTATATAAAAATAAAATTAAATTAAAATTAAACATATTAACATTACTCGTACACATAATTAAAGAAAGATGGGTTTGAAATAGTAGCAGTAAACGGAGGAAGATAGACTCGAAGTACTTGATGGGGATTCAATGAATATGAATGATAATACTTTATGTACAATGTTTGACTTTATGAGACGAGATATTAACAAACTTCCGTACTCAACTCAACTCAGTGCTAAAATGTTCATATCTACAAATCACTAGCAATTATTTTAATTTGTACGAAAACAGAGACTTAGTCTTACTTGTACGATGTATATGTACAAGTAGATTTTTAACCAAATGACGTCTCTGAAATTTTGTTAGTAAAATACTGAGACAATCATTCTGTCTATATGTAGAGTGAAAAGTTGTTTCAGTTAGAACCAGGTGTGTTTACGACGGTTAAGAACTGACAGAGAGCTTAGTTAATTGATAAAGCCCGTTAGGTTGATGTTATAAATCCTGGGTGGAAATTATGGGACGCTGACCGTTTAATGTAGGAAACCCGAGCGCGTACACTCGAACCAAGGACAAAAATTACTCAACTTCCGCAAACGTCGGTCGTGCTGGCATCGGTATGACTAAAAAAATAATGTGCTGATTAAAATGCACAAAAGTTGCTTTTCTTTTCTCATTTACACTTCTGATTAAAACATGTAAGTCGAAAGCTTAAACTTCTTCTATATGCCGTGTCCCTTCAAGAGATTAGTAATTATGGCTCTCCACAGTTTCCTATCCATTGTGGTTCTTAATAAACTTTGTCTTTTGTTATCCCTCTTAAACCTTCTTTTGCCATCGATTTAATCAAGCTCACTTTGTTTTCCTCTATTCCCCTTGCCTTCAATCTGTCCTGTCAATATCAAAATTTCTAAGCTGTTTATCTTCTTCATATGCACTAGAAATCTCAAATGTCTCTTCTTGATGTTCCTAAATATTATTTTTGCTTTCATTTTCTGTAAACCTTTGTCGTTGGTTGTATATTCGGTACATGGTAATCTCAGCATCCTTCTGTATAACTACATTTCTATTACTTCAAATCCCTTCTTCGTCTGTGAGGAGATTGTTCAGTTTCTCTGATACTGCGTAACAGTTCAGTACTTTTTTCTTTGTTTCTAATGAGAATTTCTTTGTCTCTCGCTATTCCAAGGCGTATTTCGGATTTCAGTGTCTCGGTTTCCGTACTTTCTTAAATCACTTCTCAGATATTTAAACTTCTGTACTTGTTTGGATTTGGCAACTTTAATTTGTAATTTGCATGTTGGGCTGTTCTTGTTGCTCACAGTCATGCATTCTGTCATCTTGAAAACGATATTTAGTCTTTTTTTTTCCTCGCTTCTTTCACTACCTTCTGTATGAGTTCTTGTAGTTTCTTTTATCTGTCTGCTATCAATACTGCATCATCTGCATATTCATCAAAAATAATGAATCTTGATACAGCTTCTATTTTTCTCAGAATCGAAAAAAGATCATATTCAGACAAAACAATACTCCATCACATTCTGTAAACCTGACTATTGTCCAATTTACCAAAAGGAAAAGGTTTTCATTCAAAGACACCAAATTAATGAAATGGCTACTATCCTTTCTGTATATTGATCCAATAATTTAAAAAAATTGTAGCTCTTCATTGAAAGAAATATATACAAAAATGTAAAACAATGCACAAAGAAGACTTGGGAAGTAAAAACTGTTGCAAGAAAAGTTAAAGTCGAAACAGAAGAAATATTAACAAAATTAATAGTTAAAAAATAATGAAAAGTACAAAAAATCAAGAAATATTATATGTCAATATGTAAAAGAAAACCACTGTTTTGGTATATGAGATATTGTGCTAATCAAATGTATATTTCTGTGGGTTGGATATTCTGTATTTGTTTATAAATAAAATTTCATGTTGCTTCTAGTTTGTTTGCATATTATTTCACCACTCAGAAAGAAATTTATCATGGATATTTAAAAACAGAATAACTTTTAGTTGGAACACACACAATATACTGCTGATATAAATATATCTTGAAAATTATACTATGATTAGTTACTATTAATTTTATTATGAAAACATTGATCTGCTTAATAAAATCTGATAGCTCGTATTTTACAGTTTCAAAAACAATGTTTTATATATATATATATATATATATAGTAAAGTTTTGTAATTTGCTTGAAGCATTATGAGAAAAAGTTATATGGGTTATGTCTTGAAGGCTGTCACAATGCGTTGAGTAAAATGAAAGAAGGTAAAGAAGTGTTTGGGTATTACCTATTTATTAAACATTAATATTTCGAGATCAAAATCTCATCTTCAGAATGTCAAAGAGTCAAGAGAACGGCCAGATCACACTAAGATAAACCACACATACAAGCAAACTGATATCATCAGACCAAAAAGCCCCAACTAGAACACACACACACACACACACACACACACACACACACACACACACACACACACACACACACACACACACGCAGCAGCAGCAGCAGACAGCCAACCAGGAATAGCCAGTCTTTTAAAAGCCGTGAAGACAGTCGGACAGACAAAGCCTTCTCTGCCATTCCGAAGATGAGATTTTGACCTCGAAATATTAATATTTAATAAATAGGCAATAGCCAAACACTTCTTTACCTTCGTTTATTTTACACGGAATCTATCAGTAAACATTTGTTTACTGATAGATTCCAATTTTAGTTCTACATACTCACGCAGAAAGAAAGAAAAATACTGGATTTTAAATTAAATAAATATAGGCTAGGATTAAATAGGGACTTAGATGTTTTGAATCTTTATAAACATTTCAATAGTTAAACATTTTTTAGATACACTTAAAAATTTTCTTAAAAACAACATAGCTGGAGGTTTACGTTTACAAATATTAAAAAACCCTATCGCTTTCTACGTCACGTGATGTAAACATCTCTCGACGAACGTTCTCGCGGCGAACGCTTCTAGTTTAAATTTTAAAATCATTTGTTTCTGATGAAAGTCCGAGGCCGGTCTGAAATATCAAATATATACATAATAATAGAAATATATATATATATATATATATATATATATATATTCTAAATATATACTGTTAAATATAAGAGACAATGAATGTCTATTATGTTTAATCATGAGCCGTTCTAAACGTCGTATTTTGGCTTTAATTTCAGTTGAAAATAAAAACAAAAATTCTCCAGCATTTGGATAATTTTTTATTAATTTGTTTCTAAGCTTTCGGCTCACATGAGCCATCTTCAGAGAGGTTATTTAGACGGTTTAAATATATATATATATATATATATATATATATATATATATATATATATGCATATATATATATGTATATATATGTATATATATGTATATATATATATATGTGTATATATATATATATATATGTGTGTGTGTGTGTGTGTGTGTGTGTGTGTGTGTGTGTGTGTGTGTGTGTGTAAAGTTAAATCATAAGAAATTTCTGCTTTGGAGAACCACTAGTAATGACGAATGTATTGTCCTAAGTACTAATCATATGTGGCACTCAAGCATAAATGTGGAGCTGACTAGTATTCGACAATGTTGACGGCAAAAGGACATATCTACAAATTCCAAGAACTGAGCTCTATGGAAGAAGGTTATCGCCGGAGTATTATTCATTTAGAGTACTTAAAAAGCAATAAAAAGCTAAATGCACATTTAGATGTCTAGCAACAACAACAACGTGTCCATAACACGGAAAAAATTGTAATTTTGATGGTTTCTTTTACCTGTCTTTACACTAACCTTATTCTTTTGGTCCAAACACTTTAAATAGGAAAATTTTCTCTTGTTAAAACTAAATTCAAACTTCGGAATTTTACTCAAAAGGCATGGAAGAGATGTTTAATAAGTGGCAACAAGTCATTGCAAATAAAGGTGAATATATAAATGAATAAAATGTAATTGCGCTTTATCTTTAAAGAATAAATTGATAAACAAAAAAGTACATTATAACACAACACACCACCAACACATATCTATCTATCTATCTATCTATCTATCTATCTATCTATCTATCTATCTATCTATCTATATATATATATATATATATATATATATATAATCAAGGAGCTTAAAACTTAACTGTCACAATATCTTATTAAGAAATCAGCACAACTTGCACCATATAAAACCAAGGAGCTTATAAGATATGGTGACTGTTAAGTTTTAAGCTCGTTGGTTTTATATGGTGAAAGCAGTGCTAATTTCAAAATAATAATAATAATAATAATAATAATAATAATAATAATAATATATATATATATATATATATATATATATATATATATATATATATTCTGTTTAATAGTAACAAGAAAAAAAGAGCTAATTGAGGAATGTAAACATTCAAACAAATATTTACTTAGTTACCGCCTCAAAATCTATCACAAATAAATATAAATATATAAACACTCAATCACGATAAAAAGACAACAAATATAGAAAGTAAATAAGAATAACCAAATAGTACAACAATCACCAAACGGAAAAAAGTCTCACACCAAGCCTACAAATAATACAAATGCAACCAACACGAATACACATCCGAACACATACACTTAATTATGACGTAAAAAATTAAACTGGCATATACTAACACGGTAGAAAAGGTCCACCCAACACAGTAAAAAGAGGTCAACTCAAAATGGTCAAAAGAGATCAAAGCAAGTAAGCAAACATACACTTAAGCACAATAAGAAAGGTCAATACAATAAATAGCAAATAAAAGCAATTAACCACCAAATCTTACACCACTTAAGAAGTAAAGTTAATCAAACAAAAAGAATCATTCACTCACAAAAATATCAAATTACACTAGACTTCATATAATTTACGAAATAAAAAAATAGAGACCAACAGCAGAATAAGCGAAATCCATGGAGGGTGAAGACATCACAACAATGCTTTCACGAAACTTCGAAGTTGGCATGACTGAAATAACACTGCTCAGTTAAATGACAAACATCATCACATTAATTATATATTATTTCCTGTCTGCAAATCTAACACTTTTTTCCTTTCTCTTTTTTCCTTTCCCGTCCCTCTTTTCTTCTTTCTCCTTTCTTTTTTTCTTTCTTTCTCCCTTCTTTTCCCTTTCTTTTCGCTACGCCTTTCGTTTTTTTTCTTTCCGAACGCTTACCGCCCGGTTACACTATCCACACACACACTCAAATAAATTTTTGAATGTTCCATAATATTGAAGATCGCCGTTAGTAGCGAATCTCTCCTTACCCACTGACCCGTGTTTTCTCCTGCTTGCAAATCTAACGTAATTTTTCCCATCCTCTTTACTCCTTTCCCCTTTTCTTCTTCCTTTTTTCTTTCTTCCGCACCTCTTTCCCTTTTTTCCTTTCCATTTTTATTCGCTACGTTTTTCCTTTTTCTTTTCTTTTTGCAAGCTTACTCCCGGTTTCTTTACCGACACACACACTCAAACAAATGTTTGTATTTTCCATAATATTAAAGATTTCCGATGAAGTGAATTCAGTTCGCAAAAATGATCATACGATAATGTAAATTTTGAATTTTTTATATGTAAGATAGATAGATATGTGCATGTTAAATTGAGTTATAAATGGTATATAAGAAAGTAGAAAAAATACCTTGTGATGCATTTTGTCCTAAATTTGTTATGTTAGTGCGACAACACATACGCACGAACCAGGAAAATTTCAATTTTATGTTTGTTTTTGTTTTGTTTTTTAATTGAGCCGATTTCATTTAGATTCTTTTTTTTTTTGTCACTTTTGTTAGTCGATATCCCACTACACAGTGATAACAGCAGTTCTGCCAGGAATGGTGAAAATTTGTAAGTGCAAATTTACTTGTGATCGAGACACTCTCTAGTCATTTCCTCGTTGTGAATTGCTTTCTCTTTGATCAGAGTAGCCTTTTTTATGTCCCCCTCCACACACACACACACACACACACACACACACACACACACACACATATATATATATATATATATATATATATATACAAACTGAAATGAGTCTTCAGTTAGTTATTTTATTTATATTTAATATCAATTCTGTTGTAACAAATATACCCCTTTGTTTATAAATTTCGAAATTATTGTTGATTGATATTCTTGTCATTGTCAATGACTATCATGTTATAAAATTAAATAATAAATTTATTTCAGATCTATTAGTATTGCGCTAAAAAACAACAAAGAAGAAACAAATGCAATCTGATCAATCTGAACGTTAAGCATTTTTCTTAGTATTTCTACTAACATTCTATAATTCAATTTTTCTCCTCTCTCTGTATTTATTTATCTGAACTGTCAATGATAATATTCTTAAATATGGAAATACCATATCTTACAGCTGTGAATATTTCTTTCTCTTGAACAAGAATGACATATCTACCCAAGAGCTTTCTAGCTTGTTTCAATCGTTGAACACAAAAAACTTTTAAGAAGTTCGCTATTTCAAAGTTGCTGTGTTTGGTGGTTAGTACTGTCTTGTACAAGCTGCCGCGTCCGTGTCTGAAAGAAATGAGAATGTTAAAATTGAACCTATGTGTTCTCAAATACATGACTGTAATATTTAATTATTAAACACTTGAATTTTTATATTAAATATAGGGCTGTTTTTATAAAAACATACTAAATATCTACTGTATCTGGCTTCCAAAACCGAGGATGTTGTAGCTATAAAATGAATATACTTAAAAAATATGTTTTACAATAATAAAATTCGTGACAATTCTATCAATTCAGAGTTTTCTTAGTTAAAGAGAATGGTTGCTTATTATTTATTTAAACATAAAAATGTTAATGATGACAATATAAATTATAAATGTGTAGTAGGAAACTTGCCTGCATTCAGAATTGCTCGTAAGCATTGCAACCAAATTCTAGGAAACGCAATGTGCAGCTACGCACAAGTAGTCTAGACCAAGGTCAAAAGACCTTGCAAAGTCTCTAACCAATTTTTGAACAGTGGCAAAACGGCAGTACTTACTATTATAAATGGCCTTGAGCTTATCTAAATCACTTCAGATAAGTCAAAACTTTTCGCAACTAACTTTGCTTCTAACTGCACTTTAGATGACAAGGGCCACCCATTTCCTAAATTCTTCCTTCTCACAAAACACAAACTGTAATGTCTCTATCACGACCCGAGAAGCTTCCAGATTTATCAAAAGCCTTGACCCCAAGAAGGCAACCGGTTACATTTATAATCCCGATGGTGGTTTCTCTTAAACAGAGTTATCTCTGATCTTGGCAAAATAGTTTAACCGATGCCTGAAGGAGAAATCTTTCCCAAGTCCACGGAAGGTATCTAGTGTATGCCCTGTTTTCAAGAATGCAGCTTAGCGCTAGTCCTCGACGCAATATCGGTCCATGAGCAAACTGTTTGAGGCTATCAGGATGTTGATCATCTCAACAAGTACAAACGATATGGATTTGAGTCTGCTAGACCCATTACTGATATCCACTATCATTACGCACAGAATCAGTAAGACAATAAATGCACCATAAACAATTGCCTTAAATAAATCGAAGGTCTTTGACAAGATATGGCATAGAGAGTTGCTTCACAAGTTCTCAATCCATCGAACCATTAGAAGATTTTTTTCAATTATCAAATAGATCCTAACAGATATATCCATGAAGGTTGTTATTAATGAACAGTCCTCCAAAGTCTATGAGATCAATGCAGGCGTTTCCAAAATTACTTTCTGCTTTAGATTAATAAGTTGCCTACGCGGCTTTACGGGTGATGAATTAATTTCCATCATACAATCCCTTTCCCAAAGACGAAACGTCGCAAGCCTCTCGCTAGTCTATTGCTATTTCCATGGCAAATGTTCTTCAGTTCTACCAATTTTAACCCTCACAGCTAAGTCAAACCATACCACGTACACTTAGTTGAGTTCTCATTCCGTTTATATTCCATTAGTAAGAAGGAATTTCCACTCGAACAGCTTCTTTCCATGAATCGCTACTTTGTGAAACCAACTCCCAAGACCATGCTTTTCCGACCACTATATTCATCATCCAGTTAATTCTAGGGGTAACCGTTATATTTCCAATATATCCTCATAAACTGCGCTTCTTGATTCTCACACTTACTGATCATGCACCAATCACTTTCATTAAACCTTTACCTTGAAAAGTGCTTCGGCCTTTTAGAGGGTGACATCAGTGAAAAAATGTATATATTATTTATATTGTTTCCCAAAAGGTCATTTAATAGGAATTTAAACATATCTCTGAATTAATTTAACCTCTTTCTCTGTTGCGCTTTTACTTTCTTTTTTTTTTTTCTCGCCATTAATTTATATATTTATGTATTCTTCCTTCTCACTTTCTGTCTTTTTTTTTAACTTTTTTCAATTTCTCTTTCGCTCGAACTTTCTATCTTTCTTTTTTATTTCTTCTGACTTTATTACAGAACAGATTATTCTTTAATAAAACATTAACTTGAAACAAAATATGTTCGTAAGTATATTCTATGTCTTCGACTTACACTCTTTTGAGTCACGAAACTTTCGAGATAAATAGTTTTTTTTTCTACAAATAAATTATCAAAAAGTATCTATTTATCTCGTGGTTGGTAGTTTGTCTGCCTGTCTGTCTGCCTGTCCCCCCCACTCTGTATATATATATATGTGTGTGTGTGTGTGCGTGTGTGTGTGTGTGGGGGGGGTATGTTTGTGCGAGCACGCGCGTGTGTGTATGTGTGTGCCAGTGTGGAAAGTATTACTCTGAAAAACTTGAAAAAACTTTGTCACATCCAGATGCATCTATAGCACTTTATACGCATCCGGATGCTATATTTTCGATCAAGGCTGAGTTTTCAAGTGTTCGTAGAAAGGTGACCTGAGAGTTTCCATAAAAAGTATCATAAATAGCATGAAATTAAATGAATTCATAACGACATTCTTAATTTGTTCATTTAAGAGTTTGAAACATAGACAACATATTTTAAGAATATTTATGTCAAGTAGAAAATTATAAAAGATTTTAGTGATACATATCTGATGAACTTATCTTAGTTTGAAACTAGGGCATACAGGATAGACTGGGAGGATCAGATTGTGTTGTACTAATTTTCTATTGGAAGAAATTTTGCCTATTACCTTTGTTTAAACCGAAACGTAGCGTACCATTCGCAGTACTGGATCACGTCAACGAAGAATCAGACAGACTTGGAAAAATGGGTGTAATTAAAAAAATGACCATTCAAAATGGGCAGTAACAGCAGTGTATGTAAAGAAAAAAAAACTAATAAAATTCGCGTCTGTGCCGATTTTTCTACAGGTTTAATCAAATGTTTAGAATCCCATAATTATCCATTAGCAAGCCCAGAGGAATTTTTGCAAATTTAAACGGTGGAAGGTTTTTCGAAGTTGAACCTTTCTGAACCGCCTTTGCAACTAAAAGTTGAAAAAAAAGGTTCAGAGTTATGACAACCCTCAAAACCAGCATTCAACATTCTGACCTTTCCTGGGCTTGAACTGGCGCCAGTAAAAAATGTGCTAATTGCATTTCCTACCATAGCACACCCAACATTTTATAATTTCCTATGAATTTGAAAATATTGGAAAATATGATTTTTTTTAGTTCTACCATCTGTTTCCCTAAAATACTATATAAATGTTTTTTTTGTTTTTTGTTTTTTCATATAAAGAAAAATCAAACTCATTAAGAAATCATAGTTCTTTTTAAAAGTTTCATTATATGGTGTCACTTTCCCAACAGCAAGTCTACTCAGACCTTTCCTAGCCCTTTGGAATTATTTTCATTGCTTCAATAATTATAGGTAAGGTCATCTTTTATGAATTATTTTAATTACTTGTTTGGTAGATTGTTTAGAAATGCCGTTAATTCTGCTCATCAATAATTTAACTTTTTTTTCAAACTAAAAGATGAAATTAAATTTTCATTCTTTTTTTTTATAATTATATTATCGATTGATTTAAAAATAAGTTTTAAACAAGGCCGGATGTTATGTATTACAGGGACAAATATCTGGCTAGATTACAGCTTTGAGAAGGCCATCTAATATGCAAAATGCAGAGAGTGTGCAGAGATGTACAGAATGAGACCCGGCGAAGACCAGACTTGAGACCCACGGCGGTGCAGACGTAAAGAGACACACGGCAAAGACCAGACCGGGGACACACTGCAGAGACCAGACCGAAGAGACCCGGTGGAGACATGCAGAGAGGGATTCGACGGCAGACGGGAAGAGACACAGACCGGTGACCCGAGACCGGGCAGACCAGAGAGAGAAAGAGAGAGAGAGAGAGAGAGAGAGAGAGAGAGAGAGAGAGAGGGTGCGCCCTTCAGGGTATGCAAACCAGAGAGAGAGAGAGAGAGCGCGCGAGAGAGAGAGAGACGAGGCTACCGCTTCGCCTGATCTGATGTGATTTGCCGACCTGAAAAAAAAAAACCCTCCGAATTAAAGCCTTGTTCCAGAAATCTCGTTAAAAACCAAAAGAAAACAAAAAAAAAAAACAAAAAAAAAACTGTGTCACGATAATCGGTAAGGGTCGATAGATATTGCATGGAGAATATAGACATGTTTGAGCCATGAATAACGGTACTAACAACTTTGTATCCAGGAATTGTATATGAAACACTTCTTTTTTACTCAATTTTTTTTTTCGTGTAACCTTATTCTGGCCGAACTAGACCAAGTCATCGATTCCAGTTGACCATTCGAACCAAAACCAGTTTAGCGATCAACATAACGTGTGGGGGGGGGGAGACAAGGTTTGGCCGAAGTGATCAACTCAGACGAGGAAACCAAGCTTCAATACGGACAGGCCGCGGGATGGACCATGGGACGTGGTAAATCTTCCACCTTCCTTGAAATTCCCCTTGGCCTTCACCTCTTTAGTTATCTGATCAAAGATGACTCGCCTACCCAGGGGTAGGCGGAGTCTAACCCAAACAGCCAAATTTTGAATATTGCTCCAAAATTCACTCTTATCGTTCTCTTGCGTTTGGTTATCTTCGAACTTGGGATTTATTATTTCAACCCCTTGACCAACAAGTGACCTAAAAGTTACAATCCCTTGATATGAGACGTTTTATCGCATTTCGGCAGACGAAAAATTTAATTACCCTTCTTTCCTTTTTTCTTTTCTTTTTTTTATTTTTGAAGCCTGTCTGCTATTAGAAGTTAATTGCTATCAATCAGTCTAATTTCGCTCCCAGGGCTTGCTCTGTATACAATGGTCGTAAAAATATCATCTTAGCCAGTCGCTCGTTTTCAATGATCGTAAAAGTATTATCTATTCTTTCTATAAGTTTCTTAGAATATTCCATCACTTAATCTCAATCTTGACCAAAACCAGATGATCCCTTTGCATTACCTCTTTGGCCGACGAAAAGATCTAATTACAATTTTCTTCTGTGTTAGTTCTTCTGGTTATCAGTATATCTTCAGTATATCTAAAATTATTATTTTTTTGCCTTCTAGTTTCTATTCAATTTACTAGCTCCTTTCAAATAGTGTCACAGTTAGATACAATTCACACTGTCGATATTGTATCGAGTATTTGATGGTTTTCTCAAAGCTGTAATCTATTCTAGCTTTGCAATAAACAAATAATTGTCCCTGTAAGACATAGCATTCAGCCTTGTTCACTACTTATTTCGCTTTCGTTCTATATTTATTAACTTTCATGGGTTTTATTTTATGAACTAATTTATTGCATATGTCCCCTTCTTTTGCTTAAATTCTTCATGTAGAGAATACTTTCTTCCACCTCCACTTTTTCATCTGTAACCAGCTTCTCTTTCTTGTTTTCCGTTTTTCTTTTCGCTATCATCTTTTCTACGAGATCCTTTATCTCTTTTTCTCCTTTCTGCTGTCTTTCTTTTTCTCTTTCTTGTGCAGTTCCTCCCTTTAATTATGCTTTTCAATATTCAAAACTTTTCCTCTCTACTTATGAACTCCTTCCTACTTTTTTCCTTGTCAAATATGTATGCATAGAACGTAGTGAGAGTCTTTCACAACCGTGCTTTTACTTTTACTCTGTACGTATAACGTAATTTTGACAACTTTCTCAAGAATGAATTGAAGATCGTCACTCTTGCTTTATACTCTATCTATATATACGAAAAGAAAGGTGTTAGTCTTATCTGGTGAAGCAAAAAAAAATCTTTAAATAGCAGGAAAGATAGGCAGATGCTTTCTTTGGTTTAATACTGCAGAAACAATGGTAGTAACAACAGAGTAGCGAGAGGTTTGCGGCGTTGCATTTGTGGAAGAGTAGTTGTAGGATAAGAAAGGTAAAGGCAACGTAAACGTTTTGAACTGTGTCGAGTCTGTAAATAGAAGATTGGGCCGCTCCACACCAAATATGGCAGTCATACTTGTAAAGATAGAGCATGGCAGGTGGAGTCAGTTACTTTCTAGAGGGGTATAAGGAGCCGACCATTTTCCCAACATTTTAGCAATGGTTCATATATATGAGTTCTACTTTATGTTTGGTGGGGTGAACCTGAGTCTCATTCACTCTGGCTGGTAAGAATTTAGTGTCAATTTAGCGTCATAATGAAGAAATATCATTAGTATCGAATGATACTAGCCAGATTTCCCGCATTCGACAGTTAGAGGCTGGTCAGATGAGAGATCGGCTGCCAAAGTGTGGCTATTTTGATTTTTGAAGGTGCATACATAGACTTAGGTATCATCTGCCTATATATTTACTAACGATAAGTGTACACAGATGAATACAAATGGTAATGCATCGAATCTATAGCTGCATCTAATGGTAAGAAGTTTTTCTTGTCAAAATCCATTTTGCACATTTATAAATCTATCATTCGTCCGTACATTGAATACTTTTGCCATATCTGGTCAGGTGCTCCTGCTATTCATCTTGAGGTTCTCGACAAAACCCAAAGAAGGATATGTAATATAATCGATTCTAACTTGGCAGTCTTCCTTCAGTTACGTTCGCGATGTGGCTTCCCTCTGTTTTTTCTACAAGTATTTTCATGGCAACTGCTATGTCGAGCATTTTCCCCTGGTTCCCCAATCACATGTATTTACGCGTTTTACTAGATTGGCATCAAGGTCTTGCCCTTTTATCGTCGAAATAGTTAAATGTAACCGCCTTTTCTATTCTAACATTTTCTTTTCTCACACTTCTCGTTTGTTGAACTTCCTTCCGTTTGCTTGCTTCCCTGACAGTTACAATTTCTAAGTTTATATGCAACGTCAATTGTCATCTCTTATCAATTCTTAAGCATTCCTTGTACTCTGTTTTTTCTTTCACTGTAACCCCCTGCGCATTAGTGGAAGTCCTGCATTGGTTGGGCAGAAATGATTATAAAAAAAAAAATAACAAAAAAGCACAAATAATAAATGTTTTATATTTATAGGAATGTAAATATAGATTTCAATCATTAAGGATGAAAGGGAATATGTATTTAAACAGTTTGAAAATGTCTTCTTTTTTCATCGTGTATATGTGGGCCATATATCCCGACAAAAAAAGTGCTGAAGGTAATTCAAAATTTTGTATAGGATATTAAATATGCTATTAAATTTTGATTGTCGGTAAGAAACATACTCTATACAAAACTTTTATTTTTATATTCATCATTAATTGGTTAAGCGCATCTGAATTAAACTAAATTTATAAACTAGGTACCTCCACTAAATCGCTGAAAAAACAGCATAGAATGAATAAAAAAAGGCCCAAACTTATTAAAAACAAACTTTTTCCATCAAAACGTTTATGTTATTATTAAGAGGAAAGATCAAAGTATTGTTTCAATTATTTAAAAAAAATTTGAATACCTTCTAACAAGTTCGAAATTTTGGTAAAACAAAATCTTATTTTGATTTTAGTTTGCGGGTAACCAAATCGTAACTAGAGTTTACAATGGAAAACGTAATATTACATAACTCAGTTTTTTTCCGGTGAAAAACACATTGGTTTGGAAATTCTTACAAAAATCAAGTAATTGTTGAATTTTTATGAAACTTTCAGAACTTATTCACAAACGAATGAAATGTTTTTAAATTATTATTTTTTAAAAGTCTTCCTAAAATATATTTTTTTTACATCTGTTACCCCCCTACCAACCACCACGTAAATTCATGAAATTTTAAGAAATTAAATTTTGTTGCGAAAATTGGTTTTAAACGCAGGATTCAATGGGAAATGTAAATCATTTACTTTTTTAAAATTTTGTCTTTATTTCCGAAAATCTGGTCCTAATAATAAAATAAAAAATGCAGCATAACTATGACATTATTTAAGTTGATAAGCTTTTAATTACTTGGATAAATAATATAAATCAAGGACGTTATAGTCTGAAAAAAATTTGTTTTCGATTAATAATGACATTTTAAGCGGATTGTTTTCTTTTTTTAATTATAATAATTTACAAAGTTTCAAAAATATTTTTAAAATACTTTAAAGATTTGTTGGGATTCGTTTAAAAACTTATTAAGCGAAAATTATATTTACTTATCGAAAATTAAAAAGTTAAATACAAATTGTCGTGCCTTCCAATTTTCAAGATAATTTTTAATTTCTTTGTGTATGTGAAGTTTTTTTTGTTGTGTGGTAAATTTCTATGTGTAAATTAAAAGGTCATGTGTTTCAGGGTTTCTTCCCCTTAGAAGAAAAAATGTACAATTACGTCACTTATAATCGCCATACACTTAGCTTATCTTATCTTGCATCTGTCAAATCTGTCAACAAATATGGTGGAAAGGTTAGAAAGTTAAACAGAAAGTTTAAAAAATATTTTTATTCTAAATTTCATACTATAGATAAATAATACAGGTGTAAATCAGATAAACTTAACATTAAATTTGCCAATTTTCCATAAATAATGTGTCACTGATGTATATTTTATTTTTGCAAGATTTTAAAACCGAGAAAAAACTTTTGTTTAGAAATGTGTCGCTCGCTTAAAAATGGCCGAAAAATTAAAGGATTTTTTTTTTAATTCAAAATTTTAGATTCCAATTTCTGTTTGAAATACACCAGAGTATATTGCATACTGGAAATAGTACATTAAATCATTCAACTTTCAATTAAAACTAAAATAAAAGTTTCAAGAAAACTTTTTTATTTTTTAAAAATTTAATAAACAATTTAGATCCCGAAAATGAGTGGAGGTACCTATAAACAATTCCATACCAGGGATATCATTGCATAATTATTTATATTTTTGGTATAAATGATCAAAGATAAAAAGTAGATACATCAAATAGTATATTAAAATTATTACATGACACTGAAAAGTTTTTAAGGTTAATAAAATATTGGATTCCTTGTGCTTCAATGATTTCTAACAAATGACAGATACCTTCTTGTATCGCAATAGATGTCTACAGGAAATTAGTTGAATGCTTTCAACATGTGATATTACAGAAATGCACTCAGCATATGTTACAGATGTCTAATTTTATTGGGTTTCAACTAGGGAAAGCAGTGCAGAGTGGTTTTATGGTTAGTCAATAAAATCAGATAGCGATCTTCAATGAGGTGTTGAAAGGGAAGCACTATTACATAGGCTTCTGGCAACCTCTTTATTGAAATTAGACAACTTTGCCTCTCATTTCTTTTTTTTAAAAAGAATCCAATAGGAACGGGTATTTAATCTATCGCTTGGTGTAATACTGCACCAACAGCGTGCTGACTGCTGTGAGTGACAAACTGATAGTCATTAGTGATTTCAAAGAGTTGATAAGCTAGAGCAGTTATATAAAATATTTTCTTTAATGATTAAAACGTCTTTTCAGTTCTGGATAATTCAAAAGAACAGTTGTTAAATAATCTCATATGTTTAGACAGTAATCGTGCAACTGCTGAAAATATTTTTTAAAAAGCCATTTTTTTTTTCAAGATTTGAGGTAAATGATTTGATATTTGATATAGGATATCGATCTTTTTCATATATCGGTAATAACCGCAGCATCAGTAATGACTACAGCAAAGGTAATTATCGTAACATCGCTGATGACCGTTAGGCTTTGAAATTCTAAAATTCTGCTTGTGTCAATGCAGAAAATTTCTAGTTTTAGCAAAAACTGAAACTGGCATTTTGTAATAAACTTTACAGTTTTTTCCAGTTTTGTTTTAGCTTCAAACTTTGGTATTTTCTAATCCACTCACGAATACAGAAAGATTAACTTCGTTAACAATTAAATCTATTGACGATGTCGTTGGATTTAGATTCATTTTCCTTCCTATAATATTGTCTTACCTAATTTTATTTTTACATACTATGGCTAAGACAAATATATTCCGAAATCACATTACTAAAAGCAAATATGAAAAGATATTTTCAAGAAGATTAAATCCCCACATTCACTTGCTCTCAATACTTTATCACCACTGGCGGATAAAACTGGGCAACAAACAAGAGAAATTGTTAATATAGGAATACTAGCAATTCATTTTAATTTAACATCAAAATATGGCGGGTCTGCCTAATATGTTTTCCGTGTCACTGGGAACAGGGTTGGTTGGTTGGGAACGAATTAACATTTGATGGTTACTTTGCTTCCTGTGTCATTCAACTCAAGATTTACATACTATTGTTTTGTTGGTATTAAAAAAGTAAAAACAAAAACTATGAAAACTATACACGATGTGTGACAATTTAATTTGGGGATGACCCTCTGAAAGGAAAATTTGCTTAACTGGTCAATATGTGCAGCGGCCATTTCCAAGTGTGAATATAAGCACTATGTGAAATTATGGCGCCATTGTTGAAAACATTCTTAGAACTTGAATAGCTTTCATTAATTTATTTACGTATTGCTGGATGTCAGTGATGCCAGGACATCTTTGTCCTTTCAGGGCATCTACAATTTTGAAAATATTAAAAACCACAGAAAACTAAGTCTGGCGAATAAACTGGATGATTTATTTTTGTAGTGAATACCTTAGCCAAGAATTAGCGAAATCCTAATTAATCATGCGCAAGATTGTTATGGTGGAGAATTCACTCATAACCCTTTCAGGTGAGTTAAGAATTTTCTTATTTTCTTGTATTTCCTTGAACTGTATGTTCTTTACAAAAAATAAAAGTAAATTTCTTAAGAGCATGTTCCCTATAAGCTACTTTTAACAAGGCTAACGTTTCAGTAGCACTTTTATCAATCTTCTAACAAAACTTGATATTAATTCGCTGCTCCAAATTCTTTTCACTCATTTTCCGCTAACAGTATAACATGGACACGTACACCTTCCTCTGCTGCTTGCCAATAACTCATCTAGTTTGCATTGTAAAAAAGCGGAAGTTGTGCTCAGGTTGAAATGTTTACCTGGCTTATTACCCCAGCCAAAGAAATTCCAGGGATTTTCACAACTTTTATTTTAGGTTTTTGTCTTAGAAAAAATAGTTTGAGTCTTTTATGTTGCGAATGCTACGTAATTTCATTATATTCTCGTGATTGGGGCGATATTTCTTCAGTAAAA
This sequence comes from Ascarosepion bandense, assembly GCA_037127315.1. Classification (NCBI taxonomy): domain Eukaryota; kingdom Metazoa; phylum Mollusca; class Cephalopoda; order Sepiida; family Sepiidae; genus Ascarosepion; species Ascarosepion bandense. The sequence continues at coordinate 3,317,588 of JBBBDQ010000239.1, read as the reverse complement.
GTATACGCTCGGCTATTAAGTTTGCCTTATTTTGAAACAATGACATGCTCTGGATGAAGAAAATACTTGGAGAAATTAATGTTGTACTAATGCTATACTGACGAACATACGATCTTCTACTGATAACATTTCTTGTAAATAAACTGATGGACATCATGTGGATTTAGTTTTCTTCATAAGCTTTACATAATTTCATATTTTGTCTTTTCATAAGCTTTCAAAATAGCTTGTTCTAATGCGAGTTGATAGTCTCGTATCGAGAGAGAAATTTTGCAACGACTTTATCAGGTAAGCCTGCAATAACGGTAAAAATGATTTGCTGAATTGCCAATACCTTTGGGTAAAACTAAAACCCATTCACTGACGTTGCTACAAATTCTTCAGTACTTAATTTCTAAAATGTTGCACATGACTATCATCTGATGAATATTCGCCATCCATCAGAAAAATAATTATCAATTCTACGAACACTTGAGATGTGAATCCGATCCGAGTCAGTTGAAATAAAATTTCTTTTATTAGGAAGGTTACATTTGAAATTGTTTTATCGGGTTCACCATTTCACAACAGGTTTAATAATTCGTCAAAATTAATACAGCAAAGAGACTTCCATTATTTGTGGAAAAATTTAAAACAGCAGTTTATTTATATTTTTATAATATATTGTTTTATATGCAAAGATGCAAATTGATTAATTAACTTTTTATAGTAACTTTTTATAGTAAGTTGTCTTATTTAAACTGTTTGCAAAAATGGACATGTATCCGGTATAAAGTGTATACATCTGAGAAAATGTCATAACTCATTTTACTTGTGAACGTAAGTACATGCTTATCGACTTGTTTTGGTTGAGTGTTTTGAACTCTTACTGCTTCGCCTTCCTCTTTTGATAAATGCATAGATTCTTTTGGTGGACCAGTTCTTTATATTGAGTATGCTGACCACGAACTGTTGTAAAGTATTTTACTGATCTGTTTATTTGTTTTAAGGGGTACAAATTGAAATATATTATAAAAAATTACACTAATTTTTAATCTTATTTCAGATTTTATTTTCATGCTTTTCATGGACCCTACTTTATATATATATATATATATATGTGTGTGTGTGTGTGTGTGTGTGTGTGTGTGTGTGTGTGTGTGTGTGTTCTTATTTTGTGTGTCTTTATAACATCCCTCTTTAATCTTCACATACAAGCTATTTTAATTATTTTTTTTTTTACTGATACTTTATTCAATGCAAGGCTCAAGAGCCACTAAAGGATGAAATTTAAAGGGAGGAAGAAAAGGACAGTAAGAGAGTATTATGAGGATGAGTAGGATAGATATCGGTTGACCTTAGACTTATAGAGAACAAAATTTTTGTTGTTAGGGAAGCATTCTCTGAGGAGTTTGTTCCACAAAGTTATTGTTTTGGGAAAGAAGCAGAATGAATAGAACTTATTAAAGGAATACGAAAGGAATGGGATGGTTTGACACAATGAACATGGTATGGCTAGACCCAACTGCGAAGGCTTGAGATGAAGCAATTAAAGAATGTAACTCGCCCAAACGGTTTCCATAGTATTAGAGATATAGTAGCGAAAGGCTGGAAACATTTAATCTGTGGGATAATGGTTGCAGGATAGAGAACAAATGCTTTCAAAATTTGTCGAGATTAGACAGTGAGCATTATGCAGCACTAGTACAGATATGGCAACAATACTCCATTCTTCCTCTGATCTGTCTAAAGATATGGCATGGCAGCGGGTGTTAGGTATTTTCTGGATCGATATTATGGACCAACCATTCTTCCAGCATCTTTTGTGATGGCACGAATAATTCGTATTCAAGCTCAGTAAGCATGACCACTCATAATTAGAGTAGATCTAATATCTGCTTGGTGGTGATGAAATATTACGAGTTTATTCAACCAGTCTTTTTCACATTGAGCTTTAAAAGGTAACTTAGAGAAGATATCAGCTGTCATGTACTGTTCATCGCTGTTCATTGATATTTAGAGGTGTATTAGAGGTGGTATCATTTGAATATATATTTACTAAAAAACTAAGAGTGTCCTTCGACAGATCGTTGATATAAAGCATAAAGTGGGTAGGGTAGAGAAGGGAACTTTGGAGAGGGAACACCAGCATTAATCTCATGTGCCTCAGAGAACGGGTCATTAACTAACTGACAGGAAAGACTTGGTAAATGAGAGGACTCTCACAGGGATTTCATAGTCAGTTTGTGTAGCTATTTCCTGTGTAACACCTTATCAAAGGACATCGAGATATCTAGAGCGATCACTCGAGTGATATTTTTATTATTATTAGATTCACTGAATCCATACGTGATAATAGTTAAGATATCAGCAGTGAACGTAGAAGCGGGAAAACCATACTATTTGTTACACAGACGTTTGTTCTTGCTGAGTTGCTGAACTCTTTCTTGATTATGATAGCTTCAAAACGTTTACTAATGCTACTAATGAGGTTGATGGGGCAATAGTGTGATGAGGACGAGAGCTTATTTGCATTGTAGTTTACACTAGATACTTTACATTGACTTGGATAACATTTCTTCCTCAGGTAGCGGTTAAACAGTTTCACCAAGATTGGAGACAGTTTTGGGTCAAGGTTCTTGAGACCAAATACAGCAATTTTATTCAGACCAGTAGCCGTTGTAGAAAAGGCTTTTGATAAGTCTGGAAACCTTCTAACCTGATACAGAGATATCACAAAGCTTAAGCTTTGTGAGATAAGGAAGTCAGGTATGACATCTCCTCTGTCGTCTAACCTAGAGTTAGCGGAATAGTTCATAGTAAAGTGTTTAGCCTTATCCGACGAGGACTAGATAACAGCAAGACCATTTATAATGAAGTATACTAACGGCTTACCACTACTGAATAAAGCGTTTGCAATTTTCCAGAAGTCGCGAAATCCAAGTATTTCATAATCTACTTTGGTTTGGACTGCTTGCACATTGCTACCCTTGGATTTAATTACTACGAAATACGAAGAAACCTATTAAATACATTATATTGGAAAGAGCATAAAGCAAACGACTGAACAATTTTTATTGTATGTGAATATGTTTGCTTGTGTGTTTATGCGCTTACATACAAAAATGGCATTAGCCTTTTCTGTTCCACGCATTCTTATCAGAAGCACAAGTATCAAAAAGATACACATAATAGGTCCCTATAGCTCCCAGTTTTGTTTTGTTTGTTATTTTGCTCTGCGTAATGTTTTATTCCTCACCATTCCTCTTTGTCCCTGTTCTGCTCTCCAATCAAACTCGTTAAATAGGTTAATAGTTCTTCATCCCTACATTTCTTGCCTGTGAGCATGCATGTGAGTGTTAAATTTTCCAGTAACTCTTTCCTCATTGTGTCCAAGAAATTTCCGACACTAAATCTAAGTTTCCTTGCTTTACTATTTTCCTTAAAACTTCAATGTTGCTCACATACATACTTGCACCTAAACTAAAAATACGTATTTCTGTCAAGATGGATGTGAAAACTTGTACCACAGAGGCATAAACACAGGCAAAAATTCAAGACATAAAAACACAGTTACTGTCGTGTGCTATAAAGTGGCAATTATATATATATATATATAAAGTTAATTATTTGAATATATACACACACACACACACACACACACATATATATATATATATATATATATTCAAATAATTAACTTTAGTCGAAAACAAAAGCTACGTAGTTATGCAAAAGAATAAAAGAAAAATGGGGGATTAACAAAATCTTTGTGAAAAACAACTACAGAGGAAGATGAGACACATAAAAGCATACGTTTGCATCCACACATTAATCTACGATGCATACGCACACGCACACTGATGCACTCTTAAAAGCTGACTACTGCTAGCTTAACTACAACCTTTGTATCTTCATCTATTTTTCTGAAGCAATGTGAATAGCCAGTCAAAAGCGAGCAGACAGCTTTAACGTCAAGGCAAAGCTGTGCCGCGTAATCAACTAACCAGTTCAAGTTGAAGACCTCATAGATTTTATAGGTTTTACCTTAGTATCGGGGTGTATGTAAAGTAGGAAAGTGAGGAAGGACACACTCAATTACTCCCTCCTTCGTTCATTCCCTCAGTCAACCACTCACTCACTCGTTCATTCACAGGCTGCTACTGCTGCTACTGCTTCAGAGTTAACTTCACACAAGCAAGTAGGGACAAGTGATCCATCATTACACAGAATATACAGCAATACGCCTTTCAACTGAAACCAGTGTCTAAAATACGGGAAAAAATTTAATGTTTAGTAAATAAAACTAACGGTGTGTTACAAATAAAAAGAGAAAAGTGGACAAGCATTTGATTTTATCATAGGAGCATGACGGAGGACATTACATTTGTTCGTCGTGAAGCGACACCCGTACGATGGAATCTGTTACAATTTGCGCTCATCTGTTCATATACGGTCGGCTATTCCGGCCTTACCAGCTTTCCTTTTTATCTACTGCGGCACACAGGTATGATCTATCTATCTATCTATCTATCTATCTATCTATCTATCTATCTATCTATCTATCTATCTATCTCAGACTCAATGTCAACTTGAACCTGCCTATCGATCTATCTATTCTCGTTGCCAATTTTTATGTATTTACAAATAACTTACACATCCATACTACATACAATACCGTGTTTCCATTAATCTTATTTTTTTCGCTTTATCTCTTTATCATACATTGACATGTGAACAGGAAAAATAAGTGTATAAAAATATATATTTTCATATATCATATACCAATGAAGTTTATGACATATTTTTTTAATATGGAAGTAAAATATTCGCATGAGACCAGTCTGTAAAGGTATATACTTATAAAAAATATTTGACATTATGCAATTATATATATATATATATATATATATATATATATATATATATTCATGTGCTTCAAACAATTTATATATATATATATATGTGTGTGTGTGTGTGAATTACATATATATATATATATATATATATATATATATAGTTCAGTTTCTTAATGAAAACAATAGAATTATACATTAATCGATCAATGTATAAGTAGATGAAACAGGGTATATGTATCCTATATCTACCTATATAAACCAAATCACTTAGCAGCAAATATTTCAATGTGTGTAATGTTTAGAGTATATATAAAGAATATGCGTTCGAACAATCCTTTCAAGTAAGTCGACGAATAAACAAGAATTGTGAAATTTCAAATTATTGTTACGTTTTTTACGTCATGTAAGTTTTATTAAAACAAGATTATTTCTCAATTTTGTATGACCTGTATATACATACACATATAAAAAAATATTAAACGTTTCTCCATCTGTACATACGTATGGATATGCGTGTGTATGTGTGTGTGCATATTATGTGAACATATATATATATATATATATATATGTCGGAATATTAAGCAGTTTAATCTAGTGTCCTAATGCACACAGGTACGGCTATCTGCCACCATCGACATATGCAACTAACATCTAGCAATGGTTTCCTCTTTTAACGGGAGTATTGTCACCAATCGTGACAAAACGAAGGAGCACGAAATAAAACAAATATATGTAAACATTTGTGCACTTGATTACATACATCTGTTATAATCATATCTCGGTCTGTTCTTAATTTTAATATGTTCATCTATCCTCTGTCTGTCTCTCTACTTATCGATCTCTAAATGTCTAGGCTCACAAATTCTGTCTGGTTTGCTTGCATGCATGCATTTATATATTTTCAAAAATGAAATGACTTTCTTATACATAAAGGTTACCACTGATCTAGGCTATGTGAGAATCAAAATAAAAATAAAAAAAGAAATGATTTTTCAGTGCTTGAATTCATTTTATTGACGCTTCTCTTTCAATTCTACATTGTGACTCTGTTTTTCAAAAATAGATGAAATATATCAGTGTGCGAAAAAGTTTCATGCGTAGTTTATTCCTTAATCGTTAGGAAAGAATAGATAGATAGATAACTGCAAAACCGATTTACATATTCGCAAACACAACCACACACGCAAATGTAGTACATACACAAACAAAAGGTATTTCGCCACAACTATTACAAGAAGTCTGATAATCTAAAAAGTAAAAGCAAACATAAAACACCACGAATAGTAGAATACATAAAATGTCGAATACAAATGAAATTCAAAGTCATTGATACGTTTCTTCGTTTTATTTATTTATTTAGTATTATTATTGTAATGTCATAGTTATATATATATATATATGTGTGTGTGTGTGTGTGTGTGTGTATGTGTGTGTGTGTGTGTGTGTGTGTGACTCTTAGAAATTAATGGATAAGATTCACCAGATAAATCGATTAAGTTTCTATCTATCTATCTATCTATCTATCTATCTATCTATCTATCTATCTATCTATCTATCTGCTTTTGTACACAGGTACACATATGTATATTTTTGTTATGGCCTGTCAATCCTCACATATTAATGTGATTATTTACTTAGTTATTTGCTAAGCAAAAAATAAAAGAAAATAAAAGAAGATCAAGAGTATGGGGCACCCAGTGAGTATCAAACTGACAAGACAAACTCTAATCATTACAATGTTTCATGTTTAAAAGTCTCTCTCTCTCTCTCTCTCTCTCTCTCTCTCTCTCTCTCTCTCTCTCTCTAAATATACATATCTATGTGTGTGTACGTGTGTGCGTGCGTGTGTGTGTGTGTTTTATGGATACACATACATTTAATTTTATTTGAAGAAATTTGATTGTAAAATATGTGGCTACCTAACATCAATATTTAAAAGAAGGAAAACTTGACTCAAAATTCCCCTCTCGATGCGCATGGAATAGAAAAGACGCATTTTATCAACATTAAATGACAATAACAGCTAATTCTTTTATTTAATGGGTTTAAATCATGGTATATGAATACAACGATTTTCAATTTTTCATTGTATTTTATATCTGCATGACAATTCATAATATCGACTCGTTATTCCCGTTCAAGTGTCATGTGATTCATTGGTGATGGACTGCTACATTCTTTATGTGACCATCTTTTCTAGGCTTGTTTGACAATTCCTTTAATGTGTCATACACATTATCGATACCTAGTTATTATTTCATATCGATGATTGTCGTATGTATTAGAAGATACTATTACTACTACTACTACTACTACTAATAATAATAATAATAATAATAATAATAATAATAATAAAAGAGTTTTGCAAGAAATGTGTCGGGGATTTCAGAGAGCCATCTGTCACTTAAAATCCAGCGATATTTACCAGGTAGTTGATATGAACATGGTCATTCTTGAAATATTAACAAGAGCAGCAATAACAGTACAATCATAAGAATTAATTATTTTGGATTTCGGAATTCAAACGTCTATTCCCACCTAATCCAGATCAGATGACCAGACTTAATCTTTGTAACCTCTGAAATTCTATCAGGTAGTCGTTGTATCTGTTTTAAAAATGTTAAGAATTTGAAAAATATTAGATATTTCTGAACCACTTTGCCAATGAAATTAAAAAGAAAAATGGATCAATGTACTCATCTCTGGTGAACTTGGAACAAAGGTTGAAAAAAAAAATGGAAATTCACAGAAGAAATGAAATCATTCGACGACATTACTAAAAGCGACTAGAATACTGAGGACATTTCTTGATTATCGCTTGCTTTCACTTGATCTCTATTAAAAGCTTTCACTTAGTATTAGAGGTAAAATTCAATCAGATATAATTATTGTAAAGGATGAATTGTCTTAATAACATTCATTATTACATTATAATCATGACACCGATAATAACACAAATAACTATGGTCATGCTGATAATAATGATGATGATTAATATTTTCGTTAATGATAACAAAGCAAGAGATTAGCACAAGTATAGAGTCAATATAAACAAATGACTAGATTAAAATATATGTAGATTCTCACATCACACATCACTCGAGTAGCATTAAATTTTGCGACAATCCCCTAATCCGTTTTTGTTCAGTAATATTATTTTTAGGAAAAATCCGTTTCCCTTTATTACGTTTTTCGTAGAATGGCTTAGTCTCATCAAACATGGTTATTATATTTATCGAAGTATGATTGAGTTGTAACCAAAAATCTTCAAGCCAATTAAGAAATGACAAATAGGGAATTTTGCGAACTGCAGAGAAAGTGTAGTCTACCACTATCCATTATATAATAGTTGTTATTAGCATTTTAAGTAAATTTTGATTACGATTCTGTAAAAGTAAAATCACAGATCCAGAGAATACCACAAGTACGAGGAAGAAATAAACATATTGTTGCGTACTACGAAAATAAATAATATACATAATTTTCTATTGTGAGTTTTGCTGGTTACATGATCATATTTATAAAAAATATTTTCAAATAAATCGTAAAACACGCATAATTAAAACAAATTCTTGATATTTAAATATCTTACTATTTGTGCATGGTTTTCAATGAATTAAAAATAGAGAAGTGAAAACATTATATTTTATCTCCATATTCCTGAAAAAAGTAAGGACTTTCTATGATAATAGCTTTCCAAATCTGTAATAGGCATTTATTTCATGAATGAAAGTTCTTATGATGATATATTCCTTGTGGTCAGTTGATTCACATTTAATTTTATCTCTCTATCTCAAGTTGTTCATATCTGATGCATTCGTGTGTTAAATAAAGCAAATCAAATACAAATTTCAAATCATTTTGGGTTTTAAATGCACATCCAATTTTATTTTTCACGCACAACATCCACAATTTGTCACCTCAGCGTTGTTACAGTCCAAAATCGGACATAAATTAACAACTATTTTATAAAGATCTACTTTATTTATTGTTAGTCATAATAAACATTAACCATTGTCGATATATGTATTTACAAGTGTATCTATAAGTTTTCTTTTTCATAGTGTACATTTCGTGTCTTTCAACATTCTTAAGATTCAACTCTTTCGCTGATACATGTGTCTGCATCCATGTTACTGACTATTGATATTTTTTTTAATTTGCCAATGTTCCATTGATCAAAAGATCCAAGCTCTAGATGTCCCTACAATCCGTAAGAAACTGCTTTGCCTAAATCACGAAGACGAGTGATTAAACACTTCAACTGACTTATGATTATAACATTCAACAGGATATAGAGCCGGATGCAAAGGGGATATATTTCACATCAATATGTTTCAATGCAGATGAATGACTCACGAAGAGAAAAAATATTCTTTTCAATTATGGCGTTACTTTTTATTCTCTCTGACTTTTTAAATTATATTTTTCCTTCAAAGGGAAGTAAAAAGAGATTGTTCAGTCCTTTCACTGTTTTTGATGTTTTAAGTTATCCTTTAGTGAACAAGACGTTTTTATATGTTTATAAGTTTCATCGTTTAATAAATTATTCTCTAATTTGTAATAATACTGTACCGATTACTAAAAGAAAAGAATAAATATAAAACTATATATGATAACGAATCTTAAAGGAAATCTGAAAATTAGTTTACACTAAGAGTATGCTTTCTAAGTTTTAATTTGAAACTGATATCAAAATATGAAAATGTTCTTCATATTTCTTAGATAGAAATAGAGCATGGAACTGTACCAATGTTGACGTTGCCAATGTGTTTGTGCTAAATCCGAAGAATGAATGTTTTTCCACGTACGTTTGTAAAAATTTAGTCTAAAAAAATCATTACTTTGAATAAATTTAATCTTTATCAGTGCACAGTTACATCACTGCTAGTAATGATAGATACTCTAAGGTTAGAATTGAAAACAAAGTCATCTAAAATTGATGATATGTAAAAAGTGAATCTAATTAAACATATAATAAAAAGTCTTTGTGCAAACTTGTTTTCCCTTGATATATTAACTGATAAGAATACGGTAATAAAGACTTACATGTCATATAAAATCAATCACCAATAAAACGATTGATATGGAAGGAAAAATTTATTCCGGTAAGTTTTTCATGTCACAGCAACTGTGTAGCCAATCTTTACGGTTATCTTTTGAAGACTTTACCAAAAGCGATCAACATTCAATGATAGATTAATTTTACGCATCATAGTTACGAAAAAAAGAGCTGGAAAAATAACTTAAATGAATGAAAAGGAGGCATCAGCGTTAGGAGACCTATACATATGTATATTAGAAAACATTTCTTACAGCCATGTACTAAATATGGTTATTGCAAAAAAGCAATACGCAACAGAAGAGTATTTTCTAAGGATATTCCAAGAAGACTTCTAAGCTATCCGTCCTAGAAATCATCAAAGATTTTATAAATCGAACCGTCGAAAATGGTGTTTTATAATAAATGATATTGATTAATTTGTAAGTTATTTTTTTGTCTTACATATCGTAATCCATGCATATCGCAATGAACGAAGAATGTTCTAAATTTAGCAGAAGTGTAATGAAAACAATAATATTGAATTAAATAAGTCACAAGGCACATACTTGGACGTAATTTGGAAGTATGATTGATTTAATTGATAATTAGTAATTTATTCGCATAATTCTACTTTTAAATGTTAAGAAAATGTTACTTGTTTGTTTTGAAAAAATTATTCACACAATTTATCTACGAGACGATGCTGAAATACTGTTGGTCTGATGCACTTCTTACGATCTGAAAAAGGGCTCAACATCATATTTTAATCTCTTCTTGTGAAAGTGGTAGGAATGAATATGAAATAGAATCGAAATAAGTATTTCAAATTTAGATTGTTGACAACCAAATACTTTCAAGCTAATACACTTTGAATAAACATTCAGTGTAGCAAACTACTGCCACTTATACTGACATATAATAACCACACTTAGTGTGCGATAAGAGATAAAAATTGAGAATTAAAATCTTTGTATTTGTTAATGCTAAACGTAACCAGAGCGTTAAGACAGGATACAGGAATCAGTGAGAGAAGGAAAGAAACTTTCAACACATTTCAGAAACTGAGATTTATTACAATGTTGGTTACATTTGAAATAACCAACAACAAATGATTTTAAAATCCTTTTAGTCAACGGCCAGTGTGCTAGCTATTCGTAAACTCCCTAATACCTAAAAAGAATAAATATTTACAGCTTGCCTGGCAGTCAAAATGTGTATTCTTCCAAATTGAATGATGGATTTCAATCGTGGCACGCATTTCCAATGAATTATGGTTGACGGGTTCAACATGGCTTCTTGCAAATGTATAACGACTGTCCTGCGCTTTGAGAGACATGCGCAGTGTATGGGGCCACGTGTTTGTGGTGACGTATCTAGCATGCCATGTTTATCATTCGATGACTGTTGCATAGTTGCCGCATCATCTAAATTTCAATTTAACTCTTTTCCTCCTCCTTTCCATCCATCATTCCTTCAGCAAGTCTCTCCGCATTATTTTCATGCAGACATCTGGATAGATGATTTACATTTTTCATTTAAATTTGTAGTGACGCTTCAATTAGTACATAGTCATCTTCTCCATGAATCAGTTGATCATCACCAATTCTATTTTGAATTCATTTTTCTTATTTCTTCCCAAGGAAAAAGCATAACTCATAACCTGACTCACACGTCCTGGTCTTCATTGTAGAGCGGGCGGGTATTGATTGATTAGTTACATACAACTCAAATGCCAACTGAAAATAATGTCCCATAACAAATTGCAAAGACGCTAAAATCTCCACAGGATCTAAATTCTGAAAGCGACAAACCGCCTCAATTTATGATTTTATTTTTTATTGTTTTGTGTTGAAAAAATCGAGAGAGAATACATGAATCTTTAGTGGAATAAAGAAAAACGTTTCCTGTCTTCTTTTTTTACTTCGATTTTTTTTTATCTCATGCATTTTTTTTTTTGTCTGTTTTGGGACAGTTTGTTATTTCTTTAATTTTATTCGTTATTCTTTAATTGATGTATTTTACTTTGCATTTATAATATAACGCATGCTGGGTGGTTTTAAATTTACATGTAAAAATTAAAATAAAGATTTATGACAAGTACATTGAGCTTCTTTGAATAAATATTTTAAACTAAATCTGAACATATTTTAAACTTAATTAAAACGGCTCGTTTTCTGTTCATAATTTCCCGTTAAAAAAGAAGAAATATATTGATACAATGACACAATTAGTACCGATGTTTTAAAAATTCACACGTTTTTTATTTAGTCATAAAAATACAGGTCGCAACATCTAATTTATGAAAAAGAAATGAACTTAAAGGGCTGCGAACGAATTTAAGATATTTCCAAACTAAGTTAGAAAATAAGACTATGAAATATTCATTACTTTTATATCACATTGGCTAAATTGTTTAATTCACAAGCATCAAAATTAAGCATAATTCCTGTAGAATAATGAATAAAGAGGATGTAAAGTTGAAAATTAAAAAAGAAAATATCACTCATAAATATGCACAAGAACAATTTTTATGGTTTTAGCAATGCTGGTGCCTTTGTATTGCTCGCTTCTACTTCAAACTATATGAACGCCTTGACACCCTCCCACACACACATACAATTCTTACGCTCTCTCTCTCTCTCTCTCTCTCTCTCTCTCTCTCTCTCTCTCTCTCTTGCTCTATTTATTAGGACCCTTAAAAACTTGCTTTGGTGTGAATTTATAACAGATTAATCCCTTAGAATTATACAAACTAAAAACCAAATTAAATTACCGTATTTGATTTTTGAGAAAAAATACTTTCCAGTGTCATTAAAATTGTTTAGTTTGAAATGCGAAATCACAACATGCTTGGAGGACAAAATCAATTTTAGTACTCAGCGTTATTCTGAAGCTTCTCATTGCAATAAGTATGATTGTTTAATACTCAGACAAACGTTTATGGTAAGTGGTTAATGCAGACTATTTGTAAGATGTGTCTCCCTTACTTCTCATGCAAATGGAAAAATACTCTTTATTTTATTGAAATTTGTTTCAGTTAGACTTTGATTTTTTCATCCATGAATTATCGGACACATTGACAAACAACAGCTCCAACATACATTATATAAATCGTACATTTTTTTTAATCATTTCACCCCGAGCCAGGCAGAAATGCAACTGATGAGCGGGGGGCTACATACCTGTAAAAAGATTAATTAGAAAAGAGTGAGGAGTACAAACTAGTTAGAAAGGAGCAATGGAAAGCTGAGAATGCAGGTGCGATGACAGATACATAGGTGGAGAGAAAGGGAAGGATATACGGGGGTGGGGAGAGAGCTAGAGTCCAGTGCTTAATAGATGAGTATTGGCATTGCATTTAAATTTCTGGAGGTTGTAGCCATCAGGAAAGCAAGAATATGGGAGCGGTTCCACAGGCGGGAAGTGCGAGAGAAGAAGCTGAGGGGTAGAACTGTCGTCTGCATTTGGCTAACCTGACTGTGAATGGGTGGGACCCAGTTGCCAGTCTGGTTGCACGAGTAAACACCTGTTGAGGAGGCACCAGTGACTTAAGTTCGTCTGAGCAGAAGCCATGAAAGTATTTATAGAACAGACAAAGGGAGGCCACATTTCGACGATGGGGAAGTGGCTGCAGTCGAGCCGCCAGGTCAGTACCTATCACATTACAGACTCTCCTTTAAAGCCTGTCGAGAACACTGAGGAGAACGGTAGGGGCGCCTGACCATAAATGGCAGCAGTACTCTATGCACGGACGGATGGTTGACTTGTATATATGCAGGATGGATTCAGGCGGAAAAAACATCCTGGATCGACATAGTGACCCAACCTTCTTAGCAGTAGATTTAGCTAGCCGTAACTGTCTTCTATCGATATTCGGGAAAGTATTCGAGGCCATAATCAGTGCTGAAATAGTTCAACATCTCACTGCCCACAAACTCTTCTCTGACAGGCAATATGGCTTCCGCTTTGCCAGGTCTACGGCCGACTTGCTAACAACCGTAACGAAGTACATGCTCCAGGCCCTTGATGAGTCTGACGAGGCTCGCGTGGTTGCTCTAGACATCCTTTCGACAGGGTTTGGCACTCTAGCCTCCTATGCAAGCTACGGGGTTACAGTATTACCGGTCGCCTGCTTGACCTAATCCAATCTTTTTTAAATAACCGCAAAATGAAGGTCGTTTTGAATGGGCGTGCCTCTTCATCCTACATTATCTTTGGGATATCTGTCTGACTATCAGCAGAATGAAAAGTGCATTTAAAGAAGATAAGACTAGGATAAATTTACCTCATGTTTGATGCAATCTGAACCTTACGGTGAAAGCAAAAGAAACCAACTGACCTGTCGATTAAACTTTATTGTTATAACAGAACAGTGAAACAATCTGTGCAAAGAGACGTTATTTAATGTTTGAAAGTGCTTCATAACCTTTAATAAGACGTTGAGTTAATAATAATTAGATATAAAGTTTACATTTCAACAAATATGCTTATGATAATGAGATGTTACGTTTTAATAATTTATGTAAATAAGTTGATAGAATGAACATTTTTATACAAGCCATGAGGTTCGCATTTTCCATAATAATATCTATGTTTAATATTATTTAGTTTTTATTTGGACTATAGCAAGTATAATTTTCTATTTCAACATTTTTATTAAGGCATTATCAATTTATACTATAAAATTATTATGTCAGTATGAAACTCTTTTCTTCATTCCAAAATATCAGTTTCTAAGTAATTTTCAAATAAAGAATGTTGTTTTTTCTAGTTAAAGATACACATTGCAGTAATCATTGAAATATTACACATCCACTAATAATGGATGTATCGATCATAAACATTTATTTTCCTTAATATTGTATGTCGCTGCAATGCTTATATAGATCAGATTTAAAGCGCTTAATTTTCATTTGAAACCACATAGTATTGAGTTTTCTTGTATGAAATGACCTTTAACACGATCTTGGCATCGAAGTTATTAATGTTTAATAAATTCACTGCGGAAGATTATCATTCATTGATAGATATGGACATTGTGCGTTGTATCTTGGTATCAAGACGATGAGGGGGGGTACGCTATTGTGGGTACTTCAAGAATTGTACATAAATATGTAGACGGTTTAACAGTAACAGCAATTCTGAGGATGATCTGGAGTAGGTCAAGAATGGTCTTCACGGTAATACTGCAACATACAATTCAGACAAGTGCATATGTCTGGTGTCATCGATTTTATCTGGTGCCAAATTGAACCGATAAAGGGTTTTATGATTTTAGTGAGAGAACTCATCTCTAGCAGCATTATCAACGTAAAATAAGTCATGTGAAAGCCAAAACAAAGTTAACTTCTAAGTTGATGAATGAGAGTATGATAAAGATGTTCATACGAAAAAAAATGCAGAGATGAAAAACATTTTATTGTTGTTTTGGTAATGGAATCATAATATTGTTATAGTTGGTGTTTTTTTTTGTAAAAGAAAGAATCACTGTAGTTTTGATATCTCACTAGTCAACAAGATGATGACGAGAAATTCGACATATCGACTTTTACCCTTTTGTAACGAAGTTAATCGCATAGATCCAAATAACGCTAATCGGAATCATCAAATATAAAAATATCTAACATTTATATTTTATTAAAAAATTTAAGTGCTAGATATTTTTTCAGAGTCTGTGTATAAATCGATAAGATAATGTTTGAAATCTTTCAAAAATAATCTTTTTAATTAATGGCATAAAATGTCCAATGACTTAATATCTGAGGTTAATACCGATGTATTTGGGGAAATTTTCTGAAAAGTCTACGACAAAAGCTTGCGGTCATATATGGGGATACCAAAGTATCTTCTTCTTGACTACTTCGATTCAATTTAGTTTGATACAAAATTTGCTACGGGATTATTTTCGGGGAGTTGATAACTGTACATTTTGCAAGTAAAGGTGGTGAGATAATTCTGTTTTGCCATCATTGTAACAGAGAGAATGCAGAATAAACAGCTAAAATAAATCAAGAAAAACAATTTCCAGGACAAAATTTTGCCAAAATACAAAATAAACAAAAGCATTCGTGTCAAATCCTTCCGCGTTAAACACGTCGTTCGACTTGTTATAGTTGTCAGCAAATTTTCCAGTTTTCCGTTTTTAGAAAAATCCATCTGCGTGGTTTTCTGATATATCTGAAGCTTTTTTTTTTTTTAGAGAAACTATAAGAAAATTCAGCATAAGCGATGTCAACCATATTTTTAAAGTTCTGCTTCGTAACTTTTTACATTTACTTACTGAAAATTGAAAAAGAGCAAGGAAAAAAAAGAAGGAAGTCCTACAAATGTTTATCATGTTAAATTTATTACTCTTCTTTCGGTTTCCGAACCATGCGTTCTATGTGCCTGGTTGAATGCGTATGTGTGTGTGTGTGTTTGTGTGTGTGTGTGTGTGTGTGTGTGTGTGAGAGAGAGAGAGAGAGGGAGAGAGAGAGAAAGAGAAAGTGGAGGAGAGAAGGAAAAAGTGAGTAAGCGAGACAAAAGACAGTATTTTCAAAATTGAAAGGTTTTCTTTGAGGTTTCCCATGCAGACTAGTGACATTACATGTTTTTTAGTTGTTTTGTTCTTTACGACAACGATAACGATTAATCGCTTCATTTTATTTCTAGCAGAGGCCATGAAATTAAATATAGTACTTTGAATCATAAAAATTGCTTTCGATATTCAACCCTTAAATATTAATGCCTTTTCATTATAACACTGCCAAATGTGCATTTATAACATAATATTATAATAAAACAAGAAAATATCAATGAAAATTCTATTACTACAACAGATAATAAGTTCTTTGTGCTGTTAACAGTGGATGCAACTAAAAGATTACAGAAAAAATCCGTGAGAACCGCAAAGAACAAATTAAGCTCAAGTGATTTGCTTTAGAGTTAATTCTAAAAGTCTTAAAATGATAACAGCTATAAAGTGCATGAATTAATTTAATTATGTAGGAATTTGATGAGAAACATAATCTTCCATAATAATATTTTGCATAAATTGTAACAGTCAAGAAAACCGATATTCTCTGCATTTGTCTATACTTCCGAGATGAGGTAGTATTTACATTATTTTTTGTCCTCATCTTTATTGCTATATTCACGACGTTTCGGCCGTTGTATATCCCGGCCTTCTTCAGGTAATTAAAATTTCGAACCGAACCCTTTATTTTGAACACTCGAGTATATTGTATACTGAAAAAATAGCTTAGAGAGTTGAGTTAAAAGGAAGTAACTAAGAAATCCAGAAGTGGTATGGCACATGGAACGAGAACAATATACCTCAGTGATCATAATAAAGTGTTTAGTTCCAAATTCTAATCACCTGAAGAAGGCTGGAATGTACAACTGCCGAAACTTTGTAAATATGGCAATAAAGATGAGAACAATAGTCGGAACAATGTAAATAATGCCGATATTCTCTACATTAAAAAAGAAAGCATTGGTGCACACGGAAATATGAACTACGGAATTGGGTATAATTAATAGTTAAAGAAAGTTTATTTAATCTCGATTTATATAAACGTGGTGATTAAGTTCTGTCAGGAAATAGAAACACTAATTTCAAAAGAGGCGTTGGCACTTACCAGATTGAAAAGAAGTGCATACTTTACTTTGTAATTGATAGCGGCATAAAAATGGGATAATTAATCAGCTGTCCTTGAGTGGTAAATCGGCGGTAGGTCTCGGTGGGTGGCAGGTCTCGAATTCGAAACCGATTCGTTACAAACTGAGATTGTTGTTCGCACTAAGAGAGAATGAGCTTGCTTGATTGGTAAGAGAGATTTTAAAACAGAAAACAAGAAGGAAGCCAAATTAATATTTTGAAAGTGATAGCTTAAAGAATGACACGTGTCTTATATAAAGATTTTATAAATGCAAAAATTCTGGAAGAAAAGAAGTGAAATATTTCAATGAAACTCTCCAGGATCATATATACTTTTTTTTAAAGTAAATTAATTTCAGCGGCATTCGTAGTCGTAAGGCGATGCTTAACAGTGTTTGTGTCAAAACCGTTAAAAGTAAACCTGATCGCTAAAGATTGCTTCAGAAAAGTGGCTTTGCACCAAAGCTAAATGTATCTATGCAATACTTTATTTTGCAAGACATTGATAGAAATACATAATCTTATGGGATGCTACATAAACATAGTATTGTATCAAATTTGGTCTTCACTCGCTTGAATATTGATTGAACATTTGAAAATCTGAGTAGAAATCGTTCAAACCATTTCATCATTTCTCGAGTAATGTAAGAAATAAAAAAAACTTTTCGTATTTCGTATGAATTTATTAGTTTTCTGAATTTTAAAAATAGGTTTTTTAAAATGCATTTATGAATATTGCATAGATATTCAAATTTACTGATTAATTTGTTTATAGGGAGCTTAATTACTCAGTAGAAATATGTTTTTCTTGTACATATGTTTTCGAATTTGCTCTTTATTTCTATCACCAAACTGAATTAAATAAAAGCTTTATAAATCTTCTGTATAAAACATTGCGATCGATAGTGTAATGAGGAAAAATTTGTCAGTTTGTTTGGTTTGATAAAAAGTAGTTTTAGAAAATTGTCTTCATTTTGTCTATGAATATTGAGAGTACCTGAAATATGAATCGAAAAATTTATACAGGTTACGAAAAGTCGATGATATTTTTTAATATACGGAGAACGCTTCGAAAGTAATGCCTCATTTATTTTTACGGAAACTACAATATATACAGGAAATAGAATAATAATTTTAAATAGAGTCAGTTTTCAGCAACTATTTCTGCTCATAGTTACCGCCATTAGTTATGCACTTTCGCCTGCGATAAATAAGAGCCTGAACACTCTGTCCGTGAACAAGGCATGTCAACGCTTCACTCTCATCACTAGTGAATCACATTACACACTGCCTGTGTCCACATCCATTGTATACTCTTCGTAAACTTTCAGTAAGCGTTATTGAATGTCAGTGGGTGTAATGTCATCGAAAGAACCTTTTGACACACTTCTGCTTCATATATAAATTCATATCAGACTCTATTTTGCCATTTTTATCTGTCACGAGTCATAAAATATTATGAGTTATTGGTGATGACGAAGAGAGAGAGGAATATTTTGCAAAGAAAATTGTCTTTCGAGAAGTTAATGAAAGTGAACATGAATGAAGATTTACGTCAAAGCTTCTAAATTTATAAACGAAGTAGTCGAGAAGAAGATACTTTGGTCTTCCCATATATGACCACAAGCTTTTGCAGTAGACTTTACAGAAATTTTTCACAAATACATCGTTATTAACCTCAGATATTAAGTAATGTTTTTATTTTTTATCTTTAATAAAACGAAAACGTGCTGTCGATGAAATCAATTTCACTTGAGAATGACAGACAATATACTCTGAACTTAAAATCTCCCGGATCAAAGAACATTTTAATTCTATTAAAGACATATAGAAATCAAAGGAAGATTATTTCGTCTTATAAAATATGTAATTCCGACGTGAAAAAAATTAATTAGAAATGCTTTTTGAAATTATGATTATTGAATTAAATTTTTTTAGGGGTTCAAGTTATATCGAGAAATTAATATATTTCTGTATATAAAATGTTATGATCATAAAGTGTTTACAAAGGCATTTGATAATTAACAGGCATTTTAATAAATTGTGTTAAAACTGATCAACATGCTTCAGCGAAGATTTTAATTGTGATTTTTAATACAATATTAGCACATGCGCTAATTAGGTTCAGGGCAGATGACTTGTTGAGGTTTTGAATAATGATGGGTTAAAATTAAAACTTTTTTAGATATTCGAATTAAAATAATTTCTGTGGAAGCTAATATAGAAAGAGTTATGTAAGGAGATGCTAAAAGTTCTTTACTCGACATATTTCCCGATATCTAAAAGTTATTGTGTCACTTGAGCTGGAAAGAGTATTATTTTATATTCTCGCTATTTGTAGGATTTTAGCGTTTATTCGCTAATACTTCCAATCATATCAACAGTAAGTGCTAAATTTTCAAGCATTGATACCGGGTCATCATGGACTTCCTTTTCCGGCAAGAGAACATTTCAATGGAATTCACGAGTTTATGTTGTAACCATTGAGTGACAATTTGTGTCATACTCAGCTGAAAAAAATCGTTGTACCAATTTCAGTCGAGAAAGTTTTAAGATGCAGCACAATCTGGGCGGCTTCAATTCCTGAAATTGTTGACTATGGTCATGGTTTAATTTTGGCAAGTCGATGAATCTCGACAAAATGAATTAATGAGACAGGAAATGTCTTGGGTTTTTAGAATTCATGGACAGTTCACTATGTACAAGCTGCCAGCCAAGTAAATGGCAAAATGTCTGAATATAGACAAGAAACAATATCGATTGGAAGTCTTCGTTGATTTTGCAGCATTTACAGCGATCTTGTGATACTTTGACACATGTCTACACCACTATCCACTATGATCCGGGTACCAAACAGTAGCAGTAGTTGTCTACGGTGGAAGAAATTTAAAACCCAAGATTCAACAAGAAAAATGGCCTCGATATTTTATTTTATTTTTGCAATAAAGAAATATATATATATATATATATATATATATATATATATATATATATATATATATATATATATATATTACTACCTTTAGAAAAGCCAAATATTTAAGGAAAAATACTAATTTAATTAAGATATACCAATTACAAAAATATTAAAAGAAAAACGGTGATGATAGCTGTGGAAAGAATAATATAGCTGCTCATATGTTTTAAAGAATTTGCAGTTTAAATACACAGACCATCCACGCTATTCACCAGATCATGTTCCATTTGATTATTTCCTGTTTTCCAACTTTAAAAAGAGTTTGAAAGGAAAGAAATTTCATAATAATTCAGAAGTGATAGCAGCAGCAAAGAAGTATTTCAATGAACAAACGCCAGAATTTTAAAAAATAATTTTCGGATGGATTTAAGAAATTTGAGAAAAAAAAATTTAAAATGTTAAATTGCAGTGTGAATATTTGAAAAAAGATGTATGACTCAATGTTATTGCTTTATTGGTCGGGCCGAGAACTTTTTAGGACTCCCTCGTATAATAAAATACAAATGAATTCGAACAGGATTTTCAGGATTTAATTAAAAATATATTTCTATGTTTTATTTTTCATGTGAAATATTTTTCTTAGTTTTATTATCGAGAACTTTCTGATAAGAAGAAACATTGCAAATGCGAAATGAATTACAAATAAAACGTTTATAACATTCATATTGAAATATATCGAGATTTTGTTTGACCAAGCGTTTCCACCATATGTAATAATGTATATACTTCTTTTGTGACATAGCCATTCATGTCGAAGGAGATCACGACTTTCCACAACTTCCTGTAATTTGTTGCTCTGGGTAACTTTTGATTCTTTAATCTCTTTGTTCTTTTTCTACCATCCATGTTCACAAATTCGTTAAGTCGGTTATACGCTGTTTCCATCTGCTCTACCTCTCTTCTGTGAGTGTTAGATTCTCCAAGATTCCTCATTATAAGTCAAAAAAATCCAAAGGTTTATTTCTGATTGTAAGTAAAAGTGTCCTTTTAGTTCCTATTTTGCTTAACATTTTCTTCGTCCACACTTGTTCTAGCTGTGGTATTCTCAACATTTATAGGTAAAATCACAACTCTATCGTTTCAAGCCTCTTCTTCATCTGTGAAAAGATTGCCAGATATTTACTGCTATTTAGATTATACATTACACAGCAGTTCAGCCCTCTTTATTTTGTTAAGTTTAGGAAAAGCATCTTTCGCTATTTCCTCTTCCGTTGGGTGTTACGACACTACCCAGATAGTCAAACTTCTATACTTGCTTGCTTTTGACATCCTCGGTATATAACCTTTACTCTGAGCAGTTTATTTTACCTATAACCATGCGATCTTGCAGTTAATTTTTTTCTTGATTTCTTTTACTATCTTATCTTACAGTTTTTTCAGTTTTCCTTTAGAGTCTGCCATCAACAGAGTACTATCAGTTTATTTTTTGTTATTAGGATTATATATACCAATATTTGTTACTAGTGGATCTTCTAGTTTTTTCATGCGTTTTCCGCGTTAAATGTTACAGATTATTTTAATATATTTCTTAAATAATTTAAGTTTTCCTATCAGTTCAAATAGATTTTTATCGTACCTTCTCAAATGCTTTTGCATAATGTATAAAACTCAGTTACAAGTTTTCTGAATTTCTACTGCTCTCTCTCTCTTTCATAGCATTCTGATCATAAGTATAATATTTCTTGTTCCATCATTTTAAACAATGCCACACTGTTCTTGCTTTATTTCTTGTCATATTTGTTACAACCTCTATTAATTAGAATCCTAATTATAAGTTTAGTCATGTGATTAATTAAGTTAGTTATTCTAATGAAGTTTGTATTAATTTGCACCAGGCTTTTTTGTCATCCCTAGGAAGATAGGTTTACTGAGGTCTGCCGATATTTCACCGTTGTCATATACTACCCTTAATACTTCAGTAATCTTTCGATTTCGAAATCGTTTATGGCTGACAGAATCTGTCGCAATCATATATAATCTCACAGCTTTGTTTCTGTCCTGCTATTTATTTTATTTTTTATGCATGTCTGATTTGTCCATGTTTCGTAGTGTTTCCATCTCTTCCAACTCCTTGAGTCATTCATTTTTTGCTTACTTATATTTCTTTTTAATCACTTTTCTCATCATTCTATATTCTTTGACATTTTTTGCATTATCTGCAGTCTCTTTTTTGTTAGTTCGAGAATTTCATGTCACCTTTTTAATTGTCTTTGGATGATCCACTTTGCCGATAACACAAGCGTTTTCATCAAAATGTTCCATTTCGAGATACATCTTTTTAGCTTTTATAGTTGTTCTTATCTACCTCAGCATATATATTTTTACAGACTGAGTCGTTCTGTAGTATTGTAATTTCTGCGATACTCTGTTATTTCATAATTACTTTGCAAATAACTGGAAAGTGTGCGGTTCTACATTCTTTTCATGATTCTTAGGTAGTCACTCTGGTTGTTTTAGTTCCCACATGAACATTTCCATGTCCATCAGCGTCTTGTGGGATCTTGAAACCCGGTGTTGACTACTACTTAGTCATTTGCTGTGAACCAGTTTTTATCCGCATTCTTTATTCTTACCAGTTGTATACACGCGTTTAATGCCATACAAATTAGTTGCATCTTTGTAAAACTAGTAAACCTGTTATTACGAGTTCTAAGATCAATGTAGATTATAGTAAATAATTATTTGTTCTTTTTTAACGAATTTCCTTTTACAATCGATAACATATTTACTTAAAATCTACAAACCATAAATTTAGTATTGGTGTCTATATACAATGGAAATCGTTTCAAAATCTATACTACAATTTTTAAAATTGATTTCAATAATTTGTTATTATTGCCTTTATTTTTTGAATGCTTTAATTCAGTATTTACAAGAGTAAGTTTTCATTTGTTTTTCTTCAGGATCGTTCAATGTTGTATTAGTGCAATTAGTATACAGCCAAATTTGGGATTTAATTAGATTACTACTAAATAAATCCTTCGACTGGTGTTTTTAAACAAATATTCAGTAAAACTTATGCATATTCATTAATTAAATTTTTCAAATGATACTTTTATCTGATTTAAATGTAATGCTGAGATCATTTTAACTTCTTAATAAAACATTTGTTTTAATTATGAAACGATCTAGAAGTAAAACGTGCTTTTAAGTTTACTTTTGTTAAAAAAAATAAGATTGGTAGTGCATTTCAACTCTTTGAATTTATTGTTGTATAGAAAAATAGAAAGCGTCTTCTAGGGAAATATCTGTGAGAGAATTATAAAAATATATCTGAAAATAGTTAGAAACTGTTTTTACTAATATTTGTGCTTTTTAATATTGAACTTTTTAAATGACATACATTTCAAAATGAAATTTCAGAAATAAAATATGAAATATTAGAGGATACTATCACTATTTCGTAATACCATAGCTAATCCCCATTGTAGACGCCTACTCAGGAACACTTGTGTTGGTTCAACATCCACAGAGCCCACTTGTGGTTTATACTACAACTATGCTGAGCAGACCTTAGTTACAGTTTTTGGCAGTGAGCTCGTTACCTAGCGTGAACAACAGTCTGAACAAGGCTAGGACGCTCAAATCCTCGGTCACGATGACTTGTGCCTTCAAACTAGTACAACCATCAACGACTCCTCAAAGAGAGCCGTCTACTCAGTCTCACTCACAAGGCTTGGATTAACCGGTGGTATGGTTTTCAGGCACTTTCCAAAGGTGCCACACGCTGGGATCGACTCAAGAAGTTGCCTTCCTGACAAATCGAGCATGGTGAGATTCGAACCCGGGCTTCATGGTCAGACAGCTAATGTTCTAAGCACTAAGCCACACGCCCACACGCCATACATACATATATTGATGTTATCGATAAAACAGCTGTCCTACACCAAGAAAACAACAAAAGCAAACTACCGATCCTCGAGGCAAAATTCATTAAAAAAACTTAAGGCTTCAATTAATAGAATCAGCTATGAATACTGTAGTAATGTTCTAAAATGTTTATAGAAAGAACAGTTTTTTCATGCTTTCACACGTGCATGACTTCATGCTTTCATGACTTTCATGCTTTCACACGTGCATTACAACATATAAAAATATCCATTTCGGATAATTTTCACGTTCTAATGAACGCTAAACAATTTATCAACCGTTATATTTGAAGCAAGAAGAAAATGTATAGTAATTTTTAGCAACACAGTTTGGCGATTATTTTTTGTTACCCCTCGGAAGGAAATTGAAAGTGCTTGGGAACATCGAGAAATGAATAACATCAACGTTACAGCTCATTTCTTACATCACTCAATTATAATACGCGAAAGATTATCCGTGAGTATAAACGGATTTTATTAAAAATAAGCTAACACAATGTTTGCAATTTATTTAATCTGACATGTCTAAAAGAAAATTTGCTGCACACACACACACACACACACACACACACACACACACACACACACACACACACATATATATATATATATATATATATATATATATAGATATATGTCATATTTTGCATAGTGTAAATTTTTATTTAGGTACGATAGGTGTAAATAAAGTTCGGAAACAGTCACAAAAGTTAATATATTCCGCCAAAGTCTGCAAAAGTATACTTATTTGAACATTTATAAAAATTTGGAGGAGTAAAGCAACTCCTCATCAACTATAGTACGTGGAAAAATTTGGCTAGTAACATGTCATCCTATAACTACTAAAAATGATTAATATTTTTGCTTAATGCCTTTAATATTCTTAGAAAATCTAATAAAATGAGTGACACTGGCAACATACTGAAATTATTAAAATTGACTTGAGGTCTGGGTAATAATAATATCAGGCCAAGTTATCATTCGTAAAATTAATTCATGGCGCCAATTGCGTGATGGATACGTACTCGAGTAATTTGTTTTGAGCAGCATGTCAGTAAATCACGTGATTGGGTCAACAACCATTATAGACTTCCAATGGGTTGAAGCCCTACCATCCAAGTACAGTCAATACATTTTCAAAATTATACCATTTTTCATTCTTGGCAGCGCCTGAAAGAAGACAAGTGGATATTTACAGCATAACGTTTCACATAATTTGCCAATAGATAGATAGATAGATAGATAGATAGATAGATAGATAGATAGATAGATAGATTTCAATCTCTCTCTCTCTCTCTCTCTCTTTATATATATATATATATATATATATAATCGGATATCTAAACCGTGTGCTTAATACCGGAGATAGAGCAAGTGTCGATATTATCTATGTAAGACAATCGACGCAGCATTTATATATATATATATATAAATTGTGTGTGTGTGTGTGTGTAATTATATAAAAATAAATAATAAACCTAGCTATCAATACAAGCAATTAGTATACGTGAAATGATATCGTTTAATGTCTTTCAAATTTAACAGTACTCAATATTAGACTAGAGTTCGTGCATGGAGTACTGCTGCCATTTATGGTCAGGTGCCCCTGCTGTTCTCCTCAGTGTTCTTGACAAGCTCCAAAGAAGAGTCTGTAATGTGATAGGTACTGATCTGGCGACTCGACTGCAGCCACTTTCCCATCGTCGAAATGTGGCCTCTCTCTGTCTCTTCTATAAATACTTTCATGGCTTCTGCTCGGATGAGCTTAAGTCACTGATGCCTCCTCAACAGGTGTTTACCCGTGCAACCAGACTGGCAACTGGGTCCACCCGTTCACAGTCAGGTTAGCCAAATGCAGACGACAATTCTACTCCTGCAGCTTCCTCTCTCGCACTTCCCGCCTGTGGAACTCACTCCCGTATTCTTGCTTTCCTGACGGCTACGACCTCCAGAAATTTAAATGCAAAGTTAATACTCACCTACTAACCACTGGACTCTAGCTCTCTCTCCTCCCCTGTATAATCTTCACTTTCTCTCCGCCCATGTATCTGTCATTGCACCTGCTTTCTCAGCTTTCTATTGTTCCTTTCTAACTAGTTTGTACTCCTCACTCTTTTCTAATTAATCTTTCTACATTTATGTAACCCCCTGCACATCAGTGGCGTTTCTGCCTTGCTCGGGGTGAAATGATTTTAAAAAAAAAAGAGTGATAATTATTATATTATCAAATTTAATGTAATAGTGTTCAGTACTTATTAACGTTCGACTCAAAAGTTCCGTAATTTTCAATCATTCATCGGGACTTTCGACATGAAGAATTGCAAATTATCGCACAAAATCTACTTAATCATTTTATAAATGCAGACTTATGTACGCTATCAAATTTAAATTTTACTGTTCCAACTGTCAATTTTTAGCGAGCTCTTTTCAACAGTTGGTTAGCCAAATAATCATATCAAAACGTTATTATATTTAATTTAATAATAATAATAATAATAATAATAATAATAATAATAATAATTATTATTATTATTATTGTGTCATTTTTCATCATATTTCGATTTCTGCTTTGGTCTCACTACCAACCAAGTCTGCGGGGAGACCTAAGGCAGGTAGTGGCGTGTTGTTATGGCTCCATTTCATGTTTTTCTATCTTCCCTATCATCCTCAGCATTACATAGATAAAGTTTTCCTTAGTGTGTGGGCTGTACTTAATAAGACAATTTTTTGTATATCTCTTAAGCTGGGGTTTCCAGGGATTCTTTCAATGTGTTGTTTTGTTCCATTTTTTATCATTCCAAGTGCACCTACTATCACTGGCACAACTCTTGTTTTCAATTTCCACATTTTTTCTATTTCAATTTCCAGGTCTTTATATTTTGACAGTTTTTCAAATTCCTTGATTGCTATTATTATTATGTCATTTTTCATCATATTTCGATTTCTGCTTTGGTCTCACTACCAACCAAGTCTGCGGGGAGACCTAAGGCAAGTAGTGGCGTGTTGTTATGGCTCCATTTCATGTTTTTCTATCTTCCCTATCATCCTCAGCATTACATAGATAAAGTTTTCCTTAGTGTGTGGGCTGTACTTAATAAGACAATTTTTTGTATGTCTCTTAAGCTGGGGTTTCCAGGGATTCTTTCAATGTGCTGTTTTGTTCCATTTTTTATCATTCCAAGTGCACCTACTATCACTGGCACAACTCTTGTTTTCAATTTCCACATTTTTTCTATTTCAATTTCCAGGTCTTTATATTTTGACAGTTTTTCAAATTCCTTGATTGCTATGTTACAATCCGCTGGACAAGCCATATCAATTAATAGACAAGTTTTCTCCTTCTGGTTTTTAACAATAATTTCTCCTTCTGCTTTTTAACAATAATGTTATTATTATTATTATTATTATTATTATTATTATTATTATTATTATTATTATATATGTGTGTGTGTTGAGAGTTACATTCAAAACGTGAGAAAATATTTACAAGATATTTATGAAAGCTACGTTGTACAAAGAAATGTATCACACCAAAATGCTTTCTTTTTTGGTGTAAATATATTTTCATTTTTAATTTATTCTTTATAATTGAATGGGATGGGAGTGTATCTATTAATCTATCTATAGAAGAAAAAAGTGCGAGAAGCCGTGAATGTTTTGTTTAAAGTGTAGATTAATTATTATTATTATTATTATTATAAATATTACTTGCTTTTTGTATGATATATTAAATGTCCATAAATGGTATTTGTGTCAAGACTCGTGTTTCGAGTCCAAAGTTGACTCTCTTCAGGCGAATAAACTTGTGACTTTACATATCTAGATCAATTTGTCTTTCTGGTTTCCTAACATGCATCCCATAGCTTTCCGTCAGACTTCTATTTTTCTGATTATATATATATTTGAACTGTTGGCCACACATTATTGCTATATTCCCGACCTACAACGGCCGAAACTTTGTGAAATACAACTATAGCTGTTTCGCTTTTTAACACAGAATACATATTTAGGGTTATGCAGTGTTTCAATATTTACAAACTACATAAAATTATTGCTTGAAGTGTTATTATTGGAGAAAAGACTGGACACTAAAATATTTGCAACAATCTCCTGATGTAAACGTTTCATTGATTATGTAACGATTGCATAATTATGCAAGCGTTAAAAATTCATTAAAATTCAATGGGCATCGAAACATATGTTTTATTCGTTATGAAATAATATTTTCAGGAAATCGATCCAACATCAATATCAAATAGGAGAAATCATTTGTATTTAATGAAGAAAAAAAGAAAAACGAAGATATTTGATAAGGCCTGACAATTGTCAATGTTTGAAAGAGCTGCTAAAACTAATTTGCTCATTTACAGCATTAGAAGGCATAACATCTCTCCCGTCTCCAACCCGCCACACTCATACGCGCGTGCAAATAGACACACATTTTTAAAAAAATTTCTTTGGAGAGACAGATGAATAGACAGATGTGTGTTACATTAGCATAGAAAACAAATAATCATCTTTCAACTGCTGTGCAAATAACATTAACAATAATTCGGACAAAAAACCTCGTCATGCTATTTCCAGCTTTGCGCCATGTACATTGCAATAAATTGGCATTTCTTCATTCGATTGTAAGAACAATGGCTCTTCTTGTAATTAATCTCTCACCTCTTCTTTTCCATTCCTTTTTATCTTTTCTTGTTTCACATTTTTTTTTTTGCTTTATCTCTTTGCACTTTTTTCTGTCTTCCTTATAATTTTATTTCTTCCATTTACTCTTTCTTTCCTTTTTATTACACCTTCCTCACACGCTTCCCTTATTTTTGCGCCAGACTTCTTCCTTTCGTATATTCCCTATCTTATTATTTTCCTCCTTCATATTGCTCTCATATCCAACCGTTTCCGAACTTGTATAAGTTATTCCATGAATATACTTAATGTCTGTTTAAATGATTTGAAATTGAATAAAATTTATGATGATATGATTATATATTAAACACGATATCGTATGGCAGCACTGAGGAAAAAACTCACTAACTGCAGGATAAACAATCTACTCAATGTCCGAAAACAGGTATTCTTATATAAATGGTTTTGTTTTGTTTTGTTTTGTTTTGCGTGCGTGCGTGCGTGCGTGCGCCTAAAACAATTTTGATCCATTTCATTCATAAATGTTCCAGCGCATTTTTCTTTCCATTTATCATATGTCTTTCTTCATTCACGTACCTATTTTTCTGCTTACCTTTTCCTTTTTTCCAACCATGTAAGCACAGACATATTTCTTTTTTTGATTGTTAATATTTCTTGCAAAGATTTTGTTTTAATTTTAACTGCCATCAACGTTAGAGAGAGATAACTCATGACTAGCAAAGAGTCTTCGCACAAAGAAAAAAGAATGATATACCCCAGTGATCGTAATAAAGGGCTCGGTTCGAAATTCCTAGCACCTGAAGAAGGTTGGAGTGTACAACAGCCGAAACGTAGTACAAATGGTAACAAAGACGAGGACAATTGTCCGAATAATGTAAATAGTGTAAATAATTATTTTTCAATTCATTGATTAAGACCACTTTCGATCCTCAGAAGTGGATTCTCTTCTTAAATCACAAAAATAAGTTAGGAAATGCATTAAATGAAAAATATTTTGTCCTTGAAAATTAAAAAAAATCTCTTTCCCCCATTTTTCTACAAAGTGACATGCTATAGATTATCACGTGTTTGGATATATACAAGAGGAATTTAAAAGGTTTTCGGCCTGACTATAAAGCTCATTAAAAACATCTGATACTTGATCATTTGTTGTATTCACCTTAAATATAAAAATGAAACGAGTTCATAACTAAAGAAAATTGCTCATAACTGAAGCAAATTTTCCGCTTTTTAGGATTTAATCACTTGGCGATTATGACAACGTATGTGCGTTGCGATGCAGTGGATAACGGCTCGGAACGAGAAACCGGGGAGCCGAGTTCGAATTCCAGTTGAGTTCCCCGCATTCACTTACGCCGCAAATACCCTTGGGAATTGTATTAATCCGTCTCTTTCCTCCAGTTATTGGTTATATAACAGGACAGATTGTGTTCTATAGCCTTGGCTGGCAACCAGTCTACCGCAGAAAATAATGGCAACCTACTGCGATTTAATCTTCTGGCCACTCAGTCATGTCTCTTTCGAGACATGATCACCCAAGCGTGTATCACATATGGCACTTAAGTGACTAATTATGACAACAATTATAAATAAATTTGTAAAATTCTTTTAAACTACTACTTCTACTATTATTGCGTCATTTTCATCATAGTTCGATTTCTACTATGGTCACACTACCTGCCTATGGTCACACTACCTACCTACGATTTCTGCTATGGTCACACTACCTACCGGAAATAACTCTACGGCTTGTTATCGGATTTTTTAAAAATAAAAGTAAATGTCATGTTTAAATTCACAAGTGAATCCATGATATCACAAGAACATTTACTGACAAAGAAGAACACAATTTCGTTTATTCATGCTTTTTTCTTACTACTGCTGGAAAATCTTCTGCCCAGTCAGTCATGTCTCTTTCGAGACATGATCGCCCAAAGCGTGTATCACGTATGGCCCTTAACTGACATTACAAATATATGCTGTCTCTAAAAATGAACTCCTTGGATTTTTATCTTGATTATTATCATTTTCCTAATGATCTGTCTGTACATACATTTGATTACATACAAACCGTATTTATACAAGGATGGCTTAATTAACAAGTCTCTCTACAGGGTACCCATCAGCACATGTTGATGTTTATAAGTCTCCTAGTGTGGCCAGTTGGAAATTTACTGAAAGGAATCTTTCAAACATGCTATGTGGATATATATTTCTGCTATGTTAATGTAACGATTTCTAAGTGTATGAAGGAGCTGTATCATCGCTTTGATCTAAATGTTTCATCAACTGTTATTATACCTGATTAACTCACATTAAATATATGATTTGGAGGTTTAGTATTTTTTCATTTCATTTGATTTTAAATAGAATGACTAAATTTTGTTTAATGTCTTAACAATTACTTTATAAAAGACATGCGCCAAAAATGGGTTTTAGCAAAACTTGTGCTTTTTATGACTGGAATATATTTTCCTTCAAATATCTAATTTTTTTTTTCAAGTATTAAAATTTGAATTTAACCTGCAAACGAAAGTTAATAAACATTAAATTTGATCCAATGATGATTTGAACCATCACAAGTGAGATAATGAACTCAGTGAAATATAATAGTTAAGCGTATTTTCCTACTTTGAATAGAATTAAAGAGAGATCAATCTTTTTTTCTAACTAATAATTCCTAGTCTATATTTCTGGCACTACTACGCAAGGCCAAAGCGTACAATGGCCGAAACGTCATACAAATAGCAACAGAGATGATGACAACAGTCTGAATAATGTAAATACTGTAATAATTCCTATAATTAAGTCTTCAATAAATACTACAACCCAGTGTTGTTCTTCTTCATTTTGACTTCGTATATGTATCATCATTTTAGTATTGTGAGTAAATTATTATTCTTATAGCTATGGTGTTAAATTTTTTTCCTATTACTTATGTTTGAAATAGTAGTGGAGTGGAAACGACACCATGTATTCTAAAAGGCTAATTTTATAAAACAATTTTGTCTTTTGTGATTTTTACGAACTTTTAGAATAGACAAGCAAACTTATTCTTTTTCACAAACTATACAAAATCTAATAAAAGAAAACGACGGTATTTTCGCAGTAAATATAAACGTGTAATTCATATTAGCCGTTTCATCATGAGGAAATATTCAGCATTCATTGACTAAACAGCCAATGATTTCTTTCGATTGGAATTTATATATTCATTCGCTCAAAACAACTTTTGGGGAAACAATTCTCTTAAGCCCAGTAGCTATCATCGCTCTTTCCAGTATGCATGGGATCTTACTCCCTAACTTTTTATTTTAAGTAGTGTAGAACATCTTAATTATGTCCTTACTTTCTCTTCAAGTGATGTCCATTTTAGCTGTTGCTGCTGTTGAGAGTTTTCAAGAGATGTGGTTTCTCTTATCTAGTACAGTTCTTTGGTTGTAATTCCGTAGCGAAGAAGGATGGTCTTTGACAAGATCCACAGGTCTCACTCGCTCAAAGCCATTTCTAAAAAATTGAAAGAAGCTGTATACAGCTAACGCTTTAGACACTTCTGAAAGGATTTACCATCAAGCACGGCAGCTATATGAAAGTCTCAGTGTGAAGAGGTTATTTAAGAACATGACTCGAGTGTTAAGGTATATTAGCAATTTGTGATGTAGCGCAGCGTATTTTATGATCAATTTCCTTATTTTCTATGCTAAATTTGTTGTAACTAATTCATACACCGATGTATTTTCATGAGAAAAGACAGGAGAGAGAG
Source organism: Ascarosepion bandense (assembly GCA_037127315.1). Lineage (NCBI taxonomy): Eukaryota > Metazoa > Mollusca > Cephalopoda > Sepiida > Sepiidae > Ascarosepion > Ascarosepion bandense. Next base: position 3,284,808 of record JBBBDQ010000239.1, on the reverse strand, counting down.
AGAGAGAGAGAGAGAGAGAGAGAGAGAGAGAGAGAGAGAGAGATTTTGAATAGGTGACATGCATATGTGGCAGATCGATGTATTCCAATCGTATTGAGAAAATCTAGAAATGTGTGGTTATATATGTATTTCTGTGGGTGACTGTACTTTCGCATATATCATATTTATATACCAGTCGTAGATGCAGAAAGAGATGCCTGTGAAAGTCGATCTATTATATGGAACAGGGCTCCTAAAATGAGGCGTTAAACAAACTTTATCCGACTACTCGAGCAATGAATTGCGAGACATGTTTGCTTACCACAAATTCGCGGCAGATCATATTCCATCAATTCATCGTATTTTACACATTTTATTTAAAATTTATTGAGGCGATTTGAGAAAACAAATATGAATCCTTTACTGAAGTTACTTTACAATGCAAATTCCATCAATCATTGCCCCCATCTTTACTGTTCCATTAAATTGACACGGATCAGGTGTTTAACATTTATACTTAACACAGTTAACTTGTCATTTTATTTGTCACTGCACATTACAAAATTGTTTCTTACTGGTTTCAGTTGTAGCAGTGTCTAACTTTATCTAGCCTTTCTCTTTAACTTAGGCTACAATCTTTCTTCATCTTCGCTCTCCATTCAGCCATCCTCCTCTCTGATATGTTTCTAACTTCGGTCTTCCTATCCTATCATAACTTTTTACTTCGTTATTTATAAATATTTCTCAGGAATGTCTAAAATGCATCAATATTTGAACAGACATTTAAAACATTTGAAGATAACGATTTACATTAATATAAATAAAAATCATTCATCTTCATGGCTAACTCATTAAATTAATTCTAGAAGAAACATGGCTGTTGAGAAAATCTAACATAAAAATGTGTATTTGATGACACACGAGATATATTAGCCCTTACCAAAAACAATGTGCAAAGAGATATTTGCCGGCTGAAATGTAGATGTAAGCACACACACACACACACACACACACACACACACACATATATATATATATAATATATATATATATATATATATATATATATATATATATATATATGAACACCCATACGAAAACTGCGATATCATACAGAAACGTTTACATGTGTACACAACTATATGCAAATAGAATTCGATATCCTTTTATGTTTAGATAAATAGGGATAGTTTTTCGATGTTCAGGTAGTATAACGAAGGTCGACATGGATAAAGAAGCCGTCAAGCCGAATCCAAATTCCGGGTTAGTTTGTTGCATAGATTTTTGTGTTAATGCGCTAGGGAAAAAAGCAAGAATTCATGTATTCTCTCCCAACTATTGGTTAAAATAGCAGGGTATACTAGAATCTATAAACATGGGTGACAAAAAGTTTAAGAGAAAAAAAAACTGAATTCCAAACAGTGGATAAAGCAACGAGAAACTACTCCAATCAAGAATAGCAATTTTCCGAACATGAAAAAGATAAATCTGCTGAAAAGTCATGATTGCCTACATTCTCGTCTTGGTTTATAGAAGACTAGAATTATTAAAACGTGTCTCAAATACGTACATGCATATATATATATATATATATATATATGTGCAAAAGTTTTTTATATACCTGTAAAAACAATATGAAGATAAAAAGAAAACTTAGCCATTTATCAAGGCAATTATAAGGATTTTATTTTGAAACAAGTATTTATAAAGAAAAGTGAAAATGTTGTTACTTTTTCAAAAAGCTTAAATTTAAGAAATGTTCATACATATTTAGGCTAACTGAAAAGTCTAGGTAAATTATGAATAATGCTAAGTGATATAATTAACCAAAAGTGAGTAAATGTAGAATTTTTTTTTAAAATTTATAATGTAATTAATATTTATATTATTTTAGTTTGAGATTAATTTATGCATTATATATTTTAAATAAAAGAAGATTATAAATTTAACCGTTTTCTTTTTTTTTAAAAAATGTATGTTCGCTCGGGAACAAAAAAAATTATGAGCGTTTCTTACATTTAAACATTTGGAAATATTACATTTTTCTTTTGTTTATTGAATCAGTGCCATACGTGATACACTCTTTGGCGATTATTTCACGAAAGAGACATTACTGACTGGGCATATTTTTCCGCAGTAGATTGACATTACTTTCTACAGTAGACTGGTTGCAGACCAAGGCTATAGAAACCAATCTGCTATTTCACCCTTAGCTGGAGGAGGATGCGACAGATTAATATCTTTTCCAGTGGTATTTTTGCGTAAGTCAATGCAATAAATTCAACTGGAATTCGAACTCGGCTCTCCGATTTCTTGTTCCAAACCAATATCCACTGCACTACAACGCACACTCATGAACCGCATCACACATTCATCTATTTTGTTTATTACTTGTTAAAAATAAAATCCTTATAAAATAGAATTTACATACGAAATAGAGGAATGCAATTATTTGCCTTTCCTATATATCATGCTATCCCACGTTACTATTAGCTTAAAAGGTGGTGTCCACCGGAAATCAACCAACAAAAATGATCTAAAAATTTCTATTTTCATTATAACAACAAAAGAAAATCTGGTATAATCATTAGATTCTACTAAGGAGTACCCAGAAGTTTTAGCGCTCACTATTTATATGAAGATGGGAAATATATTGAAAACATTTTCAAACTTCTTCAGTACGCTGATTATTATATATCAATGTGAAACAAATGACTCATAAAATATTTTTAAATAGAAAAACGGCCCTCCTAACTACCAAAAATCTAAAAATATATTGTCCTACCAACTAACTCTATTACAACTAAAATTAAAAAGTACTTATCTAAACTCAACTTAAAGTTTCTTACTACTACATCTAAAACAATAAAAAACTTAGACACTACTAAGTAAAATAATAAGCCATAACTTAAAGAAGACATTTACTCTATCGCCTGAAATAATTGCCACAAGGAATCTAAATACAAAATTATATCAACACAACAGGGACATTTTACAAAAAGATACATTAAATACAGTAGTTGCTCACCATAAAGAGACGGGCTACAATTCTCTGATAAAAATGCGACTCTGATTAAGGTAGAAAACAATTCACTACGACTAAAATGTTTAGTGAATGCCTTAATTGCAAGGTCATTCACAGTAAATTTACGGCCTGGCTCTTACAACACATTACAGTTCCTCACAGATATTATATTATCCCCGTGTGTGATATCTAATAACAAAAGTGATGGAAAGAAAAAGAAAAACGAATTTAAATGAAATCAGTTAGATTAGATATTAAAAAAAACTCCAAGCATCCCTCGTTCGTGGGATGGTGGGATTTTTAGTCGCACCAATGCAAATTTAGTCCAATAAAGTTCTAAAGGAAATGGTGTTTTCCACTTTGTCGCGCACACACAAACGCACACTTAGTGTTCGCGTGCGAGAGAGAAAGGAAATATAGCGTAATTGTATTTCGTGTCTATATAACTATTCAGAAAAGAAAGTATATTCGATTTTCAACATGAATTTTTCAATACTCAAAGTTAGACTCTTTCCCTTTTTGTCCAGTATCGATAAACGTATGATTATCTTTCTGTTACTGCTTGTCTTTTTCATATGCATATTTGCATATTTATAATTTGAAAATTTAACACTCTAGCAACTATAACTGCAGTCAGTCAGTTAAGTGCCATACATGATACACGCTTGGGCGATCATGTCTCGAAAGAGACATGACTGACTGGGCAGAAGATTATCCCACAGTAGGTTGCCATTGCTTTCTGCGATAACTGCAGTACTCAGTATTAAATAAATGTCTTATAAACCACTTAGTTTCAAACAAAGTATACTAAAGAACAGAAAAACTCTATTTTAGTCTTTGGTTATTTCTTTACTATAAAACAATCTAATGCCGTGATATATTTTTCGGAAGAATGTAACGCAACGCTCTTCTAAAAGAGAGGTAATGCCAACTATAAATTTCATTCTTCAAAAATGAGATTTAACGGGTTTTAAAATTTGAATTTCTGATATGAGACGAAAAGACTTGTAAGCTTACGAAGGAAGAGAATTCTTTTTGTAATACAAATAAGTGTAATTTTCTATAAGGTATAGAATAATATATCCTTTTACAATCTTACAATTTTCATGAGTACCCAAATTCATGCGTACCAATGTTTATACCTGCACATTTAGATCTATTCTAATAATATTTACTTCCTTGCTAATAATTTTAATATCTTCTAGTCACTTTATTTTTTTTTCTTTTCCATTATCATATAAAAGTTTTATTTTTATAATCTGCTTGTCCCGGTGAACTCTTATTTTGTATTGCAACTTCCCCCGTCATCGTGCCCCGTGCCACTATTGCAGTTGTTATTCTCAATCCTTCCTACGGTCCGCTTTTCACTCCTACAACAGTATGCAGAAAAGACTGGATCAATACATTATTTCCATGGCCACCAACAATCGTCTTACTCTGTATATGTTACTGAGTTGGCTTTGTAATTCCTTGTTCGACAAGATTCGATGTGTGAATGCAATATTAAAAAGAGAATCTATTTTTAACCACTGCAATATTTATCAATGGTGTACGGTTAGTTTTTGTTAGGCTCTTTTCATAAAATGCCTTCATAATTTATTTTCTTTTTAAAAAATAACCTCGTCAATTTAGATTCAAGACATTCTGCGTTAAGAAATGCTAGTTGCCTGTTGCGAACAGTTTTGTATTTCCTGTAAATATGATGCCTGACTACAATAACTATGTATAGTAAAATAACTCTAACAAAGTAGCATTATAACTTCCAACCTTCACTCAGAAGGTGGCTTTCTGCTTTTCAAAACGCATCTTTTTTTTTATTTCTTTCTTTATTCGATACACCTTTCTTGATCTTCTTTCATTGCCTCCGTTTTCTTCCTTGATTTACATTTTACTTCTCACTTCTTTATTTGCCTTTTTTTTTACATATGCCAATCTAGCTCAAGGCGCCTACTATAAAGCGATGATCAGCAAGACTATAAAAAACAATTCAGTTTTTAGCGATTTTTATTTAGAATAGTCTTGGCTAGACAGTATCTTCGACTGTTTTCTTTCTATTTGTTCCTTGTGTTCATCTGAACACAGTCTTTCCTTGTCAACTCTATTTCATATTTATAATTCTGCATTCTCTTGATATTTTGAATTTGTTTTCTTTATCTCATTTCTAACACCGGTTCTTATTATCAGCTTTCTTTGCTTATTTGTGTAAAAGAATTTTTATTTACTTTTTAATTCTTTCCACACGCTCTTCTCTACTATTTTTTAATCATCTCTATCTACTTTTTATTTATCTTTTTTCTTTATTTCAAAATTATTCTGACGATAGATTTTCCCTGATTTTCCTTTATTTTTCATCGTTGCTATTCGCTTCCGCTGTTTCTTTTTGTCATCTTATTCATTCTATTCTCTATTCATCCTGTTGTTTTTCGTCACCGTCGTTGTAAAAATTTATCCCTTTCTAAGTCTACTCAGCATCAATTTTTATTCTTTTTCTTCCAATTTTCTGCCATTCATATCAGATGAACTTACTCCGCTTAATCTTCTCTTTGTTCTTCAATTCAGAGTTGTTGGTGCCACCGTGTGTGTATTTTGCTTTTTTTTTTTTTGTGTGTGACTTTTTCATGTACGAAATTATTCTCATAACTACAAAATAAAAAAAGATTCTCCATAGAAAATTTTCTTTAACATACACATATGCATACAGGGTGCGACGAATAAATTGTCGTCTAAACTACACAAAAATAAAATATCACTGACATCTCATTTAAACACAGAAATTTACCAAAATTACAAAAATATTTTTAAATACTAAAGAGTAAATTCAATAAAATCGCCATTGGCTTTAACTACGGCTTCCTGCCATTTTTCGGATAGTCTCCTTATTGATGAATGCTGCCATAATTCTTACCGTCAGGTCATCATTGGTATTACAAGGAGGTTTTGGTTTCTCGCTCAACTGCGTACCACACATAATAATCAAGTGGGTTGCAGACCAGGAGTTAGGTAGTCAGTTGTAAGGCTTGATGTGGTCGTAAAAATTGTCTGACAGCCGTGACTATATATTTTCTGTTTGTGTGCCATGGCGCAAAGTCCTGTTGCCAGACATACGGTCTTTCAGCAGACGCTCTTTTGACCCAGAAGAGCACTACTTCCAAAAGGCACTTAATGCAGACCTTCATGTTGAGTCTGAGGCTATCACCAACAAATTCGAAAGTTCTTTTCTTATCAGAACGATCAGAGTGATTTTCCAAACTGCTGTATCTTTGTAATAACCATTAGACTGATCCAACTCTTTTTTCCGAAAGTGGTTGACAACCAAAACATTCTGGAATGATCGTATTGGAGATTCCAGCATGAATGCCAAGCAGTATATCATGCCATTTTCCAATTTTGGGCAAAGTGAATTGCATTATGGTACTCTTTTTCTCATAGACGGTACCCAAGTGACCCTACTATGCTGCGCAGTAAACAAAATAAAAAACAAACAATGCACATTCACGAAATTTAAACATATAAAATAGCGATACTTTACCCATCGAACCTTGCATATAACTGGATCTACACTTGTACATATATTCACAGAGTATTTCTAATAAAAACGAATTCAACAAGATTACAAAATTAAAATTGATTACAAAATTAAAATTGAGGAGAATCAGACTTGAATGAATAGGCTCGCAAATTTAAACCAAGCGGATTTGACGAAGTAAAAAGTTTTGAATGTATTTGAAAATGGAGGTGGATCCATTGATGTTTAAATAAGAGTAAATATTTTAAGCATATCCACAGGCAAGTCAAGGATTTTCGTCATTCAAAAATATGAAAAGATATATAATATACTAAATCAAAAAGATTTACTATATTTCTCTCTCTCTATCTCTCTCTCTCTCTCTCTAATGATAATATATGCGCTAAAAAGTCTGCCTTCTTCCACCGAACGCCCATTGCCCAGAGGTAGAATCGCCGACTGACGCCAATTCGGTCGGGTTTCAATCCTGGGTTAAAAAGCAATCGGAGTCTAACCGTACTGATGAGCTGTGATACAGCGAAACAGATCTGTCTGCGGATGACAATATATATATATATATATATATATATGTGTGTGTGTGTGTGTGTGTGTGTGTGTGTGTGTGTGTGTGTGTGTGTGTGTGTGTGAAGCAGCCATTGTTAATCTACGGCAAAATAGAGTCATTTTGCAAGTTGTCCCCTTAACTCTATATTTTAGCTCAGGTTCTTTTTTTCTACTTTTGACACCCACTGTGTACCAATCAGGTAACCTTATACTCCACCTGTAATTTTTTCTTCCTTCTCTCCTATATTGATTTTCGTCATTGTACTTTCATAATATTTCCTGTATTGTACTTTCATAATATTTCCTGTATTGTACTTTCATAATATTTCCTGTATTGGTCAGTTTTCTCATTTCTGTTGCTATTATTCTATCACCCAGATTTCTCCCTAGTAATTCACTTTCTACTGACCTTTGTGCTTTCTTCAGATTTTTTCGATCGTGTTTAAATTTCTGTCTTTTGCTTTGGCTGGCATGATGCATTCATTGCACATTTTATGTTTTAATTTTATTGTCAAAGCAGTTTTCCTACCTTTATTAATTTTTTCCGTTATCGTTACATGTCATTTGAATTCATTTTCAAGGTTCTTAAAGTTATCTACTCTCTTAAGTTTCTGTATTTTTAGATTATATTAGTTCTTCATATACTTATTTTTAAGATATTTTTTCGAATGTTCCAATTAGACATTATTTTGTATTATTTCTTTATGATTTATTAAACTTTAATAAAGATTGTCTCTATTTAAGTTATTTAGCAGTTTCCTAATTTATCTGATAATCATTCAAATCTATATGAAATACACCAGAATTTTTTAATTAATGGAAATAATAAATTTAATCATTAAGCTTTTAATTAAATTTAAGATGAAATCTTTAAGAATGCTTTTTTCTTTTTTTTTTCTTTTAAAAATTTCATTTTAAAATTAGGTATCGAAAATTTTTGCCGAAAAAATGGAGGTACTCATATAAACGACATCTATCTATCGCCCGGTTCACACTCCACCCACGTCTATTGAACAAGTTAAGAGGCTCATCCCTTGTTCCCTGTTTAGGATGTGGTTTCCGGCTTTCTCTTTTCAAATCTTCTCACTTTGTTTTTTTTTTTCAATTGGAGTAGATAGATCTATCTGTCGCCCGGTTCACACTCCACCCACGTCTATTGAACAGGTTAAGACGCTCATCCCTTGTTCCCTGTTTAGGATGTGGTTTCTGGCTTTCTCTTTTCCATTCTTTTCACTATTACGTAGCCCCCTGCACATCAGTGGCGTTACCGCCTTTCTCGGGGTGATAAGATTAAAAAAAAAAATTCCGATATTACTAAAATGTCGTCATGAAATGGCAAATAAAAAATTCTCTCTTTGCGTTGACTACCACCCATTCTCTGTTCATGGTTTAGAAAATACTTTCAGGGTATACTCTAAATAGTTTAGGAGAAATCTTATTCATTTGTCTCACTCCTTTTTCAGTCTTTATGTCACGTATGCCTTTCTGTCGTGTAGTTATTGCAGTACAGTTATTATATTTATTCCTTATAGCTAGAATATATTTTTTAAATTCCCTACTCCTGCAGTGAGTTAAAGACTTGTTATATAGCTTAGTTTTACTAAGCTATATAACATTTCATAATCTATTTGAAAGTACTCTGAGAATAATTAATATACGACCGATAATAAAAGTTTGCATAGGTGACTATCGTTGGTACTTTTATTTTCGAAGTATACAAGTTTGAATAGTACTCTTCGGTTACTCTTAATATCTTTATATTTGGTAGCTGACAAGTTTCTATGTGTAAATGTAAGTAATTGCCATTTTTTGACGTGTGTTTTGGATCGGACATGTTCAAAGTTTTACTATTTCCCTATAGCATCCCATTTTTTTTTTTGTTGACTTCAATCGTTTCTCAATTCGGTATTTTCAGTTTAACCTCTTTTCATATGTTACAACCACATTTCTTCTTTTTTTTTTTCATCAATTCTAATGTTTGTTTAAGTGACCCAAACACCTAAAAAGGTATCTCAAATGGATTCATTATGGCAAAAGAATTCATGAACAGTGTACTAACTCGGCTCTCATCGTTTTATGAAAGTCATCTCCTCAACACTTTTCTTTCTTGTAAGGAATTTGAAAAAGGATATACGCCACCAAACAACTCCCCGAAATTGCATATATCTTCAATAAAAAACAACTATTTGGCGTCACAGAAGGATATGACAACATCAATAGAAACTTCACTTTTTTCATCCATTAAAAACAACCTTCTAAGCTCTAACAACTAAAGGTTGTCAGAGCTGATAAAGGAGTAATACTGATCCAAAGCGAATATACCAATATGGAAACTTTTCGAACCTCATCAGAAGTACAAGGAAGAAATGAGACCCCCAGTCTGATTAATCCATTCTGCAACTATGCCCTGTGCATAAACAAGCACAAATGTGAATAAATAGGCATTGATAATTGAAGCATTGCATGCTAACTTCGAAATAAAGGTTAATAGAAAATAGCATTCTTGTTTTTCCTCTCGAGGCCAATGTACTGATAATGAAAGTTGGGGTTCTATACCGCTGACATAGGTATTCATAGTTGAGATAAAAATAATCATAAACCAAAAAATCAACATACTCTACTAAATGTTCCAAGAAACAGGACTCACAATAAACCTTCACGAATCAAGAACTACTTTTTCTTCTATGTGCTGAGTCCCTTCAAGACGTAGGTGATCATGGTGTTCCACATCTCCCTATCCTTTGTAACTCTTAACACTCTTTCTCTTGTTACCGCTCCAAAACCCAGCTGTACCATCCTTTTGCTCAAGACAGTCAAGTATGTCATGCGTTGCTTTCTCCTGTCTCTCTTTCCCTCGATCTGTCCTGTGAGTATCAGATTCTCCAAGCACTTCTTGCTCGTTACATGTCCCAGAAATTTCAGCTGTCTTTTCCCGATGCTAAGTATCAGTTTCCTCGATGTTGCTAACATGTTCAGTTCATGATATCGTCAGCATCCTTCTGTATAACAAAATTTCAGTTACTTCAAGTCTTTCCTTCATCTTTGATAGGATTGTCCAGCATTCACTGCCATATTGAAGGACAGGCATGACATAACAATCCAATACTCTCTTATTTGGTTCTAGTGACATTTTTTGTCTCTCAATAATGATCTGGAATTGAAATTAAAGCAATTATGGCACATATTCTGAGTCCTTCATAAAAAATCAAAATGTGGAATTAATAAATATTAAACATTTTAAATAGTTTGGTGTATGGATTATTTACAAAGAAAAACTTATAGAAGTAAAGAAAATTAGAGATTTCGATATTTCACAAAATTTGGATTTTTTTTTTTAAATTCTAACTGAAATTCCCCGAAATTCTCTTTGATATCATTAAAATACATTTTCTTAGAAACATTTTGTTTCTTTCATTTTAAAGTCAAAATTGACTTTGCCTGCTATGGTCTCATAATCGTTTCCGATATTAATTTTGATCATGATGCGTACATCTTCAACAATAATAGCTTGTCAGCAATTATTAAGTCAATTTCATTTTTTGTTTTGTTTAATGTTCATTTACTTCCTAATCGTCATTTTTGAAGAAATACGTTCATAAATGTCATTGATACTCTATATCATACAGGGTGCGATGGGTAAATAGTTTTCATTTTATCTTTTTAATTTCGCGCATGCGCGTTGTTTGTTTTTGATTTTGTTAACTGCACATTATAGTAAGTTCAGTTAGTCACCGACTGTGACAAATAGAGCACCCTCACGCAATTCACTATGCCAGAAATTTGCAAACGGCATTCTGCTCTGCTTGGCATTTGCGCCGAAAGCTTCAAGACGAACATTTCAAAATGATTGAGTGTCAATCTGAGGACAGTTCAGAGGATTCGGAAAGAGTTGGAGGATATATCCAGTCAACCTCATAGTATTTGGAGTGATCACTAAGACTACATTAATCTTCCCACAGGGCCCCAAACTCAACACAGAGTCCTACATCAAGTAACGTGAGGAGGTAGAGCTATCCTGGATCAAAAGGGTGGCTGCTGAAAGATCTGGTAACAGGACTCTGCACTATGTCACACAAATACAAGAACACAGTCATGGCTGTAAGATTTTTTTTGCGATCTCATGACTTCTTACATCTGGCTACCTAACTCCCTAATCAGGCAAAGATGTGTGGGCAAATTTGAGCGAGAGAGCAATAAAACTACTTGTAACACCAAAAACGATTATAGCAGCATTCACCAACTTAAACAAGGAGACCGTCCAGAATAGATGCAAGAGATTCCTAAGTTGTCTGAAATACTAGTGAGTAAATTTAACCAATAGCGATTTTCTTGATTAAATTTACTCACTAGTATTTCAAGATATTCTTGTGTAATTTTGGTAAATATATAAGTTAAAATGAGATGTCAGTGTTATTTTCATTTTTTTCGTAATTTTAGACAGCAATTTATCCATATACATACATATGCAAATACAAATCCTTTAAAATTTACCAAACCACTCTCAAAAAATTGGAAATGGCATTAATTTTATGTAGAAAAACATATATATAAATATCATTGTATAAACAATATTTCCTTTACTCAAGAGAAGATCGATTAAAAATGTTCATTAGAAGATAGCTGCAATCATAAAAAAAAATTAAAGACTAACCACCAACAAGCAAATAATAAAAATAAAAATGAAAGCTAAGGAAAAGAAAGGATAAAAGAAATTAAGAAAATGTACAATGAATAGAAGTAGCGACCAAAAATAAATGGCTGCAAATTTTAAATTTTGGAACAGAAAATTGGAAATTTTAGTGGACTCAGTGAAATATGGACGTTTTAACCCATTTTAAAGGCGGGGAGTAAATTAAAATGATGACAAACAAAAAATGACAGTGAAATAGTGTGGGACGGGAGAAACGGACGTCCGCATTTAAAGGAAGAGTCATTTTGTGTCATGAAATTTAGTAACAAATGGTCTCGGTTATTTGACGTAGCATATCAAATACCATTTCTGGCTCGGTGGGTGTTTTGAGGAACTCACCTTAAGAAGAGGGTTAAAAAATCTTTCTTTTGATTAGAATAGAAATTCATAGAAAAAGATATAGATCATACGAATACAATTGAGTAAATGTTAAAAAGACTCGTTTTTGTTTTTATCGTTTGTCATGTCTTTAATTACTACATTTCAGATTTCATACGACTATTTTAAAAGACATCTGCTAATTAAGGCGCTAAAGTCAAAGTCAAGACTTTTAAAACAAAAACAGATATATCTTTGTTAGAAGAGTATAAAGAATAGAAGAAAATAATTTTTTGTCCTCGATTTATTTTCGTTTGGCCAAGATTACATAAGTTGAAAATGCAGTTACTTTCGAAGTAATCGCTCTGCAATAAGCATCTCAAAACAAAGCATAGTATATTTATTATTTTCCTCTTGTAAAAACTGGAATATTAATGACTTCATTAATGTTTTTGTTGTGGGATCTCCCCTTTGTATATGATAATAGACTCGACTGAGCATGTGAGTTATCGGAGAGTACCGGAACTGATACGTAAGTTACCGAGAGATACCGAAGTTATCCAGAGACTACCGCATCAGAAGTCAGACTAGCTCTGAGCTCTACTCAGTTAGAATAATATACACGGATATACTATTTCCAACGACTTCAATTCAAGACTTGTATATATTTATTTTCTTACCAATAGTATTCCTGGATTTACTAACCTGCGTTCAAGTTTAATATATTACGTTCCATATAATCTACTTTTCTATCTTCATATCTGTTTTGTTGTTCATTATTTTGTGCGGTTCCCCACCCGGAATCCACAACAGTTTTAATAGGAAATAGCTTGTCAATGAAACAATTCCTTTCAGTTAAAGGAATTTACGACATAAATGTGGTTTGAATGCGTGAAGAACGAATGCATTAATGTTTTTTTTTTATATTTGAGTATATTATATTAGCTTGATTAATATTATATTACAAATTATGTAAAACTATATTACATAAAATTATATTGCAAAAGCAATATAATTTCCCTCTATCTTTTTAAACATATAGACACACTTACGAAGATGTATAAAGACATCAACATTTAAACAAGACATTTTTAGAGATAACATTTGGTGATAATTTCAAGAAATATACTCAAACAAAAAGTGTTATTTGGTTAATATTTCGATGTTTGTCCCTCGTATCTTGTTACAGAATCACATTCGTCCATGAACACACACACGCACACAGAGAGAGAGAGAGAGAGAGAGAGAGAGAGAGATAGCGAGAGAGAGAGAGGGGGTATGTATAAAAAATAAGAGAAAATTGTAGAAATGATGGAAAAAATAAACAAACATAAGGAATAAATAGATAAAGTGAGAAAATCGTTGATTGATAATATTACTTTCAGTTCAAGATGATATTAAAAAGAAATTAACAAGAAAGGTTATCATTGTCAGTAAGGTTGAATGTAGAGCCAACAGCACCACCCCCACACATACATACACATATAATATAGAAAACAAGCCTTTATTTATATATAAATCTCGAGGTACTACATGACAACTCTAATTGTGATGTTTATATCACCTTTAAAACTGAACCTAAGGAAATTATATGAAAGGGTAAAAGAAGTGGTTGATTTATCTTGCTGCTCGGTTTTCCCCGTGAATCTAGAATAAAATCTCAAACCTCTTCAGCGAATGTCTGATATACGGAGATAAACTGCCGAGAGTATTTAACAAATTGAACGCCTTTTAAACGAAAAACCTTTTCGTCCAACAATCCAAGATTTACAGCCCCTAAGAGAATCAAACTTAATGCATATTGTGGGTAAATGTGGAAGAAAACAGGAAAGGCATTTTCATACACATCTAACAAAGTAAAGCGGCAGCGTGGCGTCCTAAGAACACCAGCATCACGCGCGTGCGCGCGCACACACACACACACACACACACACACACACACACACACACACACACACACACACACACACATTTATGTAGACATGTGTCAAAATCAATGAAACTGCTGAAAGACTGAATCCTAAAACGGTGTGTAAAGGTGAGGCTTTCATGTAAATGTCTGGAAGTAACTGCTCGCTCGCTGAGTCATGAATCGATAAAATTTATCTGCAGTGTCATAAATCAATATATATATATATATATTCAATATCATTATTAATATTCATTATCAATATCAATACTCAATATTCTTTTCTTCTTTTTATAAAAAGGGGGTCAAATAAATTTGTCTGAACGCGATGATCTGATAAATTCAGATTAGCAGTTGTAGCTTTATACATTGATCGTTTTGGAATTTCGGTTATTTTCTGGATTAGTTAATCATGCTTGTTTGCAAAATAATCAAAAAAAGACTAAGCAAAAAATACATAGCAATTTTATGCACATTTTCATCGTTACTTTACTCGAATAAGCTTGTGACTCATTTATTTTATAACATAGAATGCATAAATGTTTATAAAATGAAATAATATAGATGTACTAACAATGTAATTTTTAAAGTAATTCAAGTTTCTGTAAAACTCTCTCACCTATTTGTAATCCAAATTTTTACATTTCACTAGTACAAAAATCATGTTTTACTTGTAAATTTACACACAGTTATATGTAAACTTGTATATGAACATCTATATTTTTTAAGGTAGAAAATTTGATTAATTCAACTTCTAGTTATGAATATAGAAATGATAACAATTTTTAATCTAACAACCCGGTAAATTTCGAATAAACTTATTGCAGATCCCACAAATCATAACTACTGTAGAGAGATCTATATTCACTAGTTGCCTAACTATTCAACTGAATAAATACTTATTTATCAACAAATGCCATATCTGTCTAATTGATGGCGTCATTTAGTTGTAAAACTAAGCCCTTCAACAAACTGATCACGTAATGACACTGTAAGTTTCAAAGAATTTTCCTTAAAACATTTGTCTTACTAAAATAATTTTATTTTGCCTTTCTGAGTTACTTTGCAAGCTAAAATATTGTGTAGTAAATAATACACCCCGGTGACACAAATTACCTAGTCTACAGAACTGCAAGTGGTCCTAAATGCCGATGGAGTTCGTCTGAAGTATTTCTTACCGACGTCACGGCGGGTACCTAAGCAAAACTAATATCCTAACGGCTGGAAAATGAGTTATAACACCGGCAACGAGGAATCGAAATATACTGAGTGTAACAAGTAGGAAAATACACATTGCTTCGGCGCACAGGATAGCAGTGACTACGAGAATTTGAACCACGTTGGTTTAATTTTTTCTCTTTTTGGTGTGTGTGTGTAGATAAAAAAAATAGAAAAAACATATATTCTTCAAGTATGGAAGAAATATTGTAGTAAAATATCTGTAGTAAAAATTCAACAACAGCAACAATAGTAACAGCAGAAATTCAGAAACAACAACATAAGTTGAAGGGAATAATATAGAATAAAAGAGAAAATTCTTCAAGTTCTTTTACTCTTAACGCTGTGGCAAATGACATATCTGAATTTACATCCAATCTAGCTAGTGGAAGTATCTTTTCTGCTTACTTTCGAAGATACAAAAACATTTTCAGAGAGAAATGCAGCAACTGAGAGCACGAGTGAAAAATAAGACTTTTCTTGAGAAAGTTATACCGGTAGAATATGAATACTGTAATTTTAGACTACAAAAAAAGAACTGTGTTTGGAAGAAACAGTAAATATCCCCTAAATAAATTTAGCGACAAAATCTCTTTATTTAATACTCAATGGAAATGTATGAATCTGACGAAGAAAGAAGACGAATATTTTATCACATATCCTGGAATCATTAACAAGGAATGTGAAAGATTGAGATTTAATTAACTGGCTCCGGATATGTTTAAAGGGCTAACGACAAAAAAGGCGCGGAATTACAGGAGAGAATTTTAACGAAATTTGAACAAAATAATAAACTTGCAATAAAGGAAATATTGATCAAATGTCAGAGAATCCTAAATCTGAGACGTGATGCCGAAAAAAGTCAGGAAAAAGAAAAACGAAAAAAAAAATGTTCAAAAAAGAAAATGAATCCTTGTTTCAGATGTGGAAGATTACATCAAGATGACTGTCACTTTAAAGATTCGAAATGCTACAAGTGTGGAAAACTAGGACATAAATAGTCACACTGTAAAACTAAACCAAGAAAAGGTTCTCATAAAAAACAATTGTGAAAGTGCAAGTAGACACCGGTAGTGATATCAAAATAATTAATGAATCCACAACTAAAGAAATCGGAAAACCTGTAATAAATAGGAGTTCGAAAATCACCAGGAGTGTATCATGTGAAAAATTATTTTTTATTGGCGAAATGACTTGTAATGTCTCATTACATAACGAGTGTGTAAAAGCTAAGTCTTATGCGTTACAAAATACTACAAACTTATTAGGTACTGACTGGATGGAATTATTTGAACTGTGGGATTTGCCTATAAGGTTTGTTGTAGCGACAAGTTAAAAAAAAACAGAGTAAAAAATTTAAAAGAAGATTTGAAAAGTATCTTCCGGATGTTCTGTCGAATGAGTTGGTTCAGTGTACCAAGTTGAAATCAAAATTTCAAGTAAAAGAAGGTTCGTTCGACGCCAGTATTTAAACCGAAGCGAAGTGTATCATTCGGAGGGTATCATTCAAGTGAACAAAGAATTAGACAGACTTGTAAAAATAGGTATAATTTCAATGATTAATCATTCAAAATAGGCAGCACCAACAGTGAACCTAAAGTCAAAAACATCCTATTTGTACTGAGTTTTTGGCAGGACTAAACAAGTGTTTAGAACCTCATAAGTACCAATTACCAAGTCATTTTGGTGAAGTTAAGCGGTGGAAATTATTTTCAAAGCTGGCTCTTTCTAAAGCATATTTACAAATACAGGTTGAAGAAGAAGGTTCAGAATTAACAACTATAAATAGCAATACGGATTGTGTTCAACCAACCTTCTTTTGATATAAAGGTGGCTCCAGTTAAATTCCAATAAGCTATGGATACCATACTTGCAGGTTAATATCTCGCAGTTGCTTATCTGGATGATAAAAGTGTATCTAAAGAATAAGAATGGGGAAAAGTGCGAATTGTTTTTACCTAAAATTAAGTATCTAGAGCAAATCAGTGACAAAAATGGTCATCAACCAGAGAGCAAGTGCAATTAAGAATATACCTCCCTCAAGAAGCTTTACGAGTTTATAAGCATTTCTGGAACTAACAAACTATTATCAAGTTTATGTACCTAATATGCAGAATTTGGGAGCTCCACTGAAGAATTTGCTGAAAAAGGCATAAAGTCAAAGTGGACTGATAAGTGTTAGAATGTGTTTGAAGAAATAAAAAATACTAAAGTCACACTTATCCATTAGCGTACTCCGATTTTCCAATTGGAGTAGATAGACTAAACTATCGCCCGGTTCACACTCCACCCACATCTATTGAACAGGTGAAGAGGCTCATCCCTTGTTTCCTGTTTAGGATGCGGTTTCCAGTTTTCCCTTTTCAAGTCTTTTCACTTTTATTTTCTTTTCTTTTCTTTTTTTCTTTTTTTTCCAATTGGAGTAGATAGACTAAACTATCGCCCGGTTCACACTCCACCCACATCTATTGAACAGGTGAAGAGGCTCATCCCTTGTTTCCTGTTTAGGATGCGGTTTCCGGCTTTCTCTTTTCCATTCTTTTTACCCTTACGTAGCCCCCTGCGCATCAGTGGCGTTATCGCCTTGCTTGGGGTGATATGATTAAAAAAAAAAATCTAAAAGCAGAAATCGTATTGGCTTCAGGAGCTAGTGATTTTGGTATAGAAACAGTAATTTTACATAAGTATAATGATGCTAACATGCATGCCGTCTCACATGCTTCGCGTTCCCTACTACCAGTAGAAAAAACTACAGCCAGATCGAAAAAGTGGTGTTAGCAATAATATTTGCAGTGAAAAACAAATCAAATTTATACGCAGAAAGAGTTTTTGATTGTAGACAGATTGCAGACTTCTATTATCAATTTATAGTTTAAAAAAAAAGCAATTCCTACGCATACAGTGAATAGGTTATAACGCTGAAGTACCATCATTAAATTATAATTTTAGAAAAAAAATACAAATCTTCAAAAAATTAGGACATGTAGATGCGCTATCAAGATTCATACAAAAATACTTAACTATTTGAAGACACTGTTATTGCAGCATTAAAAGTGATATAGAAATTTAAAATATATTATACAATGTAGTACTCGAAGAAATTAGAAAAATAGAACATAACATTCTTATTGCGGAAATAAAAAAGAAACAACTAAAAGAAAGTAAGAATTAACGCAATCCAGATGTGAATGCTTACTTGCTAAGTAACGGAGTGCTTATGTTCGCACAAACAGTAGTAATACCTAGTATATTACAAAAGCAGATACTAAATGAATTTCATAGTGGACATGTATACTGGACCAAAATAGATCAAGACATTGAAAACGCAGTAAAAGCCTGCGTAGGTTGGGCTCTGGCAGCCAAAATACCTACCACAATATTACAACCATGACCAAAGACTGATACTTCGTGGTCAATACTACTTATATATTTTGCAGGATCAATAACTGATCACATTATTTTGTGGTAGTGGATAGCTTTACTAAGTGGCCTGAAATTTGTCAGAGCAAAAACCAACTTGTTTGCAAGATATGGCATTCCGAATGCCATAGTCTCGAATAACGGTACACAATTCGTTGTTTACGAATTTGAAGATTTTTGTAAAATGTTCTCGATTGAACATATTGCTACCCAGACGTAGCACCCAAGGTCAAACGGACAAGCTGAACAGTTTATGGGTATTTTAAGAGAGCTTTGGAAAAAAGCAAGCAATGAAAAAATAAGTGTTCGACAAGTTGTTGCCAGGTCAAAAAAGAATAAGAATGGTTAAAAGGACTCTAAATCTTTCAAGACTGATGAAAAAGTGATTTTTCTAAGAGTATAAAAATGGAAAAGAAATCTGAAAAGACAGCATCATCATGTCACAAATTGGAAAGATCATATATGTGATAAAAGAAAAAATATTAGGAACACAAAAACATTATAATGAGTTCAAACAGGTTTACTGAAGGAAGGCCCGCAAGACAGGAAGAACCTATGTAAGTACTGCCTAATACTTTTGATGTACCTACACCCCAAAAATTCGTTGAATGTACAACAAAAATACGGATAAAATAGAAGTTAATCCAAAACGTAAAAATATACAAAGTTCAGTACGTTGGCGAGCTCGACGAATGAATGCTGATAAATAAAATAAAAGATTTGCTTATAAAAGGAAATCACAAAAAGAGGGATGTTGGGGAAAAATAATACACCCCCAGTTACACAAATGGACTAGTCTAGACGCTTAAAGAAAAATGTCCGACTTAATATAAAATTCGTTAGAGTCAGTCTGGAATATTTTTTACAGATAAAACAGTGAGTGCAAAAGCAAGACAGTTAGAAAACGAGTTATAATAAATATACAAGGAATAAAAGGAATATTACCACCCAATAAGATTAATGAAACTGGAAACATTGTAATCTTAAAACAAAAACAAAAAAAATGCTTTTGTCGTTATATGACATTTTACACGTGGATGTCAAAAAAGATCTCTGTGAATTTGTCTTGGTCTCTAATTCTTTTTTTTTTTTTTTTGGAAATGCTTAAGTCCTTCTTCCTGTAACATTTGGTAGAAGATGTTGATGCTTCTTCATACATATTTATTTAATATATGCGCACCCTCACAAGCACATCGACTGCTATGTTATAAGTTATTTTACTATTCACTGATAAATTAATAATTTTATTATAATAAAACACTATTGGATATTCGATAAAAAGTATTAAATCCAAACTTTTAACAGTTCTGAAGTATATTTGCCAAATTAGGATGGCGAAGCAGAAGATAACAATGATTTTGTAAAAATTAATATCCTAAGTCGTTATATGAAGAAATACAAAGTTAGAAGATAATATTAAAGTTAAAAAAAAAACAATAAAAGTAACGGATAAATTTATAATCGGAATTGATATAATGTCGAACTTTGCTCACTATGTCGGTTCAGAAAAGGAACAGATGATTTTCTTTAACAATCACTGGAAATTGCGGAAGGTGAAGTAAATTACACTTGCTTGTCAAAAAGCTTCATGAACCAAGTCAATCGTGAGTCAAAATGATAAGGTCAACTATTCTCTATCGAGAAAATACATAAATACATTCTGTTGCTTCTGCAACTGAAAGGTCGTATTATCAGTGTCTCGTGAGAGTACCGAGAAAATTAGCATATGTATTGACTGATTTAGTATATGGGAAATGAAAAAATAAAAAATAGAGTAAACGAGAAATGGGAAATAATAGAGAATAAGTTGAATATGAATGACAAGAAAAAGAAATCAAAGAATTAGGAAAATAAGAGAACGATAGAATCATTCATAGAAAGAAAGAAAGAAAGAAAGAAAGAAAGAAAGAGAGTCGGATCTGTAGTAGGAACTCCTCTCCTAAGGAATGAATAAAAATTTTATTAAAACTAATGACAACCAATGAACCTGAAAAACACATGGATCAGAAAGTTTTTCAAAATTAAATATAATTTTATGTTTTCATTTTTGTACGTATATAAACTGAAATTAGATATAGTTGTCAATAAACTTTTTTCTGTTATCAACCTATATGAATTATTAGATGTTTTTCTTCTAAAATGAAAGTGTTTACAGTGAAATTTTCTGCAAATATTTAAATTTCTATTCACGGAAAGAATAAAGGTGTTCATATTTTGTTTTTAAACATTTATAAAAAATCTGACATTAAAATCAAACAGCCAGGAAATTTAAAAATTAAAACTTTCAATCAGTTTGATAGGTCAAATTGACAGCTGATCTTTAAAAAATTACCTAAAATCTGCAGTTAAATATGGCAAGAAAAAGCTTGGTAATTTTAATGCCTCTAAGCGATACTGCTCTCTATTAAGCATCTGAGAAACTACGTTCTATCTCTCATCAGCATGATTAATGCTAACCTCCAGGCAGCTAACATTTCCGGCTAACATGAAGTGTCGTGCTAGATAATTTTCTCTCCTTAAAGTTTTTCTTACTTTCAATATTGCTGCCATACATGATCCGATGATCCTGCTATATAGCTAGAAATTCTTTATAAAATTCAACGACCCAAAGAAGAATCAGCAATATTATTCGTCTTGACCTGCATCTTGGATTCAGTCACTTTCCCACCGCTGTAAGTTATCTTCCCTATGCCTTTTCTATGAATATTTAATGGTAAATATTCGGTTAAGTTCTTCGCTATGACATCTAGACTTTATTTAAGCGAAGTACTAGGTTGGGAACCAGGTCTCATCAATTTATAGTCAAATTGGTAAGATGTATCTGTAAGTTCTATGCTAACAGCTTCTTTTCTTGCACTTCTCGCTTGTGGAACTCTCTTCCGGACCCATGCTTTCCAGCCAACTTTGTTCTTCAAAAATTTAAATCCAGTGTCAATCGTCTCTTTGATTACTCTTCTTTGAATCTAGCTCCTTAATAATGCTTAAATGATTAAACTACGATGTAAAGTGTTACTATGTATTTTATGCAAAGTTGATATAGAAAGAAAAGCGTTTGCATATAACAGTGGTATATTTACATTTAGATGAAATAATTTGAATTTTTACTGTTAGTCTGACTTTTAATCCGCGCATATTTGAACGTGTCTCGTCTAATTTGATCGTATAACCTTATTATCAATCATTGCAATGTAAAAATGTAAAAAAAAAAGAACAGACTTCTTCCTTCAACTGAAACTGGAGGTCTGTTTTCCTTCAACTGAAACTGGAGGCCTGTTTTCCTTATATGATGTCTGCAGACCCTCAACATATTTATAGATCAACCAATAAATGAAAGTAAAAGAATCTAAAGTGTGTTTCATCTTTGAACGATAGGCACTTTTAGAATAAATGAATTGTACGTATATAAACTGAAAATATCTTACATCAACGTAAATTTCTCAAAAGTGTCATAGATAATGAGAATAATTTCATAAACTATAAAAAGGCACACTAACTCATTTATCGTTGGATGTGCTATTTGGAGTGCTAGTTTTATTAATATTATTATTTTGTTCAATTTTTCTTAGAAGATTACCTCGAAAATCTAAACATCTGATTTTTTACTTCAAGCTCATAAGATCACTAAGACTTTAAGAAATGAAGTTCATCGCAAACCCAATCCATCAAATGCTACGGGGAAAGTTACCCCCACCTAAACACAAAGCTCGCGGCTTCGTAATCTCTTCCATCTTCAACGTTTTGCTCTTTATCCACTAACACTTAATCACTAACATATTCACTCGCGATCAAATGTTATTTAACCTTTGTACAAATTGCAGTAGCCAGCATAACTTGCAAGTGAGAATACAAAATACGATAAAAGTGGGTGGTAATGGATCATTTAAGGTAAAAAATTCATGTCTGAACGGAGTTTATACACGTTCTTTCTCACTTTCCCGCTCTTCTTTTCTCTGGCAAACGCTCATACACACGCATAAACACAAATATACGCTTTTACAGTGCATCCATACATGAGCGTGCATATGATAACACAATTTCTTTATATGTGTTTCTCTTTCTTTTACATTTTTATAGTAAAGTTTGCTTATCTATCTATCTATCTATCTATCTATCTATCTATCTATCTATCTATCTATCTATCTATCTATCTCTGTTTCATTTTGATCTTATGGAATTAGAGTTTCAACGAATATGTACATTTGCTTAGGTTTGTGACAAAAAGGATGCCAGATGAATAAGAGGTAATCTCGAATTTACCATGAAAACAAGTAGAATTTAAACAATGACGAAATGTCTTGATTTCAAAGGTGATCAATGTGGAAATAGTAACATCTCTAATATTTTAATTACTTTTACCACCATTTGGGTAGATAGGAAAATGTAGTTTTTTATTGAAATTCTATAAATGTCGTTTTTAAAATAACTACTTTTAATGACTACATTCAATAAATACAAAAATTCTAATTATATACAACAGCTGCAGATCTAGGGAAGAATTGGGTTCAGATGACAACAGAGCTTAGTCAACGAGATTATGTACTGGAAGTTTGAGATTTAACAACACATGAACACTATCGATAGCAACCAGAAAACTTTGGTTTGAAGTGCAAATAACCCTAAGCAAGCTTATTTATTAAAATATTATTCGGTTATAGATAGAAAACGTATTACTTACATATATATATATATATATATATATATATATATATATATATATATATCTGTCGATATAATAGCTTATCTATCCATTAAACGTTCTCTATGTTAAAAAGATGTTCCCAAGAAACAACAGCAACAACAACAACAACAACAACAATAATAATAATAATAATAATAATAATAATAAATCTCAATGAAGCAATATATGCATCAGCAACAGCAGCAACAAAAAAATTGAATATCAAAATAAAAGCAAGGCAGTCTCGCAGACGTGAAGATCCACCTTGGAAAAGAAAAATAGAAAAAGAAATCGAACAACTTAGAAGTGAACTATTAGTCCTGGATGAACTGAGTAGAGGAATAAATGTAAGAACTAGGAAAAGCAGAAGAGCCGAAAGAAAATATAACATTAGGAATGAAAATGAAGTCTTATCAAATAAAGAAAAGATAAAGCAAAAAATCCAACTGAAGGCTCAAAGAATAAGACGCTATGAAAAAAGAGCAAGATTTTACAGACAAAACAAGATTTTTCAGACTGATACAAAGAGATTTTACAGGGAAATAGGTAAAAAAAGAATTGAAATGACAGTACCCCCCAGAATGGAAGAAGTCACACAGTTCTGGGAAAAGATATGGGCTTGCCCTAAAGAACATAGCAAGGAAGTACATTGGATTGCGCAAGAGATAGAACGAATGAAAAATAAACCAGAACAGACATGGTCTGGAATTACAGAAGATGATGTTAAATTTGCACTAAAAAAGCACACAATTGGAAATTCCCAGGTATAGATAAAATTCCTAACTTTTGGCTATATTATTTAAATGCAGCACATAAAAAACTAGCCAAAGAACTTCAAGAAATGGTTGACGATCCCACTAAAATTCCTGCATGGATGACCAAAGGAATTACATTTCTTCTACCCAAGAATGGTGACACAAACAACCCGAAAAACTACAGACCAATTACATGTCTTCCGACAACATATAAACTATTAACATCTATTTTAACAAAACAGACATATTTATTCTTAGAAAGAAATGACATGATACCGCTTGAACAAAAAGGGTGCAAACGTGGCTGTTATGGTTGTAAAGACCAATTGCTAATTAACAAAATGATCCTGGAAAACTGCTACAGTACAAAGAAAAATCTTAGTACTGCCTGGATAGATTATCGAAAGGCATTCGATAGTGTGCCACATTCCTGGATTTTAAAGACTTTAAATATATACAAGATATCGCCCGTCATCATCAATTTCATCAAACAGTGCATGTCTATATGGAAAACAACCCTTTACCTCAATCATATAAATGGAACCTATAAGTCTGATGAAATAAACATCAAAAGAGGTATATTTCAAGGTGATTCTTTATCTCACTTACTATTCTGCATATCATTAATAGCACTAACCAGTCAACTTAATAAGACAGAATGTGGTTATAAAATAGGACAAAAGAAAATAAGCCGTCTATTTTACATGGATGACTTAAAGTTATATGCTAAGAATGATAATGAGCTGGAAGGTCTTCTGCAAACTGTAAAATGCTTCAGCGAAGACATTGGAATGAAATTTAATTTGAATAAATGTGCTAAAGCTACAGTTTTACGTGGATCAATACAAGAAACATCCTCAATTAGCTGAGACCCTGCTGTAACAATAAAAGAATTGAAACCGGAAGAAGCTTATAAATACCTAGGTGTAAATGAGAGTGAAAACATTCACCATAAAAAAAATGAAAGAAATAGTGCGTAAAGAGTACTATAGAAGGCTACGAATTATATTAAAAACTGAATTGAACTCTCAGAACAGAGTTATGGCCATTAATAGCCTTGCAATCCAAGTTGTCCAATGTCGCTTCAACATTTTAAACTGGACTCAAAACGACATCAGGCGAATGGATGCTAAAACAAGAAAGCTTCTTTTTAAGCATAAGATGCATCATCCAAAGGCTGATGTAGACCGTCTATACATACCCGTAAAGAAGGTGGAAGAGGTCTTATTCAGTTGGAATTGTCATACAAGACAACAACTATTGGCTTACTAACATACATAGAAACAACAAAGGATTGGATGATACAATTAGTAAGACAACATGAAGAAAGAAAGAAAAAATATTCAATAATAAAAGAAGGCAGTAAATACAAACAAGATTTACAGTTAGTAGATTCTGTAGACAAGCAAAACAGTAGCCAAGAACCAACTATTGCGGCAAAAAATATGAAAATGAAAGCCAAAGATAAAGCTCTTGAAAAGATGAAACAGCGCTGGCAGGACAAACCTTTGCATGGTCAATATCCAGTACGTGCCAATAAATCCAATGTTGACAAAGTTAATACTCATCGATGGTTACGTGCATCTGGATTAATATCTGAAACTGAAGGCTTTATTCTTGCAGCACAAGACCAAAGTCTTTTCACTAGAAACTTTCAGGCAAATATTATGCATAATAATATGGATCCAAAATGCAGGTTTTGTGATAAACACCAAGAAACAATAGACCACCTAATCTCAGGCTGTTCTGTGCTTGCCCCAAATAAATATAAAAATCGTCACGATAGATTTGGCCAATATTTACATTGGACAATGTGCAAACATTATGGAAAATCTGTAAACAAACACTGGTATGAACATCACCCAGCACCGGTTACAGAAATAGAAGATGTAACCATTCTATGGGATTGGGATTACACCATCTACACAGACAGAAAAATTGAAGCAAACAGGCCAGACATTATTGTTAAAAACCAGAAGGAGAAAACTTGTCTATTAATTGATATGGCTTGTCCAGCGGATTGTAACATAGCAATCAATGAATTTGAAAAACTGTCAAAATATAAAGACCTGGAAATTGAAATAGAAAAAATGTGGAAATTGAAAACAAGAGTTGTGCCAGTGATAGTAGGTGCACTTGGAATGATAAAAAATGGGACAAAACAACACATTGAAAGAATCCCTGGAAACCCCAGCTTAAGAGATATACAAAAAATTGTCTTATTAAGTACAGCCCACACACTAAGGAAAACTTTATCTATGTAATGCTGGGGATGATAGGGAAGATAGAAAAACATGAAATGGAGCCATAACAACACGCCACTACCTGCCTTAGGTCTCCCCGCAGACTTGGTTGGTAGTGAGACCAAAGCAGAAATCGAAATATGATGAAAAATGACATAATAATAATAATAATAATAATAATAATAATAATAATAATAATAATAATAATACTTTCATTGCTATTCAAGAATGAGTTTCGGAAATGAAAGCCATGTTGCATACTTTTAGTTTTACCATATCTTTTGGGATTATAGTAATAAATTTATCAAATAAACGTGTCAAATATTATCAGTGATAGATACAATGAATGATTTTAAAAGATTCTGACGCCAAACGAGATTTTATCGAATTTCATACCAAAATGAGAGAAAAGATTATTGAAATGTAATTAGATTTGATGTAGTTACTGATAAACTCTATATTTTTCCATGAATATTATATTAAAATTCATTTGATTTAATATGTGGCAATATATATAATATGGAAGGATTTTTTAATCTGCATTATTCAGAAATTAAAATAATTTATGGAATTGTATTCTTTCTTTTCTATTTTCTCTGCTTTCTCACTGTTTGATTCTTAAAATATTTGAAAACAGCAACCAATAAATTCACTGCATGTCAAATAAAATCGAGCTAGAAATATCTGCCTCGGATCAAATCTAAAGTTTGCATCCTCTATCAATGGAATGACCTGATTACAAAACTGAGAAAAGATGAAAATGTTCTACGCAATAAAAGACAGCACTTTGAAATGTAGTATTTTACAGATGATCGACTGATCAGATTTATGTTGACCCAAGTTTTAATCTTGTTAAAAGCATTAACTAATTACTAAGTGCTTTTTCTTTTTACCTATACTTCTTTGAAATTTGTTCGCCTTGTAAAGCAAGAAATAATAAAAGAGTGCAAGCATAAAAAAATCACTATGATAAAACAACCAAGACGAAGCAATGCAAGCCATATTGCATTTGGTTTACTCTTAAAGCATCTGGAGGTGGAAATGTAAAAAAAAAAAACGTATGGTCAAGAAAAAGAATATAAATAAACGTTTCCGTGGCAGACATTCCTGGGGTTATCATGATGACCTAAACATGTAGCTATATTTCTATCATACAGAATTTGATTCAAGTTTCTTCCATCCTCTTCGTAACGGTAGATATCCAAGTCCTTCTTGAATATTTTACTTACCTGCTACGAGAAATTACAGCATATCTTATATTCTTTGTGATACATTGCTTTATTCAGAAGCAGAAAAAGCACTGAAAGACAGAGACAGACAACGTATTTAACATTTATTGTCGTATGTAAATATAAATACAATCATTGATCAATATAATATTCCAGAGTCTGCTAAAAAATTTTTCATAGATCGAAGCAGCTTGTTTTTGTTTGAAAATAAATGGAGTACTCATGGCTCACAATGAGTTGGCTTAATATCATTTATTTAAAGAAATGCCTTATCTTAAACTTTTTTTCGATTTTTATTTTATCTAATATTATAACACTGTTTCCACATCGGTGTATTTTTGTTTTTGGTTTAATACAACGGAGTGAGAGAAATTGATATTAGTGATATTGTTAGTTGTGTTTTATTGTAATCCACGTAAAAAAAAAGATATTTTTACTATTATTATTATGTACTTGTAAAATCCGGGGAATAGAGAAATTGGCTGATAATTGGGAAAAAAGAGAAAAATATAGTTTTTCTTCTTTTTTCGTGTTCGAAGCGAATTGTTTTGGGCCAGTTAAAGTTTGTAAAATGGACGTAGCCATAACAAAATGTCAGGATTTCCTTGATGAGGTCAGGTAGGGTTAAATCCTCGAAAAATTATTCCTGGGAACAGATACTAAAATCGAAAGACAGATGATGTAATTGAAAGGAAAAAGTCGGAAAGACATTACGTCATGTGAGCTGTTGATATTTCATTCGTCGAGCCATGGCTCCCCGTAAATCGTATGGGTGGAAAATAATCACATTGGTCAAAGCTTTGTGTCGAGAGAATTGGGGACAGCTATAAAAATCCGTACTCAGTGCGAAAAAAGAGAGTTGTTTGGGTAGTTTTTGAAATTGCAGCCGAAATGTAACGACTGTGGATAAAGTGTTCCCAATTGGGGAGTCACGACCCAGAGGCTGGTCGCCTACCACAGAACTTATGGCTGAAGATGTAAAGAAACGTAGAAAAGCCTGCCGCCGATTAACTTAAAGAGTTAATGTCGAATAATGTGCCTCCGATAAGAACCTCGAAATAACTTTATTGTTTTAAAAGTTATTTGGAGAATTGAAAGTTTTGATTATTCTTAACGAAAAGTTCGCACTGTTATGAAAATAATTTTTAAGATTTGAAAAAGATTTCCGAGAGGCAAAGAAAAACAACCCCCACCGTCGTCGCCGTTGTCGTAATTAGCCGTCTCGTTCGCTCTAGTTCGGTAAATTCCGTTAAACTCCTATTAAGAACTTTGTTGTTTTAAAAGTTACGGGGAGAATTAACAGCTCTGAATAACTGAAAGCTCTGATATTTTTAATGAAACGTCGAAAGGACTTGTTCTTATTTGAAGATTGAAAGCTCTGATTTTTTTAACGACTCTTCTCTCCATTGTAGACTTCGACAATTGTATTCTCTGCTTTTGTAATTAATATTTTTTTCTATTATTATAAAAACTTTTTTTTGTAACTCATCCAGGCGTCTTCGAGCTTATTCATTTATTTAATTTTTTTTTTTTTTTTTTTTTTTGTGCCGTAATTAATTATTTTAACCACAAGTCCGGTCTGGATATGGTAAAAATACGGCCACAGGGTTTGCACAACGTGACTTTCTGAGATCAAATCACAGCGTGGGCAGTAAATTCGTTGTTGTAATAGACGTATTGAGGACCAGCTTCTGTGACAAGATCATCACAACTAGCGGCCTGAAAGCGTCATCATAATTGGTGCCGTTTCGACTTCATTATCGCACCAGGCTCCGTTCCCGAACCAGCAAACCAACCAGTCGGGCAGACGGGAAGTGTCACAATATCACCATTTCCTTTTATACATAATACTTAAACGCTATGCTTACTAGTTACCTAAACTCATTTATCATTAAATTAATATATCTGATGTCGGTAAAGAGAAAATACTGAAGACTTGAAAGTATTAACTTATTTTTCGACTCAAGTATTTGCATACATAAGTTTTCATTTTCGAGCAAACATCGAAAATTTCTGAACGGTTACCTTTAGCACATTTTCAATAACAGGTGCTTCGTGATATTTTCTAACTTTTGTGGTTTTAAAGTAATTTTTAAAAATAGGTTTCATATTGAAGTAAATACCACAATTTGTGTATCACTTGAATACATATCTACACTAATGGTACTAAATTGCACACGTAAACTATTTTTTCTCAACTAAAAAAAATATTTTCTATTAACTTTTGTCACGTCCATAAACATGAATAATTAAAATGAACGCATTTCAGTTACAGCAATTTACCGTTTGTACTGCACGTACTTCTCTCTCTTTAATCATCGTTTTACACGACTTCAATAAAAAAGCGAATAAAATGAATAATAAAAACAGCCATTTGTTTAGTCGATGATTCATCCAATGCAGTTCCTTGAAAAAACAAAAACAGCAAAAAATCTTATCGTATTCAAATTAGATTGTGCAAATCCTATTCCAGCACTGGTTAATACTTTCAGTGTGAGGCATTTCCCTGTTCATTCGTACTTTTTTTTTGTTTTTGTTTTTTTGTTTTTTTGTTTTTTCGGTTTTTTTGGGGTTTTTTTTTTTGTACTCGCTTTGTTATGAACGGCTTTTAAAACAGGTTTAAGGTTTAGGAAAAAGATTTTTGTTTCTTTTTTCGAAATTTCATTTATTATTGTATAAACTCTTGATTGTTCTGGCGGATGATAAAATAAAGCCATATTTGCATCTTCAGGAGTAAAGGTGCACCTCAAAGATATCCAAAGAAATGTGCATTATTTATACGAAGATATTCACAAGATACGATGTGCATATAAACACAGAATTAATAGTTTCCAAATTTCTTTCGCTCAGTTTAAAAATAGATGCATGTTGTTTACTAACCAATGGATCGGCAAAGTTCACAAAAATCAAGTAAAATTGAACCGAACCAAAACAGGAATATTTGAAAACTCAGATGGAAAAGTACTTAAAATGGTCAATCTTACAGTTGTAGAATTTGCAATATTCATAAAAATAAATATTATTGCTGATAATCGTAGAATTTACAAAGGATACTCAGCAGTAAAATGTTCTGTTTTAAGTTGCTATGTCATTGTCGTAAGTGACTTTTAAGACTAAGATGATTCTGGGTTAGGAATGATTGAATTAATGAAAGTGTTTACATTTGGAGTTAATCTGAAATCTATTTATCAAATTTTAAGTTTACCAGGCATATACCTTAAAAAAGAATGACAATTCTAATTTCCTCTTACAAAAATGTAACTATCAATTTTATATTTGAAAATGCCATGTGTATCTATGCGGTATTTCTCCTAATCAATCACCAGCTGACACCAAACATAGAAGCTTAACATAGATTATACTTTACAGCATTAACGTTTACGATTTGCTATAAAACATACGCAGTGATACAATAAATATCTATTCTAGTTGGACCCTGATAATTTCAAAAGTAACAGCGTAAATGATTAGAAAGGTTATTACTTCACTTCTGTTTGGAATAACAGTTTTGTTTGATTTGCAGCTACATCGTTCAATTATCGCTACAACTAAAATTTAACCTATTACTGCTTCTGGCACCGGATGTAGTAGCAGCACCATTTGCAGTATTATAGCTTAGATGTTTGCAATGTTGATTAAAATACACAAGCATAAGACACATGAATACTCATAGAACAACACTTTTAAATGAATACGTATATTTTGTTCTCGCTCCTTCGATCAGTTCTCTCTTTTTTAAAACTTTCTTTTCAATTACTTCCCTTCTTTTTATTTTCCCATCTTTTTCTGTTTCTCTGTTCTTCTCACTTTCCTTTTCACTTCTTTTTGTACTTATTTTTTTCTTTATCTCATTCTTCTTTCTTCCCTTTTCTCCATTTCTTCTGTCTTTCTCCATCTATTCTCTTATTTTATTTCATTTCTTCTATTTTCTTTTTTTTGTTCATTTTCCTTATTTTCTTGTATTCCCCCCTCTCTCACAATCTTGCATTTACACGCAGGGCATGTTCACCTAATTTATGCTCAAACGGAGTTTGTTGTTATCCAATGTTTCCGTTCAAACGAAATCGATATCTCGTTGCTGCAACCACCCCGGCTGCTGTTCTCTTCGGGATCTGTCAGAGCAAAAGCTGGTCATTCACGATTAAATATGATTATAATGAATGCGTCGATCATTTGAAAATATATGATACTGCGAAATACCCATTTTTGGTTCGGTATTTCTTGTTGAAGCAATTGTCAGTGAAAGGTCCGGTCAATATTAATTGGAGACGCTCGCGAATCAAAGTAAGATGTTTTCTGTCGTGTTTTTAATGTTAAAACGTGCTATTCGTAGGTAGGACATTAATATACCAACTGCACTTACCTCATTTTATGCATGTATGCCCGACTCCATCAAAATATCGATATATATAGAGAGACTAGCTTGCTAGCTATTGTTCTACAGCAGTGACTCAGGTAGCTATTTGAAATATAACAAAGGATGATTAGGTATTCATATCCTCAGTATTATAATAGGAACTATCACTCTTTAACATTTGGGCAGGTCCCGCCAGAGAGACGTAATGTATTTTACATATCTTTTATGTGTGAGTGCTGAAAATGAGTTTTATCCACCGTTGTCGAATAGCAGCCAATATTTACTACTGTAAGATAAATCCATGATATTAAAAACAATTCATATTGTAACTTGTATGTTTTAGATTGAATGTTACAAATCGTCGAAAATGAAGTGCAACATTTATTTATTTTTTTCATATTAGTTAAGTACAGAACGACCGCTATACAAACTGAATTCGTCTATCCTTAACAATATCACAAACTCAACCATTCTGAATGTTACTTCTGCGACAATCAAAATGTTTTCTTATGCTACGCACTCAAACAACAATTTTAAGTAAAGTAACAGATTTTGTAGTGAAACGTTAGTAAAAGAAGTTATTACCATCGCCTTTTACGTTAGAGAAAATCAATTTCACTTCTGCTAATTCCCATGAACTTGTTTCTAACTATATCGAAATAGATGAAACGGTGAATTTAAAGAAATATTTATGGGAGATGCAATTGATAGATAATCTTTATCGATCAGTAATTATAACTGCTTTTTGTGAGAAATGAGTACAAATTAAGCTTAAAAGTAACTAACAGCCATTATCGTGGTGCGATGGTGATTGAGTTCGTCTTGTACACTAGTTGTGTGTGTGTGTGTGTGTGTGTGTACACGTTTGCGTGCCAGAATTATATGCAAATCGGTTTTTGTTCTAAGTCCGACAGTTTTTAATAAAAATTAGTGAAACTTGGCACGTTATATGACAACACGAACACATGTGCAAATCTAAAATTCAAAGTTAATCTGTGCAATAGCAAACAAATGGCAGCCATTTTGGTAACTTGCAGCCTGTTTCAACGTGCCAACTTTATATGCAAGATGGGACGTAAAGGTGCTTTGAGTCAAGCTGAAAAGTCTAAACTTGTCCAAAGGGTTTGTAATAAGATATCTACCTTAGAAATAACCAAAGATCATCGTACAATTAAAAACTTTTTTACTTACCCTGAACTTTGCAACGGACGTTCTGACAAAGGGAAAATTCATAAGAAAGCACCTGTGTTGCATCGAGCCATGAGTAAGATCAAGAGAGAAGTCCACCGTAACCCTCTTGAAAGTAGCAAGAAGTTTGTGAAAATGCTGGCGTTCCTGATGTGCCCAAATCAACTCGATGCCGTATCCTGAGGACGGTTGCAAAATGTGAACAACCAGAGATTCGCCCTCCATTAAAGAATATCTACAAGAGGACGGAGTAAGCAAGAAATCACATGAAGGTAAATTTTCAAACTGTTTTGTTCACCAATGAGTGTCGAGCGACCCTAGATAGACCCGATGAGTGAAGGAAAGAACGGTGCTGTAATGAGGGTCCAATTCCCCACCAGATCAGGCATCAACAAGGAGGTAGTGGTGTCATGTTTTGGGCTGCAATCGTTGGTAATGAGCTGGTAGGACCATTCAGAGTCGCAGATAAAGTGAAAATGACCGCCAAACTCTCCATTGACTTCATTAAGGAACACCTCAGATCTTGGCACAAGAAGAAGAATTTGTCATTCCGGAAAAAGATGGCATTCATGCATGATAATGCACCGTCTCATGCTGCAAGGATAACCACTGAATATTTGGAGAGTGTTTTTGCCAGACATGGGAAAATAATGCAATGGCTAGCCTGTTCTCCAGATTTAAATCCCATCGAAAATCTGTGGAGAATCTTGAAAAGGAAGATTTACTCCGGAGGAAGGCAGTACACCTCCAAGGATGACCTCTGAAATGCCATTCTGGCTGCTGCCAAAGAAAATTCATCAGATGAAATCGAAAGTTTAACATCTTCAATAGACCAAAGTTTTTTTTTCTCTTGTTAATAAAAATATTGATTGTACTATGAAACCATATTGAAGATGTTTGTTCTGTTTTATTGTTGTTCTCAAATTACATATTCCTAAAATAATCAATGTTCTAATTTTCTGTCACCACTTCACCATTTTTGACACTTTAGTAATTATTTGCATATAAAGTTGACACGCTGAAACAGGCAGCAAGTCACTAAAATAGCTGCCATTTGTTTACTAGTGCACAGATTAGTTTAGAATTTTAGATCTGCACATGTGTTAGTGTTGTCATATAACGTAACAAGTTTCACTAATCTTTATTAAAAACTGTTGGACTTAGAACAAAAAAACCGATTTGCATATAATTCTGGCACGCGGTGTATATGTTTTGATCATAAATTTATTTCATTAACAATCAACATTTGACTAAAAATATTATGTCTTATTTTAATTCTTGCAATCCTGCTATTTGAAGGCTCACATTTGATTAGTTTAATGAAAACGGAAGCAGCATACTGTTTTTTCTATATCAGTCAATAAAATTAGGATATGTCTATGAGCTCCATGTCAATTAGTATCTGTTGCGAAAACTTATGTTAAAACTTAAACCACCAAACAGTTCATTCTTTGATGTCTTCGGTTCATAGATCCTCGCTGAAACTTTCCACTGAACAGCCAACGATTATCCCAATAATGCATTTTGATTCTCGGAAAGCTGGGAAAGGGTCCACTGCTGTTCACAAGGTAAAAAGCTGAAAGACAAGCGATACGTCCAATATTATCAAATAGATGTTTTATTCAGGACTTTGCCTGCTAGTATGGGTAGGTAGATAGGTAGATGATACTTGGAACAACTGCAGCAAAGTTGGTCTAACACTTTAGCTTTTTCTATAACAACTTCTAGTCCATTACTCACCCCGATGAGGTGTCTGGAAATATGAGTGAACTGAAAACACGCAACAGACATGTCCACCTCCTGCCAAGGGCGGACTAGAATTCTCTCCGGCCCCAAGCATGACTGTTAATATAGACCAACACCCGGCTATACCTGATTTCGTTTTTTGTTGCTACTTGATCTTCAAAAAACCCTAATCTACTCTTTTACTTCCCATTCTTCTTCAGTTAAAGTGGGTGCCATTTAGAAGATTCAACTTAAAAAGGAACCACCAGCTGGTTTGTAAAATAGAAACACTAGGGATCGAAATAAAAATACCTCTTAACTTTCTTCGTGGGTTTCCATAGTATCACATCAAATTCCAGCTCAAATGGTCCGATCAAATTCAGTTGTATTCATTATCCGCTAAACCTTTAATCTCCTTTCCCCAATTTGTTGTATAGGACATTGTCACAGCATTAGCGCCATCAGGCTTTCAAATACCCCACTTAAAATATTACATATATATCGTATGTTATTAAGTTTCTTAACTTAAGTGTTCTTTCTAGTTTTCATACAATATATAGAATAAAAAAAAGTTTTTATTTTGAAAAAAAAAACGAATTAAGAGGTTAGTGTTAAGCATTATATTTGTGAGCTTTAATAGTTTAAATATACAAAAATAAGTTTCATTTTATTTTCAGTAAACAAACTGCTTGCAATTCACACAAATATTATGGCTAAAATCAGAAATGCTTTGTAGATACTTGACAGAAAGCTACTTAACTAATCGTAAAAATTGTATTTGACACTTATCAAATATTAAAGGAATCATTTCGTGGGCTGTATAAATATCCAACGGCACCAACGAGTGTTAAGATACGCCCTACTTCTCATTATTAACCTTTCATGTGTTATTCTTACTTTTTGCATTATTGCCGTGCAGAAAGTTTTTCATGCCCTTGTCGGAGCTCATTGACCAGCAACCTACCTGGAATAGACGTGGAACCCTCTCCAATATCTTCGTCCATGAAGTCAAGCCACGACGATTATTTATACTTATCCCAAAAAGATTTTCATCTTCTTCAGAGTCATAGACCACTGACAATTTACATTCAAAATTTTGCGTAGGTTTCAGGATCTAAATTATCTCACCTAAAAATCCACTAGCACCAGCTATCTCACACTCGTACATTAGGCATGGAAATCCCTGCGAAATCTTCGTTGGTGGAGCAAAATCTTTAATATGATTAATGATCTGCGAGGCTGCCTCCCTACTGGAGCAAAATGAAGCAACCAAAATATACTTAGTCATGGCAAAGCAGAATTGCATTTGAATCCTAATTACAATCGGCATAATAAGACGTTTTTTATCGACGTTTATAGAGGAATTTTTGTACCATAACATAGCCACACGTGTTGTGGCTATGTTATAAATTTATGAATATAAATTTCAACATTTAAGAAAACTTATGAGAAACTAACTTTTATAAGCAACCAATGTATATAGAAGTCAGTTTGAAAGTTATGATTGTGTGAACGCATATTAAGGACATACTTCGATAAATGTAATAAAGAGAAGATTTATCCTTCAAAAGTATTCTAAAATATTTTGTATGTGAAGAAATAAGTTTCAAACACGTAAAAATACATTCAGACGAAATTGGTTTATCCAAAGAACTCTGAATCATTAGTGTACTTGAATAGAAAACAATGCTGGCCGATAGATGAAATAAATACTGTTTAAAATGAAATGTAGAGTCTACTCAAAATAATGGATGTGCGTTGTGATGCAATAAATATCGGCTCGGAACGAGAAATCGTGGAGCCGAGTTCGAATTTCAGTTGAATTTGTTGCATTCACTTACGTGCAAATACTTTTGGGAAAGGTACTAATCCGTCTCTTCTCTTCAGTTATGGGTTAGATAACAAAACAGATTGGGTTCCATAATCTTGGCTGGCAACCAGTCTACCGCAGAAAGTAATGGCAACCTACTGTGGGATAATCTTCTGCCCAGTCAGTCACTTTCGATGCATGATCGCCCAAGCGTGTATCACGTATGGCATTTAACTGACTGACTGACTCAAAATAGATACAGTTTAAAATGAAATGAAGAGTCTACTTTAGTCTGCTCACAATAAACACTGTTTAAAATTAAATGGAGAGTTTATTCAAAATAAAGTTTTCTACAAAAAATAATGTGTAAAGTAATAAAATAATATGCCGGATTAAAAGTAAAATCCATTAATTCTTTAAAAACAATATAAATAAAGTCGAAAATATCGTGAACATAAAAACCATTTACTGCTCCAAAAACAAGATAAGCGGGAATTGTTTCTGCTCTCTTACTAACGAATTAATGCAATAAACAGAAAGGCTGAGTCTACCGAAAATTTTATCTGTTTACTATTTCTATATTGTTGAAAGAAAACAAGAAGCTGAAAAGAGCTAAGGTTAAGTGTTGAACAACAAAAAATATTGCATAATTTACCATTGAATGAATATGTAAAATGTAAAAACGTAGAAATATGGGAACTATAATCAGCAGAGTGGAAGAGAAAAAGAAAGAAAGAAAGAAAGAAATAATTAAAGTGTGGAAAAGTTAAAAAGAGAACAAAATTGTGAAAAAAAGAGGCATAAAGAATGTTTTTCGGCTATCAAAGAAAAACTGTGTAATTTACACTTGGATGAAAGTATGAAAACAGAGGACAAACGAAGCCTATGTGAGGTGGAAAAACTAAAAACTGTGAGTTAAAGAGATAGAGAGTCATTTTTGAGAAAGATCGGGAAGAGAATAAGAAAAAAGATTTTAATGTGAAATTGAAAGAAGGTAGTTTCGTTTTGTGGAGCTCTAAGTACTTTCATAATTTTATATATTCTGGTTATTCGTTCATCTTTCTTGTTTTTAACAATATTTTATTTAACAATAAAAACTTTGTTCCAAGAGACATCGCGAAGAAAATCATGGAACTAGTCCCAGTCCTCTCGTTGATAGCAGTAAGCTATTCTGCTGGTAGGAGGTTCCTGGATAGAGGGGAAGTAGAAAAAGATATTTACAGACACCTCAGCATGATCAGAGTTGCTAAGAGGGCGAACCCGCATAGCATGGCAAGAGTCAGGGACAGAAGTAAGAAGCGTGTCATTGTAGTTACTGGAGAAACGCGTGAGGAAATTCACCACTTAAAAGAGATGTACTACTCAGGTATAGATTATACCTCTGTTCCACCTCGTATACCCCAAACTGTTGTAGGTTTTGCTGTAACTGCATCAAGAATATAACTCTAGAAAAGCTTTTGTTGTTGTTGTTGTTTTATGTTTAATGCAATTGCATTTTAAATTTAATATCATAAGCTTTGTTTTGATTTTTGATACGGTGGTTGGTGTTTGTTCAAAACAAATCTGAATTAATTTCATACTCTGTATAAACAAATAACATTAACAATTACAAATAGTATTGTATGATTCAGAGTAATTCATTTCCTTATCAAACTTCCTTATTTTAACTCTGCCATTGCCATTTTTGTGTACCGAACTTACTGTTTCAGATTTGGCTCCCTGTACTGAATATTATAGATTTTAATATTTCATTTCGCTCTTTATTAAATTATCTACTGATGATAGTTTGTTTTTCTATGTAGCGATCATAGCTCCCCACACTTTCTTTTCCTTTGTAGCTCTTAATAAATATTGTATTTTTACCATCCTTCCCAAACCTTGCTCAATCTCGCCAATTAGGTTATGCGTTGCTTTCTTCTGGCCTTTTTATCTTAAATTTGTCCTGAACATCAGATTTTCCAAAACCTCATTCCTCATTATGTGCGCCAGAAATTTCAACAATCTCTTCTTGATGTTAAGCCTAAGTATCATTTTTCCATTGCCTCTAGAACTTCGTCAGTGCTCATATGTTCAACCCATCGTATTTTCAACTACCTTCTGTAGGCAATATTTATCTTGCTTTAAGTCTTTTTTTTTCATCTATAAGGAAATAGTTCAGCATTCACTGCCGCATAAGAGAAGAGGACTGATAGTACATAACAAATCAATGCACTTTTCTTTGATTCTATCGATATTTTTCTGTTTCATAATACTTAGCTCAGTATTTGGACGGAGTCTTTTTCCATCCCAATGCGCATCCTGGCAGGAATTCTAATTCTCTCGGAATGTATAAATTGAAAAAATTTAATGAGAAGACACATCCTTGTTTACTACCTCTTTTTATTTTTGTATATGACGATAGTTTAATGATTTAATTACCAAGTAAAGAATCTCATAGGTTCTGATTTTCACATTAAATATTTGTGAAGTCTCATAATCAAGAGAATTATTAATTTTCTTCAAGAAATAAAGATATTTTGAATGAAGATGTTGATCTGCCTTGTGGCTGACATAGTCGTGTATTTATCATAGAGGTCGGTAATTGAAATGAAAAAATACAAAAAAATGAATGATTTTCAGTTGCACTACAGTTATTTAAACCATATTTGCCTCTGCCTGGTCTGGAGTCATACAATACTACGATTAATAAATATCTCTATCTTAGAAAAGTATTATCTGTCGATTTCTGCTCTTCTTTGTATACGTATGTATATACCCATATGCACAGCAACTAAGATAAATATGTGAGAGTGAGAATTATAATATTGATAAATTTTCTTAATCGATTTTCAGTAAGTACATAATTTAAGAGAACATTATTAAGCCAAATCACGCGTCTAATTAAGGCATCTCATTTTCATACACTAATTAAAAAAACTAAATGCCACTCTATTTGTGGGAGCACTAGAAAGTTGACTTTCAAGCTGTTATTCAGAGCCTTTTGTAATTTATTACACAACTCGTATATCACAAACAAATATCTTTCGGTTTATATAGTTTTAATACTATGTTTTTTCAAGACGTAGACAATCATGGTTTTCTAGAGTTTTCTTTTTCTGTTAATTTTTGTATCTAGAAATAACTGTTCTTGCATGTTATAGTATAGTGGCTTCCTTTTTCCTTCTCCATGGTTTTAAATTTGGTTATCTTTTTCTTAGACTGGATGCGAAAGGGCTCAGTCTTCGGTTACATATTGTCTTCTAAACTCTATGGCTGACTGAAAGTGCACATTTTAAATGAAACTTTCGTGTCTGTGTAATTCAATCAATTAGTTTTGTCCTAAATATTACTTTGCACCATTTGAAATACTATCATTAGATTCTATATTAACCGATTGTCAATAAACGCTTGAATTTCCAATTTTAACTATTTTCATATTGCCTGAATTTTTCCGATTGATATTTTGATATGTTATTTTTATCACAATATTTTCAGCCAATATGTTCTTCCTTTCTTTCTTCCTTATAGCATCAAGAACATCAAGATTCACATTTCACCGAATCGAGTGAAAAAATCTCTTACTTATATGGAATTTTTTATTGAGTGTGGCAAACATTTAATGAACTCCTATAAATATATCAGACAAAAATTGTGACAACAATGGAAGCAACGATACTAGTTTGAATAATCCGTAAAAAGTCGCTTAATCTCTGAAAATAATGTAGGATGTTATTAGTAATTTTTTGATTATGAGGAAACTGATGATAGGAAAATATTATTGCAGCAAATGTTTTTTTCTTTCTTACAACATGCACTAATTGATGAAAATGGAAAAGTGATATTTTATTATTTCGGTCTTTATATATAATTAGAACCGAATCTAGAAAGCATTCGAATCTTTACTCAAGCTGGAAAATTATTTGCAACAGAATTGTAAATTTCTATGTGTTGACATATAAGTTAAATAGAATTAAATATATTTTTCAAAGAGAATATCAGTATTCATCAACTAACTGTTCTATATTATTCAAGCGGATTAGTTGTTCAAACTTAAATTTAGAAGCCAGCTTACATATTCTTTGCACAAATACATTAAAATATGTTTTTATATATGCAAAAAGAGTAAATATAATGTCAACCCTTCATTTTGGGCTGGTCGTTGACCGTCGAACGGCCTTTCCAGTAATGTAGCATATTTTGTTTTTAGATTTCAAATTGTCTCTTCTTAGATTTGTCGAAACAACGTTTTTAAAAAATCCCAGACTTAAATATAAAAACAAATCATTCCGTTTATTCAGTCAGGGTCACAAATGTGACAGGATCTGAGACTTCCAAGTCGATGAGTTTATTTTGAGAACATTTACAAGAGTGGGTAGATTCGTATGCATGATTTTTACTTCTCAATCGATCATATTTGTCTGTTCATCCTTCTTTCCTGTCTTCACGATGCTAATTCTTTGTAATTTCATTGCTTCAATTCTCCTTTAAAATTTCCGAACCAGGTGACACTGTGCTTCTTACTTTATCCTAACATCCTACATTTAAAGAATTACAAGAACCCAGCCTGCGTAGATAAAATTAAAAATTAATTATTAAACTTCATTAATCCAGAACTCGGAACGAAGATATTGCTCTCCTCTAAATAAAATAAAAACAAAAGTTTGGAAAATCTTTTGTAAAAATAAAGACTCTATCATGAAATTATTAAGAATAGATTGAATTTTACTAGAAAATGCTTAAAAAACAAGGAAAATAAATATGACCTCGTAGCACAAGGGTGCCAAGGGTGTTGTTTTTTCAATGGTTTACGGATAAAAAGATATTTTGGCAACCATGTTTTTGCCGTAATTGCTCGATATGGAGATAGAGATAGAGCTTTAAGTGACAAACTTCTCCACATTGATTCTGTATATGCATAGAGAGAAAGAGAGTGAGAGAAAGAGCAGTGCATCGCAACATTCTCTGTAAGAACAATGATAAAATAATGATAATGCAACAACTCACCCATCAGAAAACGACACAAGAGGTTTTTGCATATTTAAACCATTTTAAAGTAATTTATTAATTTTATTAATTACTTTGTGCACCACTTTACTGCGTTTATAAATAACTGGTTGTATAGCTCGGCGTTGCTCGGGTTTTTTAGTGGTTATGTGGAAATGGTATGGTCAAGTGCTTATTCAAAAAGCTCCAGTATGAGGTTGCCGTCACGCGTAAGTTAAAAAAAATGCGAAGTAGGTATTGGTTTTTGTTGCATTTGTAAAACGGGATTTATGCTTGGTCATTTTTGCAAATAAACGGGAATGATGTATGTACAATGAGAAGAACGGGGGCGGGCGTTACGGAACCCTGTAATGTGATGAGATGACGTTGTGACGCAGAAAAGTTTATGCATTGTCCCTGCAACGTCGGAGGAGTTGACACGTTGTAGAAAACGTGAAATTATGACATATGATAAGGTAGAAGTTACAAAAAAAACCCGTTTTTTTTGTTGGAATACAACTAAGCGTTTCGGAGAAATAAACGATCACAATGAACAACATTTTCTATTAATTTTTGCCGTACTCTGTGTGTCAATTGAAATTTTTGTTCACATATCAAGGCACCAGTGATCTACCAGTGGCTCGATTTTAGTTGAGTTTAAGCGTCCTGGAGAAATGAATAAAAGTGCGCAAAATACCACCTGAAATTATGTTTGTCGTTGATTTTTGATAAATCCTGTATATTGATTTGAAAAAGATATTGCGTATATCAAAGGTTCATGTCATGATTGACAAGTGATCCAACTTTGGTTTAAATCAGACCAAGAATTTCGGAGGATTAGGATTCATTAGAATGGAGACACAAAAAACAGGCAGACAGACAGACATATCCATTCATATAGAGAGATTTAGTTTGAAATGGAATGAAAAATGTTATTTTTATGGGAAAATGCGATTGGTAGAAAACTTAAACAGATTACAAATTTAAGTTTAGAACTTTGGAAATATTTAAAATTAGTTTACAAAAAGAAACCTTGAATTCAAAAATGAGACAGATCAGAGATTTAATCAGTAATCAAAAGTATTTTCCTCCCTCTTGGTTTTGGTCAGCTTGATTGAATAGTTGCTTAAGCCAAATTTCGTATAAATCTATGTATTATTCTGAAGAAAATATATAGAAACCAGGATAATCCCTCGTGTCATACTGGCTTAAAGATTCTCATTTTGATCTGAATTTCTGAGATGAGGAGTTATTACTTACATGCGGACTATTATCCTCGTCTTTGTTGTTAATATCACAAAGTTTAGGCTGTTGTACCCTCCAAACTGCATCAGTTATATGTCAATTCAGGTATCCTACAGGGAATTCCGATCTGAACCTATTATGTAATATATGGGTGTAGATTGTTCGCGTTCTACTGCCCATGTCTAAGGATATTTCATATCGGTCTTATTTTTAGTACACTTCAGTTATTCTCCTGAATACACACGACTCAGAGATTGAACTCACAATTCAAGAGCTAACAGTTTAATCCACAAGGCTATTGTTCCGTGAATTAAAGTGGTTCGTGAATTTAGTGACAATACACATGAAAATCGATATGCATACTATGAAAGCCGGAGAACACAGCGGCGGAAATGTTGTGATAATAGCAACAAAGATTATGACAATAGACCGGATGTAAGTTGTGTATAAAACTTATCATGTTTCGTCTTTCAGTTTGAATTTTTCCTTTTTGTATCACATAAAAAATTAATCCAACTTTTCCTTCTCGGCTTTTCACATTAAAATTTATAAGAGTTATTGTGAAACTGACATTATTATGACCGACAGTTAATTATAGATTTTACTTACTGCTAAAATTTACAAAGTGTCATGATATGAGGCGCGACAAAAAAAAAACCAAGAAAGATGATTAGCAGCTTCACACTAATGATTTATAGTTAAGTATTATTTATACCTCGTCTCATTTCTATAAACCAAGCAAAAGCATTTTTTGAATAACTTCTTCGTAAAGTCGAACACTTTTCAGTACCCCACCGTATATGTATCACTTTCACCCCATCTCCACCGCTAGACACACACAGAGGGGGAAAGCTGAAAGGAAAAGCGTTACGCTTGTTCACTAATAGAAGTGCGTTATGGAGGCGTTGAAATTCATACAGTTGATTCGAAAAATATTTTCCAAGTTTTAAGGAGGTCATGTGGTGACAATTTGTTTAGATGTCCGTTAGTAATCTTGTCAAAATAATTTTTCGATGCGTTTGGCATCCTTCAAGATAACGTCTTTTCGCTTAATTATCCGCCATATGCATCGAATCAAAAGCAGTCAGTGTAAATTTGTTTGCGTATTTACAGCTATAAATATCTGTATTGTGAATATGTATATTTCGACATGTATATGTGCGTGAGGTTGTTATTGAATCTTATAAAGAGGAAGTCTATACATGAGACACATTTCCTTAGTCTAATATTTATTTGTACAATTTGCCTTAATATGGC
Source organism: Ascarosepion bandense (assembly GCA_037127315.1). NCBI lineage: Eukaryota > Metazoa > Mollusca > Cephalopoda > Sepiida > Sepiidae > Ascarosepion > Ascarosepion bandense. The sequence goes on along the minus strand of JBBBDQ010000239.1, from coordinate 3,240,731 downwards.
ACAATGAACGAATGTCACATGATGAGTCATGTTTTCAGCATCTAAAGCCTGTTTATACACAGTTAGTGATGGATAAATTGTCGTCTAAATTATGCAACAATCAAAATAACATTGACATCTCATTTGAACAGATATATTTACCAAAATTACATAAAAAATATCTTGAAATACTGAAGAGTAACTTTATTCAATAAAATCCACATTGACTTCAACAACGGCTGAGGTCTGGGGAGTTAGGGGGCCAGATATAAGGGGTGATGTGCTGTAGAAATTGTCTGACAGCCATAACTTGGTTCTCCTGCTTGTGTGACATGGGGCATAGTGCTGTTGCCTTACATAGGGTCTTCCAGCAGCCATACGCTTGACCTAGGGTAGCACTACCTCCTCAAGACACTTCATGTAGGCCTCCGTGTTGAGTCTGAAGCCCTCACCAACAAAATCGGGAGTTCTTATCAGAATGATCAGAGTGAATTTTCCGAGCTTCCATGCCTTCATATTCATCATTAGACTCATTTAAGTTTTTAAAAATCCTCTATACTGTCCTCAGATTGATTCCCAAACACTCGGAAATATTCGGAATGGATCTTCCGGTGCAAATGCCAAACAGTACAGCATGCCGTTTCCAAATTTCTGGCGGAGTGAATTGCATCATGGTGCTATGTTTCTCAAAGATGGTGCTCAACTGACTGCATTGTGCAGTCGACAAAATCAAAAATAAACAACGCGCATGCACGAAATGTTAAAAATATATAACATGGCGACAATTTAGCCATCACACTCTGTAATGATTAGCAAGATTGTCTCGCTAGTTGAATTACAATTGAGTAAGGCTAAATATCTTTCCATCTATATGAGGATATCAGTTTGTTATTTTTAAATTTATCTAGATATATTGAATTTGCTCGGGAAGTGAGAGAGAAAATGTGTGTGTGTGTGTGTGTGTGTGTGTGTGTGTGTGTGTGTGTGTGTGTGTGTGTGTGTGTGTGAGTAAAATTTGCATAAAAGTAGTTATTTACTTATGTTCATTTGAACACCATTGTGTAAGTGTGTAGCGGGAAGAATGTTTATACTTAAACCCGTGTAATTATATACAAGTGTGTGATAGAATAAATACGTATAAAAGAGTACAAAAAGATAATATACACATTTATAGCAAGAATGAATGAATGAAGCTCATTAATATTTTGTAAATCTGTTTTGGTGAATCATCGCATCGCCGTTCCTCTTCGGATATTATCACTATCATGAATTTCTTTCTTACTTTGAATTTTTCTCATTATTTTCTCTTACTGCTTTTATTTTCTCTTTCGTTTCTTTTTCTTTACTTTTTCTTATCTATTGCCCTATTATCTCATAAATCCCTTTGCTTTTACTATTTTCATTTGCATCCTTTGATTACTCTTTCTTTCTTTCTTTCTTTCTTTCTTTCTTTCTTTCTTTCTTTCTTTCTTTAACTCTGTTATTAGCTTCATTTTTTATTTTTCTTGACATTCATTTTGCCTTCTTTTGATATCTCTTTTTACTTTTCTTCTTCTTCTTCTTTTTCTTGTCATTCGTATTCAATGTACTTCTTCTTTCAGCTTATTACTTCATTATTTCATTTTTATTCTTTCAAATCATATTGTTAGCATCATTCTCTTAGTTGCTTCGGAAAAATAAAACATAGTCGACTGATAAACAAGGTGGGTAATGTTAAGACTCTTGAAGTATTATATCTTATTATCTAAATCCAAAACCAAAACTAACCACTCTCCTTTGTTTGTTAATATTATATTGATTACTTGTATTCTGGTCTTACTTTAAAAAATACTTTTTCATTTAATCACATTTCATTGTTTTTCGTATAATTCCTAATTTTAACCACCATTTTGTTTATTTCTTTTTTCATTCTCTTATCGTGTTTATATCGTTTTACCTATATATTTTCTCAGTTGTTTTTTTTTCTTTCACTCTCTTTTATTAGTTCTCTAATTTTTTATATTAGTTTACATTTTCTATTTTCTATCGTCGTTCCTTTTAAAAATATTATTCATTAATTTTCTTCGTCAGCTCTTGTTTTGTTGTTTTTTATATTACCTTATTTTTCCCGCCTTATTATTACACTGGCCATACACTGGGTTGATATGGCACTTGCTTGGTATTGGACGGTGTATGGAGATTAAGAAAATGCGATTCTGGAGTCAACGAGAAAGGCGAAAACAAGTTGATGGAAATATAGGAGTAACCGGAAGTCACATGTGGTGGAACGCACTGGAAGCCTGATAGGTTCGAAAGGGCCGCTAATTTTGTGTGGAAAATCTCATGCAGTGGGGATATGAAATACAGTAATGGTTTGGAGTCAGTAAAAGAAAGAAATTCACTTGGAACACAAGAGTTAGACAGCTAATCAAGGATTCGGAAGTCAGACTCGCCTGAGAACTGAGGTAAATCTTAGTGTGGATGAGCTGTATTCATAATGCCGTGATCTCTAGAGCACAAAAGGCTGAGATGAGTTATTTGCTTGTGGCAAGGAAAGTAGTCTGCTCCGAATAGTTTTAAGAGGGAACGTTCAGCGGAAAAAAATCTTGAGGAAGAAAATGGAATAAAGTATTAAATCGACGTTGTAATGAAAAAGCAAAGTATATCCACATGGCCACTTTTGGAGTAGATATTCCGTTGAGTATATGGCTTATGACCATGTATTACTTACATGTGAGAGGAGAATCGGCAAAGAGAAAAGACAATGAGAAGCTGAAGAAACTTTTTTATTCCTGTTTTCCTATAAGTTGCTTATCAGCTTTTGGTAACGATACAGAATAATGTTTCTCTAGTAAAGGCAAACAGATCATTTCTGTAGTTTAAATATTACCAAAAAGCGGGTTTCTTTAACTCTTCGTAGCTGTAAATCACTAATACAACATTTCTATTTCTATTACTTATTTACAGCTGATTACATCTTGTTATCCTTTTTTGTTTTTCATGCAAACCCTGAAAAACTATCGCTTCTAGGTTCAATAGTTCGGTCGTGGGGCTAAAAGCATGAATGACGGTGGGAGCAGTAAGTAACATTATCTTTCGTTTTTGCATGTGTTTTTTTTTTTATTATTTTTGTATCCCTTTTGTTAAAAAATTCTTGTATTTTTCATAACTTCTTTCGTTATTTCTTTTTCTCCTACTCCTGTTGTCTAGATTTTCATTACCATTTCACTTTGTTTTCTTATATTATCTGTTTTTCTTTTCCTTTGTCTAGCATCTGTTCGTAAACACTCATTTGATTTTAACTGTACCTACCTTCCATTTCTTTTTTGCAGATATTCATATCATCATTTTCTCATCAACTCTATCTCCTTACCTATTTAATATTTTCTCCTTTTACAACTTTCATTATTTCCCATCTTTCCCATCATCGTCTTGATTGTCCAGGCATCCACCAGACAAATTAAAGCACGGTCTGCTGGTCTTTCTTGTATCAGTGATGCTAATATCTCAATTTCCTTTTCTATAATGAAAATTATTATCTATGCTCATCTAACGCTTTCCAACTTTGCTATTGTCTCTTTTCGCTAAATGTTCTTTAATCGGATTCTCTGAACTATTCTCTATCGTTCTCTATTTTTCTTTTTCTTTTATTTTCTTCCCTTTTCTTTGGAATTCTTTCATGTCATTCCACTTTTTTTTCCTGTTTCTTATTTTATCATTTTCTATCATTTTCTACCTTTTCTCTTTTTATCTACTTCTTTACTATTTTTTTTATTCTTTGCTTACGTTCTTCTTCTTCTTCATCATCATCATCATCTTCTAGTTTTTCTTCTTTTTATCATTGTTAACTCTTTCTATTCTCCTCCTCCTCTTCCCCATGTTCTTCTCTCTCTCTCTCTCTCTCTCTCTCTCTCTCTCTCTCTCTCCATTTATAACGCATCACTACTTTTTCGATATTATTCGCCACTGCACAGTTAATAACCCAAAAATGCAACCACTAATTCGAATCAAGTGACATCAAAGATTGTAATGTTGTCTAGTCATGAGATAAATTGACATGAAAATTGCTAGGGTTGATTTAAAGCAAAGAAAGTGTTTGAAACTGAGTAGGAATAGAATATGCATCATTTTCTGTTAAATCTGTGTTTTTTTCTTGATTTGAATCTTTAGGAAGAAAAAAAGATAGAAACCAAAGAAAGCAACTTTGGAAATTATGCAAAATATCTGAGAGAAAAAACAAAAAACACTTGGAGATAAAGTTCAGTGTTCGAGCATTTCTACTTTTAATTTTAGGTTGGTTACGAATTTTAATTAAATCTCTTAAAATATAATGGCCAATACATTGCTTATACTCTGGTACCGAGATGACAGGAATAGACAATTTTAGGCGTCATTTTGTTTTCATTTATCATAAAAATACCTGCATTGCATGACATTAAATTTTCATTTAGAATATTAATTCCTGATTTCAATACTTGATTATTAACGTTCTCACTTCAGAAAAAAAACCTTCAATCAGTGGAAAAGGGATAATTTTCTATAAAATCTGCAGTGCGTCTTATGCAGAATTAAACTTAAATTGATACATTTACATAATTGGGAGATATTTAGGCGGGGTGGATAAAATCAATGATCCATTATTGTAATCTTGTATTGTGACAAGATTAAGATTAGTTAATATGGGTAAATTACGCGCAAATACCCTTGGGAAAGATATTAATCTGTCTCTTCCTTCCAGTTATGGGTTAAATAACAGGACAGATTGGGCTCTGTAGCATTGGCTGGCAACCAGTCTACCGCAGAAAGCAATGGCAACCTACTGCGGGATAATCCTCTGCCCTCAGTCATGTCTCTTTCGAGACATGATCACCCAAGCGTGTTTCACGTATGGCAGTTAATATGGGTAAAGAAAATGTTTTTTAAAACAATAATTTGAGGTTGTCATTAATAATGTATTTTATATTATTAGTGGTCATATCACTTAAGTCATTAATTATGTATTTGATATTGTGTTGGCTTGTAACGAGATAAGAGATAATTTCATATTTTTAAACATCGAATTTAAGTAACGTAAATTTACAACTTATTTTGACTCTGGCAGTCATAAGTAAGATGCTTAACACAACGGATTGATCCAAAGTGCTTTACATGTGACACCGAAGAAAGGTGACCACCTATTTTGAGTCCCATAAAAAAGTAAATGAAATGAATATTATAATAAAAGCTAGTTTATAATAGAACTCTTTTAACTGCTAAACAAAAGAATCGTTGAGCAGTATATTAAATTTAATTAACTTAATAGTGCAAATATACATCGTTATATCCTCGGATAAAATGTTTTCCCACTTTTTTACCAATGTTTTAAGACTTTAACTTGATAGCGAGGTTAACCAGGTTCTCGGTTAGCCATCTTTCTTCTCTTTGCGTCACTACTTCATAGTATTTTTTGCACAGAAATTACTGATCTTCCATCTGCTGTACATATGGATTCATTTCCTTTGCACAAATAATAACGAATTGCACAAGTCAGATGTTGATAGCGCCACGAATAAATCTTATCATTACTGAAAATCATGTTGCCAGTTTTACTGTTCTTTCTTTCTTTCTTTCTTTCTTTCTTTCTATATATATATATATATATATATATATCAGTCTCTTCATATCTCGGTCATCTCCACACCATTCACTTGCAAAATCTGCAATTATCGAAAGTTTTTAAAAGCATTTAATCATTATTTTCTTTAGGTACCACACCTTCCCATAATCTGCATATACGCCATATGTTTTGTTTTGGTTGTTTGCTATTTTTGATTATTTTCATGATCAGTGAATGCGTTTTGACCTGACCTTTGATGACTAAAAATGTTTCTATCCCGCTGGTGGTCTCTTTTCAACATCACACTAGTTTATTTTATATTTTGTAAATATATGTTGTATTTTTGTCTTTTTCTTTATCTTACCTTTTCTTCTTCAGACTAGATATAAATATTGTATTATTTTATTTGTTATTATTTTTGGTTATTACTGATTAGAATAGCGTCCTATCAAACTGAAAGAAGTCAATGAAAGCAAGTACAATACACACGCCTCATAAACAATTAGAAAAAGTGGGGTTGTAAAAGAGAAAATAAATTTAGCACTAAAAAGTTTATTTAACCTCAGGTAACATGAATTTAAATACACTGACCGAATATAAAACTGCGTATTTATTCAATTTTAAACACACAGCTAATATAACCAGATTACAATAAACGATCACATTTAGGCATCATTACATACGCAGGTTCCAAAATAGATGTCGTATAGGTAACACTAAGATCACCTATTAATACACTGTGTATCTTCTTTGGGTGATAAAACGGGCCTGTATTCTTCTAAAAATGCGGTCATACAAATGGCGTATTCTGCAATATTTTATTCCATATGTCTTGCCGACGCAGTTAAGCAAGAGCTGTAAATGGGCTAAATTAAGATGTCAGTAATGGTCCCTTCATTATTCCTAAACAGAATATGGTGAATAAAATATGTTGAGTAACACTGATATCATCAGTGCGGGCATTATACTATTGGAATGAAACAACGTCTTTTTCTTAAAGAAATGGAAGCCGGAAGAGTTAAGTATTATTCTAGGTGTACATGATGTCCGATGTTTACTTCACAAAAACCAAAGGTGATGGAGAATTGTAATTTATGACACTCCCACACGACGATGATTGTGTTTTATGAATGAATACACTCTGGGAGATATTGTTCTTCAGCTTTACATACGTAAACGTCCATCACATGTATGGCGACTCTCTCACTGCTCTATCACTACAACCATGAAAGTGCTCGGACGAACTGCAACACCTGGTTCCGTAGGTTTGACCTTCGCAATTAGGAGCCGCCATGCCACAAGCCACCCTCACTGCCTCCGGATTTATTCGGCGAAAAATAAGATTCACTCAAACAACTTCTTTCCGCGAATCATCGCCCTGTGAAACAAACTTCAAGAAAATGTTTCCCTAAACACTACAATCTTGACCTGTACCTCAAGTGACATTGTGTATCATACTGTAAATAAATAAATAACGTCAGCTACAGTAATAGAAGGTGGAGGGTTATCATTTGTAAAAAATAAAATTGTAAATTATTTTCCACTTTACAATCCTTCTCTCACAGACCTGATGTAGCAAGCCACTCACTTACTATTTTATTACTACTTCCATGGCAAATGCTCTGACGAACTACAATCCTTAGTTCTACCATTTCTAACTATCACGGCTAGGGCCCCCATGCCAATTACATCGTAGAAAACCACTCACACCTACTCAAACAGCTTCTTCTCGCGAACCACGAGGATGTTTCCCCGGTCATTATAATCTTGACTTGTTCAAGTCTAATGTCAATCGTTATATTTCTCTCCTATCCATATATACTTCCCCTTTACGTAACTCTCTGCCTCGAGTAACCACCAGCCCTGTACAGGTTGAATCATGCTGTAAAAATAATCCTGAAGAATCATTTGTTGACATATGAAAACGATATTCGATCGCCACATGACCTTCTGGAGACATCATCGTTGATATAAGTGCAATTCTCGCTAGACGAACGTGTACCTTTTCTTTATTTTTTAATTCATTTCACCCCAAGCAAGGCATTCCACTGCCACTATTGCGCTTGGGGCTACATAGGGGGAGATAAATAGGAAGATTGGTTAGATATAGGAAATGTCAGAAGGGGGGTGATAGATAGTTGGGTGGGTGGGAAGAGTGTTTGAAAGAATGGAAGTTAGTTTGTTAGGAGGTGTCTATTGACCTTACATTTAAACTCCTGGAGATTGTAGCCGTCGGGGAAGCAGTCATGTGGAAAAGAATTCCACAGTCGGGAAGTGCGAGAAAAGAAACTGTTGGAGTAGAAGTTGCGGTTGCATTTTATCGGTTTCACTGTAAAAGGGTGGGATCTAGTTGCTAATCTAGTATCTCGTGCAAATTCGAACCTAGGGGGCACCAGTGATCTAAGTTCACCGGAGCAGAAGCCGTGAAAGTATTTATAGAAAAGACACAGGGAAGCCACGTCTGCAGGCGGTCTGCTTAGTCGGTATCGATCACATTACAGACCCTCCGCTGTACCTTGTCTAGAAGCCCAAGGAGAATAGCAGGGGCACTCGACCAGATATGGCAACAGTATTCAATGTACGGGCGGATGGTAGATTTATAAATGTGCAGGATAGATTCAGGCGGAAAAAACTTCCGGGCCCTGCACAGAGAACCGACTTTCAAAGCAGCAGATTTAGCAATGGATTCGATGTAGTCATTCCACTTGAGGTCCGCTGAAAGTGTGAGACCAAGGAGGCGTAGTGTTTTACTCTCTGGGAGGCTGCAAGTAAACTATGAGTTGATACACTTGAGGACACATTTCCTCTGATCTTTCTTAGTCACCGTGTGGTCGGCGAATGCTATCCATGGATTTCGGGTCGATTTATGTGTGCAGGAAAGATTATTTAACCACTGTTACGACAACGAAGCATCACCAGTATGTCTAACATGGACAGCAGTTTAATGAAATGAAGGTCCACAATCCGATCACTAAAACACTTCTTTAAATGAACAAAAGAAATATGTTTGCATATATCACCGACTTAATGACATCAGCATATATTTGACGCATTACCATTTGATTTATTAACTTGAAAACGTAGGCTACACTGGCAATAATTTTTAGAGAAATTGAAATTTACTTTAATTTATCATGTTTTGCTATAACATTTGCTTACATCATCAACCTGGACACAAATGTCTGTTTACCGCTGCTCATATAGCAATATATGTATACTAGTAATCTTTTGCTTTTGATTTTCGACAAAATGATAGGAGACATCTTAAACAAATCATTTATTTTTAAATAACTGATCCTTTTGCTTTTTTGATTTTTGCAAATGTTCCCCAGGTCTTTTCTTTTAAGAATCCAACATTAATCTGCCATCATTCTTTTATTCATTTCTCTTGCTTATGTTAGTACTAAGCTTCCTATTGTTTGATAATATCCTGTCGACTTGTTCTCTATAATCGCCCGTCTTGCGATTACCGAATTTTTTTTAATATAGCAGCAAATGAAATCCATGCATTTGATGCAGTAACATTCATATAGTTGACGAAGGTGCTATTCTTGATGAGTTTTTGAATGTCAGGCCCATCAAAAATATCCAATCTCAGCTTTGCTATGCTGAGACCAAGAAATAAATTACCCATGTCGGGGAAAATTTGGCCTTCCTTATCAAGCGCTTTCAAAAACTGCTTCATAAGTTCTAATTTGATATGACGGATATCATATTCTGATATTTTTTCTCTGGTAACTAGCGGATCACACTTTTCTCTCCGTCTTTCTTTTCTGTTCTGACCAGCCCAGTGTTGATCTCTTTTTCTACTGTCTCATGAACAAACGAAGCATACGAACTTTATTTAACCTGATTACTGCCCAAATAAAAAATTCTTTCCATTAACTCCTTGAAAGGTTTTTGATTTTCTTTCAGCGTTGTGGGTTGTCAAATTAGTATCGATGCATATACGTTGATGTTGTGCAGCAAAACAAATTTTAAACTACGATTTGAGCTATCAATGAATAATTTCGATTAATTTGCATCATAGTTTTAAAGACTCCTTCGACATCGTTACAATATACAGGTTAGTTGGCTTGATTGATATCGGGAAAAAAACTTCAGCATCTCTGTTGCGTTAAAATGTAAATTTTGTTACTTCCTGAAAGAGATTTCTCTCCTTCAGTCTTGAAGCTAAGAGTTCTGCTGATAAATTCAAATCCCTGATTAAGTCACTCAGCTCTTCTTGATCAAACAGTATCGGTTCACATGATAATCCTTCAAAATCATTGTCATCATTATTGTCTTTCACGCCTATGTCGACGAAATCATTCGCATAATCATGTCCAGTGCTCCAATGTCACTGGACGTAATGCCTTTGAAAACCGGAACCGGGATTAGATCAGAGGTTTGATTGCTGAATTGAAAGTGGGATTTTCGTTTCTTCTTGTTGAAACCAGCAATATCAATTAAGCAGAAGTAACAGTCGTGAATGTGATTTTGTGGCTCGCGCTAAATCATTGGAATACCAAAATTTAGTTCGAGAACCCCTAGTCAACATATTTTGCATAAAATATGTGGTGCAATATGTGATCCCGCAGCTTCGCTTCAAAGTCAGCGTGATAAGCTTTTCTGACAAAATCATTGATCGATTTTCTTCTATTCGTTGTTTTAAATTTGTCACATATATAACAAGTAATCGGGATTGTTTTCGTATCCTCTGCTTGAAGTCATTTTCTTGGTATTAAGGTCTAGAAATAAAAAAACTGTGACAATAACATCGTTTTCAGATACGAAGTAAAAGAAAAATTTACTTTTGTCCTCAGTTTATACGTTACACATTACATATCGACTAAATTCACTAAACCCATATAAAACATCAAGCCAATCTTATATATATAATTCTTATAATTATGGCATACCACTCGATAAAAAATGCGGTAAAATTGAAATTTTTTGCCAAAATGATACAGTTTCATACAGGAAAAATGGTAACTAATATGAAACAAATTTCTTTCATACAATTCACGACAATAAAAGGCATATAATAACTTCCTTTTTTGTAAGTCCTTGTTATTCACACAAAGAACATCTAAAACTAGTGTAGGTACCTCCAGTCATTTTCGATATCTAACTTTTAAACTGAATTTTTAAAAATGAAAAAGTTTTCTTGAAACTTTAATTTTAGTTTTCATTGAAAGCTAAATGATTAAATTTATTATTTCCAGTAAGCAAAATACTCTGGTTTCTTTCAAACAGAAATTATATTGATTGAAATATAAAATTTTGAGATTTTTTTTTCAATTTTTGAATTTCGCTGCCATTTTTGAGAGATCGACACATTTGTAAACAAAAGTTAATTTTCGGGTTTAAAAATCTTGCAAAAATAAAATATACATCTGTAACACATTATTTTTGGAAAAGTATCAAATTTTATGTTAAATTAATCTGATTTATGTAAGTATTATTTAGGTATAGTGTGAAATTTAGAATAAAACTATTTCTTAATCGGTGATTTGAATTTTTTTACCTGTCTGCGCCGTAAATCAAGAACTTGTTCACAGGTTCTTGATTAGAGATAAAAATGTATGGCGTTTTATAAGTGACAAATTGTACCTTTGTTTTCGGGTAAGGGGTGAAACTCTGACCTTTTAATTTGCACATAGAAATTACCATACAAAAAAAAAACAACATCAAATGCACAAAAAATTTAAACTATTTTAAAATGCACAACGATTTTTATTAAACTTTTCAATTTTCGATAGGCAAATCATCAATTCTTAACTAAAAATATAACCGCAACAATTCTTTAAATATTTTAAAAATATTTTTAAAACTTTATAAATTATTATAATAACAAACAAACCAAAAATGAAAACAATTCTTTTAGGCTTTCATTAGTGATGGAAATTTTTTTTCAGATGATAATGTCCTTAATTTTTATTATTTATTCAAGCAATTAAAAGTTTATCAAATTAAATAATATCAGAGTTTTCTTGCATTTTTATTTTACTCTTCGGAGAAGATTTTCAGATAAAATTAAAAAATAGATTATTTATATTCCATAATGCGTCCTGCGTTAACCAACAAAATTATAGACTACAACACTGAAATTTATTAAAATTTCATGGATTTACCTGGAGGGAGGTTTAACAGATGCAAAAAAAATTACCAAGATTTAAAAAAATAGTAATTTCAAAAATAATTTCATTCATTTGTGAATGAGTACTGAAAGTTCATTAAGATCTGTCAATTATTTGATTTTTGCGAGAATTTTCAAATTAATGTGTTTGTCAACGAAAAAAGTGGGTGATGTCAATTACGTTTTGCATTGTAAACAGTCGTAACGTTTTTTTTACCCGATGACTCAAATCAAAACAAGATTTTCTGACAAAATTTCAAAAATGCTAGAATGGATTAAAAAAAATTTTTTAAATAATTTAAAATTATTTTAACCTTTCCTCTAAAATAATATCTATAATATAAATTTTTTTATGGAAAAAGTGCGATTTTATTAAGTTTGAGATCTTTTTTATTCATACTATGCTGTTTTTTTAGCGATCTAGCGGAGGTACCTTAATCTATTGATATTTATCTAATCATCAAGTATCCTTAGGCCAAAGCAAATAGCAGGACTGTATCTGAACTTCGACCCGAACCATTAAGAAAACATCTTTTCTTTTCTTTCAAGACTGTACTCAAGTAACCAACGGCCATCAAGCAATCTGGAAATTAGAATGAAATGATATTTTAAGCACAATCCATCATAACAACTAACCATCCATGGCTCTTTCTAGGAAAAGAGGCAAGACGACAACGCTCCGTACGACTAATGATGTAGCTACGATAAATATTGCTTAATAATGACGGCGGAACAGATTCAATGATTTTGTCAACTCTACAGCATCAATCTTTTGTTGTTGTTTTTTTTTTTACCTTTCATGACAGTTTTAATAGAGCTGTCCCTTTCAAAAGAAAGATCGGACAAAAGTAAGCATTAATAATATGGCATACAAGTATACATTTATAATGCATCATTTTGTAATGTATACCAGAGGATAAACCAGCCTACTTAATCTTGACGGCTCGAAGAACATATGAAGTTATAACTAAAGGTGAGATAGAAAACTCACGTATGACGAGTCATACTGGTCTCGTAGAGATTTCATTCTTTCTCTTGGGTATAATTCGGAAATGCTTAAGTATTTGGTGTATCTAGAGTCGTGAAAATAGATATGACCAGTGTGTACATTAATGACTAATTTCAAGTCGTTATTATTATTATTGAAGAAAGAGGTTGTTCTTTTTTTTATAGAGACCACCTAACGTGAGCTAATGGAACATTGTTATCAAACAGCCGACGAAAACATTGAGTTAGCAAGAGCAAATATACGAAACATTTGTTCAATTTTTGCGAAGAATATTAGACATTGCACAACAGAATAGTATTTTTCGAACTGTCGCCTGTTATTCGGTCATCGAATAAGTTCTGAATAAAATACTTTCAAGAAATAAGACTAATTATATAATCTGTCTTAAATATTCAAATACAGAATGATAGAAAACACTTTCTCTATACGTTCAACCAATACCTTCATCGTTATTTATCTAATCAAGTATTCAGAGAGGAAAGCAAAACGATCATTGGTTCTTTCGGTGAGGACAGAAAGGAAATTTTCAGTTTCTTTAGTGATTGATTTAAAAGAATTATCTTCCAAAAAGAGGCAGTCTAAATTCAAATATATTATCACCCAATGAATAAACCAATAATTTTATAGGTTTTAAAGTTGGTTATAGTTAATATGCTATGAATTTTGGTATTTGAAATAATGATTTAAATCCCTTAAAAGACAACCGCACAGCTACGAAATTAGGAATCTACTTTTACTTATATTTTATTTGTCTATACTTCTGAGATGATTTCATTACATTAATTACATTGTTCGGACATTTATCTTTGTCTTTATTGCCATATTCATCATTCACGACGTTTCGGCTGTTGTACGCTCCGACCTTCTATTTTATTACTGTCAAAGTATACTACATCTACGGATTTTGAAATATATTATTGACACTTAAGGAAAAGCATTAACGTAGATGATAGACATATTAAATAGTATTACTTTTGTTAATGTTTTAACAGAAAGTATATCCTAAACCTGACCTCTAAATGATAAATGAAAGAATACACGGAGGTGTTATTTTTAGAGGACAGCAATTAGTGGAAGGGGGATTACCTCATGAGGATTTAATGTGGATTACGATTCATATTTAGCATTTTGATTTATGCACCCATAACAATTAACCTGTTTCATCGTGAGAGATTTAAATTGTAAACACGTCCACTTTAGTCGTTATTTTTAGTGGATACTCATATCATATTATTTCATCCCAAGCATTTTAGTGGATACTCATATCATATTATTTCATCCCAAGCAAGGCAAGACCGTGAGTAAGAGAAAACGCAAGTTACAGGGTATGTCAAAGAAATGATAATAGATGGATGGGAATCAAGTAGATAGAAGATTACAATTGACGTTGTATTTAAATTTCTGGTGATTGTAATAATTATCAGGGAAGCAAGAAAATGGAGGGGAGTTCCACAAACGGGATGTGTTAGAAAAGAAACTGTTAGAGTAGAATAGGCGGTTGCATTTAACTATTTCAACGGCAAAAGGGTGGGATCTTGATGCCAATCTAGTAGCACGAGTAAATACGTAGAGTTGGGGAACCAAGTCAAAAAAGCTCGTCAGAGCAGTTCCCATTAAAATACTAGTAGAAAAAAACAGAGCGAAGCCACATCACGTTGGTGAGAAAGTGACTGAAGAGAGCTGCTAAGTCAGGTTCGATTATATTGCAGAGGACTCCTTTGGATTAAGTCAAGAAGCTCAAAATGAATAGCAAGCGCACCCAAAATGGCAACAGTATTCAATGCACAAACGAATGGTCGATTTTTAAGTGTGCAAAATGGATTCTGACGAGAGAATCTGACGAGAGAATCTTCCTGGCCTAACTCAGTAAACAAAACTTCTTAGCAACAGATGTAGCTATGGATTCGATATAGTCATTCTATTTGAGATCATTTGAGAGAATAATGCTAAGGAAGCGAAGTTTCTCTGTGGTGGTTAAAGGAGAGCAGCGTCGTTTCGGAGGGCATTCAAATTTAGGTTTAGCTGTTTTTTTGTTTGACTGATTTAGCTTTATATCTTTGAGTGTGTGTTGTCATGATTTAGATTAATTTTGGTAAGGAGAGACCTAGGTCTCTCCTTATCAATGTAGCACGCGTGCGTTGGGAACTGGCGGAGACTGCAGCATATGTAGCCTCAGGGTTGCCCACCAGCAAGGAACCCATTCATGCGCGTCATGGCACTACAAGAACCCCGATATTATTCAGCTGTTGATCAGAGTAGCTCCTCGAAACGCTAGATAAGAATTCGGGCTCCTAACTACCAGTCAAAAGCAGCAACCAGAAATCTAACAACTCGGTACGCTCAGTATGAAGAGACTTTGTCACCATCCACAAACATCATAAAACATTCGCGACAAGACCTGAGAAGAGGAAATAAACCAGAATTCAGTTCCTAAACAGGAAACAAGGGGTGAGCCTTCTACTCCTGTTCAATGGAAGGGAAAGGGGTAACGACCGGGTGATAGGAAAGCCTATCTACTCCGATTGAAAAAAAAATTAAAATAAGAGAAACAAAATAAAATAGATTTTTTAAAACTTAGTATGATTCAGAGAAAACTTAGTATAATCCATGACAGATTCAATAAAGAAATAAAAAACAGATAAAGCAAAACCTTTGAAAACTCAAAAATAAAAAAATAAATAAAAAACAAACATACAAAAGGTAAAGAATTTTATTGCGATTCTTAACTTATTTACGAAATTTAACATTCAAATAAAATAAACGTTACAAGTCGAAACGCTCAAATTTGAAAATATATCCCGTTCAAATTAAAAATGTTACTTGCAGACATTGAATAAGAAACTTATAGGCAAATGTTAAAAAGAAAGGGGAAAAAAAAGAAAACAATGCGTAATAAATGTTAGAGAAAGAAAATCAACGATACTCTGTTCAAAAATAAAATAGATAATATGACGCGTTCCTTACAATTTCAAAAGTCACATCCTCATTCAAAAAACAAAAAATGCTACGCTAAATATAAAATAGATTAAAATTATTCACACAAATTTATATATGTATAAGTAATTTATCAAATACAGAGTATTGAATGTTCTTAATAAGCGACATAACTCTTATTTTTAAAAATAATAGTAAAACAATCAACGAGTACCACAACTTATCTTAAAATATAGACAAGTATACATATTAATAATTAAAAATGTTAAATGCACAATAATATAACGACAATATATACTAAAAGTAGATTCATTTATTTTCGTCTACTTAGCTGAATATTCGTGATATCTTATTAAAAAATAAATATCCGCTCTCGGTTAATATTCGAACTCGCGTACCTCTTGGTAAAAAAAAAAAAAAAAGCAAATATGAAGACCGGCCTTAAATTCGACGTGTTTTAACCGACTCGATCTTTCTCGACGTAGATTTGTAGAAATTATCATATTTCTAAAATTCAGGTCGGCAGATAAAAAACAACTGTTTAATAAATAGACGAAGCGTCGACTTAAATATGTGTATCCATTAAAAGTAACATTTAATGTGATAAAAATCTATCGGATTAAAAATCCATTACTTCTTTAGAATATATATATATATATATATATATATGTGTGTGTGTGTGTGTGTGTGTGTGTGTGTGTGTGTATGTGTGTGTGTGTGTGTGTGGTTACTCTTACATGTCAACATTTGTGACCTTATTTAATGTCAAAGATTAAACTCAGTTCTCAGAAATAATGGTCAACCACAGTCTTCTCGCTAATCAAAACTCATCATCTGAATTCTGATGAATACAGTGCACAGTAGAATCATTCCAGAGATAGGACAAGAACAGTGCGATTTCGTCAAGGATATTTTTGCTCAGAATGTTATCGGAAAGGGGAATACAAATGCAGAAGGACGTGTACATGTGTTTCATAGACTACGCAAAGTTGTTCGACAAAGTACGCCACAAAAACTTGATAGAGATGCTCGGCGACCTAGACATATTCGGGAAAGACATTAGAATAATCAAGAACCTGTACTGGCAGCAAACAGCCTGCATACGAACTGAAAATGAGTTCATGCGATATACAAGAATAGAAAAGAGTGTAAGACGGATCTATTCAACCTATACATCGAAGCAATTCTGAGAGAACTAGACGTCCTGATAGGATTCGTCATTGGCGTCCACAATCTGAACAATATAAGATACGCAGATGATACAGTGCTGATAGCAGACACTGAAAGGAAACTACAAGACCTAAAAAAAAAAGGTAGCTAAAGAAAGGCAAAAGAAAGGACTAAACTCCAAGAAAACTGAATGCATGATCATCAGTAAAAAGAGAATCCCAAAATGTCAGCTACAAGTCGGGGATAGTAAAATCAACCAGGTACAGAAATGTATATACATAGGAAGAGTTCTAATAAAGGACGGAAAGTGCGACACAGATCCAAAGGCGAATTGGCATAGCCAATGATGCATTCCAAAGACTGAATAAAGTATTGAAAAACATGAAAATTTCGTTGGAAACAAAGAAGAGAGTACTGGAACATTACGTGATGTCTGTCCTTCAATATGACAGCAAATGCTGGACAATCTCATCAAAGTTGACGGAAAGACTTGAAGCAAGGATGCTGAGGTTAACTGATTCTGTTAGCAACGACAAGGTTTTGGAGCGGATGGAAACGAAAAGGAAACTTATACTTAACATCGGGAAAAGACAGCTGAAGTTCCTAGGGTAAGTAATGAGAAAGGAGGGTTCGGAGAAACTGATACTCACAGAACAGACAGAGGGAAAAAGAGACAGGAGAAAACAACGCATGTCATACTTGATGAGCATGAGCATGAAAGATGGCAGAGCAGGGCTTGAGAGTAGTAACAAGTAAAAGAGCTAAGAGATTGGGAGATGTGGAAGGCCATGATCGCCTACGCCCTGAAGAGACATAGCACATAGAAGAAAAAGAATAATCATTATCTAATGCCCTCCCCCAAAAATTCTAATGTTCATTTCGTGAAGTAGGTCATGTTGATAATCCAGCGCTATTCCATGTATATATGTGTATGAATGTTTACGGTTTCTGTATATTTGCCTGTTGTAAAGAATATATCGTTGTGTGTGTGTGTGTGTGTGTGTGTGTGTGTGTGTGTGTGTGTGTGTGTGTGTGAGTTTTCCTAGCTTATACAGATTTGTATTTTGTTTGTGTAGATGCATGTGTGTATACTAGAATATTGGCGAATTCGCGCGATCATGGTCTTTCATGTTGTCTTCAATAATTCTACTGTTGAAAATGTTTGCTTTCAACGCCGTCTCATTGACATACGAACACAAATTTAAAAAAACATTTTTTATTATGATTTTCTTTCAAATTAAGCTCATATAAACACTTGAGAAAAGGATATTTATTTTGAATAAGGTTTACGCAGAGCATTTGCTGACCTCTTCTACTATTTTGTTAAGCTTGTAAGTTGATATCTTACCCTGAAGTCATTGATCATTTTTCAAAACCAATTAAAAGCTGTTAAAAGAAATGTTAATTTTCAAACCAGGCAGGTCAACCCCATTTAGAACATTGACTCTAATCACACTTCTTTCCTTATCCATGTGCACCCAGGCCGCACTAATTCATGATATTAAAATAATTCAATATTTACATGATGAATCCTACGTTTCTTTTAAAAGCCTGTTAAAAATCTGAAAAGCTTGCATATATTTTCTCATTAATTTTCTTCATATAAACATATTACAAGAGTTATACGTAGAAAATTTGATAAACACACTATTATATAATCATTTACTCTGGAAAGTTAGCTCTGTTCATCTTTTTACAGTAGGAATGACTTGGAACAGAGTTAAGCAAAATTTTTTCTGGATCTTCTCAATGCTAGAAAATTTGATTTATAGGCTTGCTATATCTAGACTTATTTATAAATGGAACTTTGTGTGTGTGTGTGTGTGTGTGTGTGTGTGTGTGTGTGTGTGTGTGTGTGTGTGTCTCTGTGTGTGTGTGTCTCTGTGTGTATGTGTGTCCGTTACCTATAGACTCCGAAACGGCTGAACCGAAATTTACACAGTTGTACTATAAGCGTCTGCGAGTGTTCTTAGCTAGGATTTGTGTCGAGGTACCCCCGATAAATATCAAAAATCGATAATCGAAAAAATCGGGTTATAGAAGGAGTGGTCCGATTTTAATCAAACTTGATACACTCATAGACAAAGACATAAGAAACGATATTCAGAAGTTTCAAGGTTGCAGTTCTTACAATAGTGCAGAAAATCGATTATATATATATATATATATATATATATATAAAAGGCAAGATGTTTGTGTGTGTGTCAGTTTATCTGCCTGTATGTCTGTATTTTTTTTCAGCCCTTTTATTTTAGTTTTTACTTCGGGTTTGGCTCTAAGTATGTATAATTGTAGTTCTTAGTCTTAGCCATGATACCATTTACTCACAGGACTTATTTAGCCTTCAAAATTCAGTTTACGACGAAAAAACTTATTTCATATCGATACCAGGAAATCAAAATTTGACTTACATCCATTCATTTTTCTTTCAGTCTACGGTTTCGCTTTAACTGTAAACAACTATTGCTTTTAGTCTTTCGTGCCAAAGTCCAACGAGTCTGAGCTCCAAGACCATGGATTTGTTTTAAAGCTTTCATTACACCCGAGCAACGCCGACTATACTGCTAGTTTTAAACTAAGTTTCTCATCAAATAGTAACTTCTAAATATGAGATATATATTAATATGTAATCTACTTTGTAACTACTAAATACTAAGTTATTTTATTAATGAAACAGTCACTACTCTGCATTTAGCCAGAACAATTAAGTGTTAATTTGGGTCAAGGATAAATACAATTTATTTGTCCTTTGTCATTGTATCGTCCTTGTCCACATCCTAATCCCATTTCTCTCTATTTTATCCGCTTGTTTCTACTAATCTCATCCACTGCTTTGTTTCTCTGTTTAGATAAGTTTAGTCACATGAAAAACATCTAGTAATTTGGAACTGACTTGAAAGCGAAAGTACTTTACGATATGAGCTTAGTTGTTAAGTCTTACAGAAGAAAAACATTTACTTCTGTCAGATTTAGCAATTAAGCCAAAAAATCTACTCCAAACGAAATGGGGTCGCTCTTTAGATTCTGCACGAATAAGTTTTATTATTGGATCATATATTTGAGTAATTTCTCACATTTCAATTTATGAAAACGTGAACCTCTTTCTAAAGCTGGATCTCATAGAAATGCACAAGTACACGTAGCACAATTTTTTACATACTTGTAAAATTTGCTGTAAAACCACAACATAAACATCATCTTTATAATCAGTTAAAAAAACTAAAGATGCCAAAATGTGGAAAAGTGTGGTATGTAATGAATTCTAAGTGTATTTTGAAATCACTTGTTTCCATGTAAATGAAACGTATCATGTGCTCGATTGCTCGTAAATATAGCGTCTAGAGCTCAGCAATTTACACCTGAGAAGGCGAAATGTAGCCACAAATTCTATGCTAAAAGCTTCTTTTCTCGTACTTATCGCTTGTAAAACTCCCTTTCGGCACCGTGCTTTCCCGACAACTTTAATCTGCAAAAAATTAAATGCAATGTTACTCGCTATCTTCTGTCATCTTGATTACTATTTTCTCTTCCCGCTCATTATTAATGTTTCAGTTCCCAATTCTTACACACTCAATACCCTTTGTGTCTTAGTGGCTTTACTGCCTTGCATGGCGTGATACTGATTAAAATATGTATACTTATAATGTAATAATATATATAATATCATAAACAAATCCTGCTATACACATACACGCACAGATATATATATAATACATTTAAAAAAGAGGGATCATATTTATTAACAAAACTGGATACAGAATTTGCTAGGCGTCTTTCGACCGATCCTTCTTCAGAACACAAATCATCGGCAATTTAAGACTGAGTAGCTAATAAGAAGATTTTTTATTAGCGACTGAAGTTAATAAGGATAAGGGGAGTGGGGAGAATTCTCCTACATTAGGTAATGGTTTCTCCGAAGAGGGCCAATTTATGTTTTAATTCTCGTTGCATGCACAGGGCAGGTCTCTGCAAGTTAATAATAACACACTCCAATATATCCAGTGTATTTACAGAAAAAAACTCAGGAGAACAACTTGTCCTGCTAGCAGCAAAATTTGATAAATGGTCGCCAATTGCAAAGGTGTAAGCTACCGTCTCATGTCTACGCACCTGGACTGGGACATGTTGGGCGATTCTATCTTCCAGCTTCCAACCTCCGGATGGTTTTTCTCAAATAGTCGATCTCGCATCTGCACTTACATTGATATACAAATAAATTGCTTTGATGAGCAGGCAAAAACATCCTTACGGCAGGGAGGGAAAACCCTTCTAGTTGTGAAAATGCTCTAGGCCATAACGGCAATGAAACACCGCTTAATGGTAATAGAAATTTTATAGGCGCATGTCTGACTAACGGGACCAATCCACGGACATTTAGATGGCCCATAGATCATTGAACTTAGCAATTTTTCGTTCAATGGTAGATGTAATAACACTTTCGGAAATAGTAGTTTAATTTTATTTAGCTTAGCATAGAGTTTGCACTCAGAACTCAACATGAGATCCCGATGGGTAAGACAGCTAATAAGTTTAATTTTCCTGGTTCTGGAAGCAAAAGAATCCTAAGTTAAGTAAAGCCTAGAGAAAGCAAGAAACTGTTGTTTATACTAGAACATCCAGGAAAGTTAACCAATTGTTCTTTTCTACCTCCATACTATATTTTAACGCATGATGAAGATTATTCAAATGTGAAAAAATCTCTTCCGTCTTACTACCATTAGGAAACGACGTAGACGTAAGGTAGCGGAAATAACAATAACGTTTATCAATCTTATCGAAAAGCTGTTTCTCATGAAAGTCAACAAAAATGTTGGCTCTCAGCGGAACCAATGGACTGTCCATAACTACTCCATCTATTTGCCAATACACGCAATTATCAAAGCTGAAGGAAACAGACTCAAACGCCATCTCCATCAACTCGACAAAGACACCCTCAGGAAAGGATGGGGAATTTGTGAAGCCACGATACAAAAGTCGGCACAAATGTCAATTGTTTGGTCAATTAGGCCATTTGTGAACAGACTCAATATATCGAATGACACAAAATACTCAGTGTCAGTGTTGGGTTTTAATTTTCGCATATATTTAGCGAAGTGAAACGAGTCAGGCACACAATACTCCGAATAGAATACTAACACCGGACCAAGACCTTCAACCAGCCACTTAGCCAGGCTGTGTTGGGCTGAGCCCAGTTTAGACAAATAGTAGTTAATAGTAGAATTAACAAAACAATATGCTAAAATTTTCAATCGAGCTTTTAGACAAAGCAATTGTTTCTCAGAGGTAGGCAGATATTTTAATAACTGAGAAAAGATCATTTCAAAGTTGCTGAATACCTCAACTTTCTTAATTTTTAAGGGAGAATACAAAAACCCGAGACAAGAACACCTTATCGAAATCGTGGCAACATACAAACCAAATTTCTGTTTGAACAAGAAATATAAATAAGCCAAATTTCCAGCTTTGGTTTCGTTACCAACAAACGCGTCATCATCCGACATATAATTAGAAAATCGAATCCTCTCCAGAAAAGATAAAGTGCGCCAAAACTTACCCCATACTCCCCGATAATGGGCTCTAGCGGATTATATATATATATATATATATTGATTGATTGATTGATTGATTGATTGATTGATACTTAGTTTTTGGTCCTAATAGAGTTAGACCAGTAGACATTTGTATCAAAAAGTGTTCGATACAATTATGTTGTAGAACTTTTGAATATTTTTCATTTTTAAACGAGTTATTTCCCTACCCAGGTTTCTACCATGAATGGTGCCTTCAGGCGATTTTTAATAACTGATTTTACCGTTTACCGTGTTTCTTTTTAAGAACGCTCTTGTAACAGTGTTTTATTTGAACGTTCACGTGGCAGGGAATTTATGAATGCGCATTGTTTAAATTCAAACGAATTATGACGTTTCCATCCGTGGTTGTATGAACCTAAGAGGTATTTTTAGTGTGGATGCATTTAGTCATAATTTCTGTTGTTTTATTTAACAGTTCGTCTTTATTTGGGTATATAATTATTTTTAATTTTTCTTCTTGGCACAGTCTACATATTTGTCTACCGTTGTAAGGCTTGGCTGTTTTTACAGTGCTTCACGTTATGTCTGGGTCTTTTCCATATTTTGATTTCAATTTCCAGACATTGTTAGCCAATTTTGTATTGTTTTTAATTTTTCTATTTTAAATGTAGCTCTGTGGTTGAACCACCTGGTCTTAAAGGTGTCTTTGGTTGAGCCCAAATATATTTTGTTTTGGCCATCTGAGTCATTTACCTCTGCCTTATAAATTATTTTTTTTTTGTGTTGCAGAGACCTTAAAGTGGACATTTATTTTTGTCCCTGCAGTTGCATTCTTTGTTGGTCGTTTTGTTTTGTACGATGCTATGTAAGTTTCTGGCCTTTTGTTTTTTTATGAAACTATCTAAATTATTAGTGCAACTATAACTTTGTTTATGTTTCTGTTGAAAATTTTGTTTAGTTCTGATTCTTTTGGAAAGTGCCTATCTATTAGTTTAAAAAATATTTGTCCTACTTTGGTCTTTACTTCTAAATTAAATGGTGGGTTGAACCAGATAATGTTTCGTTTTCTATTTGTCTGTTTGGTTGAGAATAATATTGTAAAATGTTTTTATGGTGAATATTTTTAGTGAATATTTTTACAATTAATACAGTATTGATTTACTCCTTTTACAGGTTTGTTTCTGGTAGCGTTTTACAGTCTTGCTGTCCTGGTTTGTGTTCCCATCTGCTACGTCCAACTGAAACTCGGTTCCCTTTTTCGATCTGGCCTCGTTGGTGTCATTGGCTCTGTGATACCAATATTTAAAGGTAAGTTATTGTGTTAAAATGATGTTATTTAAACATAAAATTTTCATCTTATTTTCTTATTTGAACGGATGAGTGAACAATTAACTTATGCTTACCTTACATATTCATCAACTACACTTATCCTTTATATCACCAGATTTTGTCAATGTTAATTGGGTGTGCAACGAACACAGTTTCGATAGGATATTAGAGTAGGGGATTGTAATCAGCTTGTAAATCCAAAGAAGCAAGACAAGAGAATGCTCCAACTTCCAAAAGTTATGATGAAAACAATTGGGTGTGCAACGAACACAGTTTCGATAGGATATTAGAGTAGGGGATTGTAATCAGCTTGTAAATCCAAAGAAGCAAGACAAGAGAATGCTCCAACTTCCAAAAGTTATGATGAAAACAATTGGGTGTGCAACGAACACAGTTTCGATAGGATATTAGAGTAGGGGATTGTAATCAGCTTGTAAATCCAAAGAAGCAAGACAAGAGAATGCTCCAACTTCCAAAAGTTATGATGAAAACAATTGGGTGTGCAACGAACACAGTTTCGATAGGATATTAGAGTAGGGGATTGTAATCAGCTTGTGAATCCAAAGAAGCAAGACAAGAGAATGCTCCAACTTCCAAAAGTTATGATGAAAACAACGACATATTATAGACGGAGAGGAAACAATTCACACAATTTTTAGTTAAATTCCAAGAGAAATACAAAATGACAATTACAAATATATTTTTAAAGGCGAAGAGATAATAAATGGGTTTGAAAAGTTCAAGTGGGAATAATAAATTTGATTACATTATTGCTGTCAAACCCAATACCATTAAATACCGGGCATCATAAAATTAATAGAGGAAAAATCATATAATAGTAACTTGCACTTTCAAATTTTATATTAAATTTGCGAGAAACAAAATTATTTCCCCAAAAGAAAACATGTCATGATAAATCAAAAAGAATACCACGGAATTTCATATAGATATCAAGAATAGATTCCAAGCTGTTAAATTAATGTATGAATAGAAAATTCAGAGCTATATGGAAGTAGCAGGTGTGATTGTAAAAATAAATGAAAATAGCAACAAGAAGTAGTAATACTCGAACGTTATAACTGAGGTGAGATATGCTGCGAAAACTTAAAAAAATGTCCGTAGTCATTTTGGTAGGTACTAAAGGTTAATGTTTGCGCTTCAAAATGTGAAAAACGACATAGTAACAGACCTTTGAAAAATGTAAGTGAAGAATTACATCACAGATTCGCATAGCTATATATCGTGGGCACAATGAGAAAAACAGCCAGCCTCTGAATAGTAGCCATACTTTATAACAAAGGAAATAAGACACTGTCTTGATTACATTACAATTTATTTCCATAAATTCTGACAAACAGACGAACATAGATCCTAGACAAAACTCAGCCATCAACAAAGTATGTAGGTGTTCTTACACAGAAATTGATCCTCTACAGAAAATCAATAAACTGATGTGACTAAAAAACAGAATATAACAAACCATTTTGTTTAGCATAAGTTAACTATAAAAAGGTATTATCCGTATGTATATGTTAGAGCGCTTTTAACCATCACTGGTCATTTTCAACAATTTAGTCATAGTTATAAAATTCAAGAAAGTTTTTAGTCTTTGTTTTTCTATCATGGTCTTAGGTGATTACAATGATCTCGTTTGCAAGTTACTTACAGCATATGTAAAACCGCCCGCTTGAAGCGTTATATATATTAATTCTGTGTGTGTATTAATTATTGAATATTTTTGATACACCAGATCCGAAGTTAAATATATATTTTGCTTAATGTAGTTTTGTTTTTTCTGAATATGGCTCCATGCTAGTAGCATTTGTTGCAGTTTATGTTGTACTTTTTATATGCAAGTATCTGTCTAATATGAGGAAAATTATGATGACTTTGTTCACTATTTTGATTAGTATAACCTTTATGCTACTATTGTCTGATAAATAGCATGTTAGTTGACATAAAAGTGTTGTAATCGTTTGAATGATCTATATTTTACATTTTTTTTACTATCAGAGTTACACTCTTCAAATTATAAAGAAAACCCATATATTATACTAGTCTTATTTAATAGTTTATTGAGGTATTATTTGTAATTATAAGGTTAGACGTTTTTTTTATAATGGATGTTTACTCAAACGTGTTTATCACTGTCATAAGATATATACCTACGTATATGTGTACCTTCACTGCTATTTCATCTTGGTTATAATATTTGATTCAGCAAAATAAATATCATAGCAAAATAAGTTTCTTGTAGTAATTCTTTATAAATTTTTATGAATTTGTTATATTCATTTTACTTAAATTTTATTTAATTTTTCTATCAACCCCATAATTTAGAAAACCATTGTTAATTAATGTTTGCTTTATGTTGCCCAATTCTTTATAAAATAGAGCGTAAAAAAAATTACATGTTGATCTATATATTATGAGCATTATTTTATATCTATAGGTCATTAAAATAGACTTTGTCTATGGTCTTTAATAAAACTTGGCTAAAACCTTTGCTGCCAACACACACACACACACACACACACACACACACATATATATATATATATATATATATATATATATATATATAATGGCTTGCCACTCGTATTCGAGGATACCCGTCTACCAGGGCGGCTAGCTGATCACCATTGTAGACGCCTACTCAGGCACAATTCTGTTTGTTCAACAGCCATAGAGCCCAACTGTGATTTAGACTAAAACTATGCTATTACAGTTACAGTATCTGGTAGAGAGCGCGTTATCTAACGTGAACAACAGTCTGAACAAAGTAAGGACGCTCAAACCCCTAGTCACGATGACTTGTGACTTTGAGTTAGCACAAGCATCGACGACTCAAAGGGATCCATCTACCTAATTTCACTCACAAGGCTTGGGTCAACACATGGTACGGTCTTCAATGAAATCACCTTCTCCAAAGAGATAACATCAAGAAGTCATCTTCCTGATAAATCCATCATGGTGACATTCGAACCCGGGTTTCATGGTCGGAAATCGAACGTTCTAACTACTTAGCCCATATGTACGTATGTATACATATATACATACATATTAAAAGTGAAATGCTCCACAATATGAGAATATTTTCGATTTTATATAAGCTTATGTTGCATCTATATGCACATATAGGTACAAGTATGCAACTGCTTTTAAATACATTAGAAGTAAATTAGCATATTTATTTACATGAAAATTTATGAGTGTAGATATACTAGTGATTTTAAATAGCCAAATGAAAATCAAACATATTTTACCTCTGAATGTTAATGCATTTGTAAATTTATATCTTTGATATTTGATTGCGATACAGAAACCCTCTCGAAAATATATACATTTACGCCGAATTTCATAGCAACAAATTAATTACAAAATACAGCAATCCATTTAATCATAGCTGAAGACCTTTTACTACACACGCAAATGAACGTGTAGAAGAACCGTATATTAATTATCCTCACGTTTCATGTTAATTTGGAAAACGTCCTTTACTATTTATTTATGCAAGAATAAAGATTTGGAATTGCATTGACTTAATTGTCTGGGGGCCTGGAGACGCTGCTGCAGTTTATCAAGAGATTATTCGATTCACTTGGTCGAGATATCCAAAACAAACATCTGGTGGCGTTTTAAATATATTTAGCTACAGTGACTGCCAGCCATTTTCTCTTTGTATCTCAACAGAATTCCGTAATACGCAAAGCCTGCATAAATTCACATACAGAAACAGCGTTTTTTCCCATGATGTCATTCACACTTTATGTTATTTTACAAAATATTTATTTTCGATTGCAATTACTGAATTTTGCTCAATAGATGTTTACACATACGTAGTTAGTATTAAACTTTTTAATGTTATGTGATTATGTTATTCAAATATCTCTCATCAGGTAGTTTATAATGATGGTATTATTACTATCATTATTAACTACCTGATGAGACATTGTTCCTTTGATGTCGAAACAAAATGTACACTTTTGTAGTAAATTATAATTTCTACATGTTCTAAACTATAATTCATAATAAAATATTCATAGCGCTATTTGCATATTGAGCATTGTTTTAAGTTGATGTTTTGAACGTTGTTAATATTTTCTTCGTTCTTTATTCATCTGGATATATATATATAATCACTTGTATATATATATATATATATATATATATATATATATATATATATATATACGAAACTTATAATTTTAAATCACCTAAAACTTCTAGTAATAAGAGACCTTCGAATCTGATATGTTCGATTTATTCAGCAAAATCCGTTTTAAAAAACAATAAAATAATTTCCAACGTAACTTAGACGAGGATATTAAAGATATAAAAAAGGCTAATACAATTTGGGTCAAAGCTGACAAATCTCACAATATTTATAAACTCAGCCCATCAGAATATAACAAACTAATGAGAGACACTGTCACTAAATCCTACAAATTGGATACTTGGAACACTCTTTCCAATTTAGATGATGAAACTTCTAAGCATGCTAGAAAACTGAAAATCGAAAATAGCATGGGAAAAATTGAATTAAAAAAATGCATATATCTTACTGAATGACCACAAAGAGGACTTTACTTGTACCAAGCCAACTAGATTAATTAACCCCACTAAATCTGAATTAGGCATAATAAGATATAGTCTCACAGATGCAAACCTCATTGAAATTTAATCTATGGAAGAACCTCGATGATGCTATTAAATGGTTTAAACAACTATGCCACAAAGACAAGGTCTCATTTATTCAATTCGACATCAGAGATTTCTACTCTTCCATCTCCGAGGAATTGTTGATAAATAGCATCAATTTTGCTAAAATATTCGTCATCATCACTGGGGACCAAGTAAGCATCATAATGGCCTGTAGGAAAAATATTTTGTTCCATAATTCTCCATTTGGATTAAAAAGGGTCGCCGGAATTTTGACGTTCCTATGAGTGCTTTCGACTCTGTCCAGGTCGCAGTTCTGGTAGGTTAATATATATATTAAACATTATAGGTAGGTTTTGGGACCTAGAACTAGTCGGGTTATATTATCAATTATTGACAATAGCACTGGTCCAATAGCGCTACAAAAAAAAAATTAACTAACGTATTTAAATACCTAGGTTTTAAATTAGATATCCAGACTAACCGAAAAATAGTTAATTTTCTAGACATCACCTTCGACCTCTCTAGCAACAGCTTTAGACTCTACCAAAAACCTAATCAAACATCTTTATACATCAATATTAATTCCAACCACCCCTCACATGTATTGAGACAAATTCCTAACTCCGTTAATACTAGAATTAACAGACTATCTTCTAGCCAAAAAATCTTTGACACACACAAAAAAACATATAATGAGGTTTTACATAAGAGCAGATTTCAAAAGCTTTATTTTTTATGATGAATCCTTGAAATATAGTAATACCAATATGACCAGCAGAAGAAAGAAAGCAATTTGGTTCAACCCTCCATTTTGCAAATTATGTAATATTATTATAGGTAGATATTTTCTAAAACTAGTAGATAAACATTTTAGCAATTCTAATACCCTTCATAGAATATTTAACAGAAAAACCCTAAAAATTAGCTATTCGTGTACTAAAAATATAGAAAGTATAATCAGCCCCCACAATAGAAGAACTTTATCTCAATATAAAAACCAAATTGATAACCCGAAATCTACTACCACTGATCAAGCCAGATCCAGAGTAACAACTCCTAGTCGAGCCAGCCTTAGTTCTGCAACTCTTAACTAAAGCAACCCTAAAGTTACCCGGAATTTACTAGACATAAGGGATGCAGCTGGACATGACAGTCATACACCTAAATGCAATTGCAGAATCAAAAATGAATGTCCTATGGACGGAGAATGTATGACAGAAGGGGTGGTATATCAACTTATGATATACCCAAAAGAAAATACAAACGTGAAGAAATACTACATTGGTATTTCAGTAGGTGCTTGGAAGCGACGGTTGTACAATCACATACACTCCTTTTCTAATCCTGAATTAAGACACCAGACATCTCTATCAAAATATCTCTGGTCACTGAAAGACAATAACTTAACCCCTATTATTAAATGGAATATCATTAAAAAATCTAACACACCCAGCAACTTCAAAGATTGCTGTCGCTTATGCCTGGATAAAAAAAAAATCACTATTATAAAACACAAAAACCAATTGGACCTGCTGAATCTGAGGAGGGAACTAATTTTTAAATGTCGACATAGGATCCGGTTTAAATTATATTAAACTTTTATCCTCTCATTCATTCATCTGAAGACTTTACACACATCACACTATTTTACGGAATATATATTGTTTATTTGTACGCCATTGTTATATGTGTCGAGTTTTTTTTTATATACGGGTTTTTATATGTCTATGGTATTGCTTACATATTTTTTCTGCTGGTGTTTGAGTGTATATATATGACTGTTCGTATATGTGTATATGTATATATGTATCTGCGTGCGTGTACATATACGTATATAGATATATATGCGTGTGCGGGTATGCGTGTGCGTATTTACGTGTGTGTGTGAGTTGTATGTGTACATATATATGTTTTTTTACATTAAGAATGTTATACTGTATTATAACTACCGTTGACCGAAAAATTTACCTACATTATTGTATTATTAAGTTATATTGTATTATTATTATTATGTCATTTTTCATCATATTTCGATTTCTGCTATGGTCGCACTATCAACCAAGTTTGCGGAAAGACCGAAGGCAGGTCGTGGCAGGTTGTTATGGCTCCATTTCATGTTTTTTCTATCTCCCCTATCATTCCTAGTGTTACATAGACAAAGTTCTCCTTAGTGTGTGGGCTGTACTTAATAAGACAATTTTTGTATATCTCTTAAGCTGGGGTTTCCAGGGATTCTTTCAATGTATTGTTTTGTTCCATTTTTTATCATTCCAAGTGCACCTACTATCACTGGCACGACTCTTGTTTTCAATTTCCACATTTTTTCTATTTCAATTTCCAGGTCTTTATATTTTGACAATTTTTCGAATTCCTTGGAATTACAATCCGCTGGACAAGTGAAAAGACTTTGGTCTTGCGCTGCAAGAATAAAGCCTTCAGTCTCAGACTTTAATCCAGATGCACGTAACCATCGATGAGTATTAACTTTATCAACATTGGATTTATTGGCACGTGCTGGATATTGGCCATGCAGAGGTTTGTCTTGCCAGCGTTGTTTCATCTGTTCAAGTGCTTTATCTTTGGCTTCCATTTTCATATTTTTGTTGATTCGTCTATTCTGGTTGCAATTCTTTTTATCTCATTAATTTCAGCCTCTGTCAATCGGTTATTTCGCATGATGTATCTTCGTACATTGGCTAATTTATTTTCGTCAATGTACTTTCTATTTGTTCGTCCAACTTTTTCTCGCCAAATGTCATATGTTTGGCGAGTGATGTTTTTTTGAGGTTTGAGTAACGCTTCATGAAATGCAATCATAACGACTTTGTACTCCTGACGAGACCATTTTATTTTTTCTTTCTTTAAATCTACGGTTATAGATGTAGTTGGAGAATTTTCAGGGCCATCATTAGGATTATCCTGGTTGTGGGGACCTGAAGATTCATTCTTTGTGTAGGAGATTTTTCGACTTCATTATTATTATTATTATTATTATTATTATTATTATTATTATTATTAACCGAATAATTAGTATAATCTTGATTATATAGTGGTGTGGTGGTAATTGTGATCAAAACGGATTGATTAACTAGTATATCTTAATTGTTTGATTTCCTTAGGTTTTTTAAAATTCCAATTTCTTATCCTTTCATTAGTAATATGTAAATTTATTTTTAAACTAAATAATTAAGTTTAAACAACTAGATTTAAATAGAATAATTAGGCTTACTTTTAAATTTAAATTTTTTTTATATTGTATTATGTTTGTTTTGTTGGTTCTATAATTAGTATAATTTTGATGATATAGTGGTGTGATGATTTTGTGATGACAACGAATTGATTAACTATTATCTTTTAAATATATATTTTTAATGTTTTTAGACTCCAATTTCTTATCCTTTCACCATAATATATAATATTTATTTTTTATTTTTTATGTTTATTTTCATTTTCTCCTATCATCTTGTCTTTCTATTTTAAATTTATTCCTCTCTTCTTTCTTCTTCCCTTTTCGTTTACGCTTTAAGATACTTACTTACCCTTTCTTTTTACGCTCTCTCTCTCTCTCTCTCTCTCTCTCTCTCTCTCTCTCTCTCTCTCTCTCTCTCTCTCTCACATACACACACACACACCTAACTCACTTTCTTTACGTTTCAAATTTACCGGTCAGCAGTCTATCTGACATGCTGAATTATCTTTAGATTTTAGTTGACATCCGCTCTTACGCGTTCTCTTTGATTATATATTGCGTATATATATGCTTATGTATGAATATGTGTATTTATTCGCCGAACTGATGTAATGATGTATTTTTCTTAAATTTTCTCTTTTAAGGGAGCGATCTTTATTTTTATTCGGGTTTTTTAGGTCTTTGTGATTTTCATTCGTGTAAAATCTTTTGTACAATAAAGACGGAAGCTGGTGATGGTTCGCCTGAAATAGGCCTATACTTCCGATTTACCATGAAATAACCTGTCTGTATGTACAAGATACTCCTTTAGATTCTTCTATATCTACACTGCATGCTGATATATATATATATATATATATATATATATATATATATATCATTGCAAATAATTTCGTTATTCCAACTTGAAAGGTGTATGTTGAGAATGAATGATAATTTAGGTAGGCACAAAGAAATAAATTGTTGCCAATAAAGATATGCTATTTTATGCTTGCAAATAAATACTCATATCGTTTCTAAAATCTGTATTTCTATCGTTCAATGATTATAAAGAGCTGCTAATTTATATTTTTTTAGATTTTAAAAGAAAAAAGGCTGCATTTACCAATGCAATTTTTTTTATTCCACTGAAAATTACGCATAATTGAAGATTTAACAATTCACTTTCAGGTCCTGGCATTGCTCTTCTGATCATGACTTACATTCGCTGCTTGATGCACGCTATGGAGATGTCCTACGGATTTTTCTACACGTTTGCTTCTTTTGAACAACCATTTCCTTGGAGTCCGGCTAAATACAACATAAGCAAATGGTAAGATATTTTTTCTTTATTTTATCCACTTTTCTGTTCTAATGTTAATATTTTTACAGCCTCCTCTCGGAGATATGATTAATAAGATTTTTTATTATGATTCTTATTTAAAATTACCGAAAATTTTCCAACTTTAGTCAAGTATTTTATATTTAAATACTAGTGTATATTATTATACTTTTATAATGACTTTTTTCATCATTATTCTAACATTCAATCATCATCAATATATTTGCTACGAGTAAAGAAAAATCGTCTTAGATTACAAATTGAGAAAGCGAAACTCCAAATCTTGTTAATTACTATCGGCAAGTGTGCGTGTGGGTGGAGTTCCCGGGCTCATAGGCTGGTGTGTGTGCGTAGGAACCTCGGGCTTGTCGAGCAGCTCTTTCTAACATGTACATCTGAGGTGAAGGTGGGTCGATCAGATGAGTCTGCACTCAAGAAGTCACTGGCATCTGAGCGCAAAATTCATTCCGTCATAATTTAAATCTAAATACATACTATACTACATATGCTGCTTTTATAGAAATTTTTTTTTTTTTTTTAATAGAAAATCCAACCAGTTGGTTCCAATTTTTTGTTTCGTAGACTTAGAATGGGTTACTTTTTAAGAAAAGGCTAAACACCTTTTCCTCCAAATAAAGAAGAAGCACTTAAAACTTCTGCCATTTAAGAATTTCAAGTAACGCAAGGAAAAACACACTTTTAAAATGCAAAAAAAAAAGAGAGTACGAATGGCATGTACAAAATTGAAGTAACTTATGTGTTATTTCGTCGACAAGCCATTCTATAATTGCAGCATCAGCATGGCACAGAGCAGCACAAACTAAAACCGATATCCATCGAGTAACTCGACAGGCTCTCGTCAGTCAACAATAACCTCACTAGCTTTTAAACCATCTGTGTCTCATAATTTGCCAATTCACTCTTAGACGAACATGAATGGTCGTATACCGTTGAAGCAATGTTTTACTCCTACATATTTAATTTACAATCTTGTCGACACAGACCATTTAGAACAATTTCTCTCGTTCACTGATACATGGATTACTTTTTTTTTAATTGTTTTCTTTCAAGTACAAATAAATTTCTATAAAAGTTCCTTATACTTATTGACTCAGTTGAAACTCGTTCTAATCAAATTTTAGGAAAACGATTGAAAACGTTCTGATTAAATTTCATGAAAACATCGCAAATTATAATTCTTTCAGAGTTCTTTCCTAGATTTTTTAGGAACTTATCTGTTTTATATTCGCCTTAATTTGTACTAGTTTTGTACTTGTTCTCCCGTATGAATCTTCGTCACTAAAACAATTAAATGTCGCTAAGTGCTACGCAATATATAAAGAATGAAAGTAACTTTGAAGAACATAATTATAGGCTATGAATATTTTATTAGTTAGGGTAATAGCTCAATGCTTCCAGTAAAAGATGAAAGTAAAATCTTTTTATCTTCAAATAGTTTAAATGGATGTCTTTACGGATAAACAACTATCTCAGTGAATACATAAACATAGGCCACGATGCCAGATTTATTTATTTAAATAATACAAAAGATAAAATAAATAAAAAACGATGCTAAGAGAACTAAAAGAACCTACCTCGTTTATTGCTGGAGGGTATAAACTTAACAACCTAAAATAGACAGACTTTGAAAGGAAGCTGAAAAAACTCTCACATAAGAGTAAAGGAAAGCAAGAAAATGACCATTACTTGTAAAAAAGTAGAATGCCTAATTGTCAAAAGGAGAGACAGCTCAAAGTGTAAGTTATATATTGGAGACGTTAGCATCAAGCAGGTACAAAAATGCAACAGTGAAGTGTGCAGTAATACACAAGAAATGTGACAAAATTACCCGAAAGAGCATAGAAACAGAGAAATATGCATTTCAGAAAAAAAAAGCAAAATATGAAAATTGGTTAGAAATAGGAATAAAATTTGTTTAGAAATAAAAAAAAGCGCGATAATCTGCTATGTAATATCTAATCTCCTATATGGAAATGAATGCTAGTCAATCTCTTCAAAGATGTTCCCCTCGAACACAACTTTGTCAAACTCTTCTGCCTTCGGGTGGAGAGTAACTCAGACGAGGTTATGTCGAATGGCAGAGTCTCGTCTGAGGAAAAGTAGACAAGAGACGGTCCATGCTTAAGCAAACAATTTAAACCATTGCCCGTGCGTAAGTACTCGGAATTTCCACTTAAAATCCGGCCTTGTGCCATATCTTGCTTCTGTGGGGTTGGGGATTAATGCTGAGGATAATAAGGACAGAATGAGAAAATTTTAAAGCAAATAAGAACTAACAAAGAAACACACTTACAGTCAGAAAGAGGCACTTAACATACTGGATACACATAATGAGAACAGAAGGTCTAGAAAATATAAGTTATAAGATATATTAAACTCAAGGGAAACAGAAGAAAACAACAAGTAGCCTACTTAATGGATTGGTGTGACTGAATGGAAGAACATGAATAAAGGGGGTTGGAAAAATGTTCATTAGACCAACATAAGACAGGAAACTGTGGAGAGTTTTGATTTCCTATGTCCTGAGTAGGCAAGGCACATAAAAGAAGAATTGTAGATAAACAGAATATGTGATCAAACCTAAATTTTGCAAACAAACTAAGGGTAATGTAAGTTTATGTTCATAAATAAATACAAAAGATGTATGTCACAGTAAACATCTATTTGACTAACACAGTAATAAATTACTATTTTATTATTTTGCATGTTAATATGGAATACTTGATATTTTATAGCCTTCATTAGTATTTCATTTATTGACTTCGTTAACCTTTCTTATGTTTCAATTTTAAGATTAATTGTAGCTGTTTTTATAGATTCTAAAGATCTTCGTTGCTTGATCATTGGTTCCTATTCTCATGAATATCCTCGTTAATGTTGAATACAGATTTTTATTTAATTAAAATCCGGAGATGCTATACCTTTAAGCATCCTTTGTCAAGTTGCACAATATGATTACCTTGCATGAATAAACAGTTTAGCTTAAAGTGTCTTACTTGTGACATGTACAACTCAACAAATGTCTTGTCCAAGAATCTAATGATTTTTTACATTTTATATTGATATTATCATTTTTGAATGAATCCATCTTTTGTTATAAGTCATAATCGTTAAATATTTCTCTTGAAGAGCACAAACTATAATCTAGCCACCAAATCTAACCAATATAGTTCTACATTCACCCCTAAAACTTACAGTTGAATAATCAACTTTTGTTTTCCCAACGGTATAGGCGCTTTAGTCAGTATTCTTAAAATTCTTTGTTAATATTTTAAACATCAGTTTCTTCAAATATTTTCTTGTTGATCAATTAATCCACTTTCTTCTTTGTTAATTTTTCTAAAATCAATTTTTGCCATATTCTAAAATCCATTTTCTTGTTCTTATCTTGCGAAACGTTTTACTTTATTTGTGAATTTACTGAAGTCTCTATTCAACTCAACGTTTTCACAACTTCTAGCGTTGTCTCTACATCACTCAATTACTTTACAATGTTTTGTTTCTGTTTTGATGTTATATTTTTCTCGTGATCTATGCTTATCTTTTCATATCTAAAAGTTCGTCAAAGCAGCTTCCACTGAAATATTTGCAGAAAAATTGCCATGAATATATGCGTAGAAGCAAGATCACGTCGGTGAGAAAGTGACTGAAGCCGGAATGCCAAGTTAAGATCGATTACATTGCAGATCCTCCTTTGAATTTTATAATAAAATCTAACACCATCAAAATTGTTATTGTATTTCTAATAAGAATAGACGTTGTAAACTGGTTATTCAAATCGTATTTTTATGTCACCAACAGAGATAAATGCTGAAAAATATTAATATTACGAGTATTTTACAAATACTATTTCTATTGTGAAAATACTGACTTTTTTTTAATCATATCACCCCCAAGCAAGGCAGTCCACTGCCACTATAGCGCAGGGGGTTACATAGATGAAATGGCAGAGGGGGTGATAGACGAGTTAGGAGGTACGTAAGGAGAGCATTGGAGGAAATGGGAGCGAGTTAGTGTGTTAGGAGGTGTCTATTGACATTTAAACTCCTCGAGGTTGTAGCCGTCGGGGAAGCAATGATACGGAAGGGAATTCCACAGACGGGAAGTGCGAGTAAACAAGCTGTTGGAGTAGAAATTGCGGTTACATTTCATCGGTTTCACTGTAAAGGGGTGGGACCTAGTTGCCAATCTAGTATCTCGTGCAAATTCACACCTACGAGGCACCAGTGATTTAAGTTCATCCGAGCAGAAACCGTGAAAGTACTTATAGAAGAGGCACAGGGAAGCCATGTCACGCCGGTGAGAGAGTGACTGCAGGCGGTCAGTTAAGTCGGTATCGATCACATTACAGATTCTCCGCTGTATTTTGTCAATAAGCCCGAGGAGAATAGCAAGGGGCACCCGACCAGATGTGGCAGCAGTATTCAATACACGGGCGGACGGTAGATTTATATATGTGCAGGATAAATTCAGGCGGAAAGAATTTCCGGGCCCTGCACAGAGAGCCGACTTTCGTAGCAGCGGATTTAGTAATAGATTCGAGGTAGCCATTCCACTTGAGGTCCGCTGAGATTGTCAGGCAAAGCAGGCGTAGTGTTTTACTCTCTGGGAGGCAAGCCTGTTCCATGCTAATGGCGGGGAGGTGCGGTTGTCTGTGGTGATTAATTGACAGCAGCTTCGTTTTGGAAGAATTGAATTTTACGAGCCATTTCTTACCCTAATCTATCACGGATTGGAGGTCCTTTTCAAGCTCGGCAGCGAGGTTCGCCTTGTCACGAACACCAGATTTTTGATCGAAGCGAGAGTAAACTGTGGTGTCATCGACGTACATACCTACTTGGGATGTAATGGCATCGGGGAGATCATTGATGTAGATTAGAAAGAGCGTAGGAGCTAGGATAGAGCCTTGGGGGACACCCGCGTTTGTAGGATAGTTCTGAGAGGCATGTCCATTTAATACCCCCTTCAGAGTGCAGTTAGAGAGGAATGACTGGATTAGGTCCAATAAAAGTCCAGTTACGCCGTAGCTTTGCAGTTTCCGTAGAAGTTCGGCATGCCATACTCTGTCAAAGGCTTTAGAGTTGTCCAAGGCGACGGTACGGGCTTCACCATTCTTGTCGAGAGCCTGGTATATATACTCGGTGATGGTCGTTAGCATATCAGCAGTGGACCTTGTGAAGCGGAAGCCATATTGCCTGTGGACTGTGATATGTTGAATGATCTCGGCGTTGATAATGGCTTCGAACACTTTGCCAAAGATCGGAAGAAGGCTGATAGGGCGGTAATTTGCGGGGTCCGAGGGTTCACCAGTGTTCTTAAATATTGGAACCACAGTAGAAGACTTCCAACAGGCAGGAAAGCAGGAGGAGGATAGGCAGAGGCTGTAGAGCTTAGAAAGGACAGAGGAGAGTTCAGGGGCACATTTCTTCAAGACTATGATTGGGATTCCGTCCCCACCACTCGCTTTGTGAGGGTCAAGTTTTGAGATTATGTTAGAAATCAGCGAGGGCGTGATGTGGACGTCGTTCAATTCGGCCTCTGTTCTAGGTGGGAAGTCGGGTGTATACACTCCAGACGAATCCAGACACGAGTTGGTCGAGAATCTACGGACAAAGCACTCAGCCTTCTCCGCTGAGGAGGTGAGGACCTCAAACACGTTGCTTAGTGGGGGTATTGAAGACTTACTCATATTAAGCACGCTTTTACAGAGGCGCCAGTAGTCTTTGGCTCCGAACTTAGAGGATGCTATGCGTTGCTTCATTCTGGCAGCAAACAGCATCACAGCTTCGCTAAGTACCTTTTTGCACTTATTACGAGCTGAGGCGAAAAGGCACCTGTTTTGGTCCGACGCGTGGCTACGGTAAAGCCAGAAGAAGTGATTTCGGTCGGCAATGGCGGCCGAGCAGGCGGGCGAGAACCAAGGAGACGAATGGGATTTAAGCTGAAATTTCCTGGCAGAGATGAAAGCATCGATGCCAGCCTTAACCCAGGAGGAAAACCTCTGACGCACAGTCTTCGATGGGAAAACTAAAAACATTGTTCCAAGGGACGTCGCAGAGGAAGTCACGGAACAAAATCCCAGTCTACTCTTTGATAGCAGTAGGATATTCTGCTGGTCTGGGTTTGGGTTTCTTGGGTAGGCGTGGAGTGGAACGAGATGTTGACAGAAACTACGGCGTGGTCAGAATTTCCTCAGAGGGCAGAGCTGTCTGGTGATGCAAGAATTTGGGATGGAAGTGAAGCAGAGGTTTAGTAACGAGTCCCTTCCGTTAGGGCTATTGGAGAAAGCAATAGTTAAAAACCAAACCCCTCATGGAATCAAAACAGCAAACCATGGATGACTTTCAGAAAGGAATACTAGAAATCATTAAAGGAAGTGAAGAAAGACAAATAGAAATGCAAAAGGAAAATGAAGAAAGACAATCACAACTACAAGATCTATCACTAAAATTAACAAGTACAGCACTAGAAAGGAACAGGGAAAAGGAGAAAACATTTTCGCAAGATGCTGTGTGGAACGCTATATAAACTTTTAAATACCCGATTAATGAAGACAAAAATTCTGAAGAATATTACATGGGATATGAAGATACTTTTAATATCGACTGCCAGTACTGGAGTGAAAAGAAAAAATTAAAGCTTTTGCTCGGAGAATTAGCTACGGACGAACACACTAAATATTTAGATTATATTCTACCAAAAAAGACGAACGATTTAACGTTCGACGACGCACTGACAGGCCCCACTGAACTACTTAGCACAAAAATCTCGTTGTTCCATAAAAGGTGGAAATGCCTTTATCTCGTAAAAGACGAAAACGAGGATTATTCAACTTTGTCAGCCATCGTCAACAAACATTGTGACAACTTTAAATTGGCGAAGCTAACTCCAGAGAACTTTAAATGACTCATATTTGTCCAAGGACTAGTCACTGCTAAAGACAGCGAAATGAGAAAACGAATGCTGACCAAACTTTAAAACGAGTCAGGTGTAACACTACAAAAACTGTCAGAGGATTGCCAAAAATCCCTCACTATAAAGAAAGACAGTAAAGATATCGAAGAATCAGGAGTCGCGCATATTCGTAAGGTAAAAAGAAATTTAACGTTTTTCACCCTCTCCAAAAGCAAAACAAAATTTTAACGGCAAATAAATAAGATACAAAACAACTAAAGACAGAAACCAAATGGAATACAAGCTTTGCATGTTACAGATATGGTGAATTGCATTGGATTAAAGATTGTCGTTTCAAATACAAAAATTGCTGAGCGTGTGGAAAGATAGGACACAAGGTAGCTGTATGCAGAAACAAAGACCAACCTTGTAGGGTAAGATCTACTAGAGTGGAATATGAAAACAATGAAAACACGAAGAAATATGTAAAACTTGAAATATTGAATAAGAAGATCAAATTACAATTGGATTCAGGGTCATACTTAACAATAATCAATCTACAAATATGGCGGAAACTGAACAGGCCTACCATATTACACACACACACACACAAAATTGCTACATCTGTAACAGGGAAAAGGATTAACTTCGAAGGCGAAATTATCGTGAATGTGAAATTTCAGGGAGAAACCAAAAAATTAAAAATCTAGGTGATGAAAAACACAGACAATCTGGTAGGAACGGACTGGATGCAGAAATTCTATGTATGGGATATACCCATTAGTTCTTTTTGCAAAAAAATAAACTGTGAGCTTTCAGAAGCCACAAAACTCAAGGAAGAATTATACAATAGACAATTCCCAGAGGTATTCTCAAGTGGGTTAGGACGATG
Organism: Ascarosepion bandense; assembly: GCA_037127315.1. Taxonomy (NCBI): domain Eukaryota; kingdom Metazoa; phylum Mollusca; class Cephalopoda; order Sepiida; family Sepiidae; genus Ascarosepion; species Ascarosepion bandense. Next base: position 3,200,100 of record JBBBDQ010000239.1, on the reverse strand, counting down.
TAACAAATTCGAAGCGAAAATCGAGCTAAAACAGAATGCTCAACCAGTATTTAAAAAAAAGGAAAACGTACCTTTCGCCACATTTGATAAAATAGATAGAGAGCTTGATAGACTATAAAAACTGGGATCATTTCAAAAACAGATTTCAGTGAATGTGCGGCACCGGTAGTATATGTGAAGAAAAAATCGGGAGAAACCCGCGTGTGTGCAAATTTTTCCACGGGTTTAAGCAACGCAATAAAAGATCATCATTACCCATTGCCAAGCCCGGAAGAAATATTCACCAAACTACATAGTGGAAAAAACTTTTCGAAAATTAACCTAAGTGAAGCGAATTTACAGATTCCAGTTACAGAAGAAACTTCAAACATACTATGTATAAACACGCACAAAGGTTCCTATAATTAAAACAGGAAATAAATAAATTCGGAATAAAGGTAGCACCTGCGATTTTTTAGCAGACAATGGACACCATGCTGACTGGACAAAACTTTGCCACACTGCTAAAAAAATTACTCATAAATAAAAAAAGAAGCATTGAGCATAATTTTTTGCTTTAACTCGATTTCATAGATATGTATATGAAAGAGAATTTACGCTACAGACGGATCATAAACCGCTCCTTACCATATTTTGATCAAAAGAATTACAAGTATAAGCCGCAAATAGACTATTGAGGTTGGGTACAATATTACTAAACTATAACTTCACATTAGAATTCATACCATCGAAATAAATAGGACATGCAGATGGCCTATCGAGACAGATATCTATGAAAAACGAACCCTTAGAAGACTCGGTAATAGCGGTAACACTATTGGAAAAAGAAGAGAAACAGAAACAGACGAATTCATAAATACCACAAAGAAAAAAATAAGAGATAAAGACACCAACTTGGCAGACACTTTTTCAATTTGCGATAATGTCCTACTCGACACTGAATGGGTGGTAATACCAAAACCATTAAAAGAAGAATTTTGAGGGATTTCCATTTTGGACACCCGGGAAAAAATTGCATGAAGGCAATGTGTATGAGAAGTTATGTGTACTGATTGAACATGGGTGATAATATTGCGCAGATGGTAGAAAAATATAAGGGCTGAGCGGCGGCAACAAAGTCACCACCTATTATACAAAAACCATGGCCAAAAGCGTACAAACTTTGGTCGAGAGTCCATGCGGACTACGCAGGACCCAACGACGGCTACTACTACTTAATAACGGTAGATAGTTTTAGTAAATGGCCTGAAGTTTTTAGGTATAAAAATCCAGCAACAGAAAATACCATAAACTGTTTACACGAGCTCTTCGATAGGTTTGGCGTCGTAGAATGCTTAGTAACGGACAACGGTACGCAATTTACTTCAAGTGATTTTCAAGACTTTTGCGAGACGAACCAAAAAAACACATAAAAACAGCACCTTACCACCCACGGTCGAATGGTTTAGCCGAAAGATTCGTGGATACTCTAAAGAAAGCATTAAAGAAAGCTGGAGATACACCAACGGAAAGAACGTTACAACAATTTCTGCAAATATACCAAATTACACATAACAAAAACAAATTGATCTTAGTGATCTAAGTTCCTCGGAGCAGAAGCCATGAAAGTACTTGTAGAAGAGGCACAGGGAAGCCACATCACGCCGGTGAGAGAGTGGTTGCAGCCGGTCTGCCAAGTCAGTATCAACCACGTTACAGATTCTCCTTTGTATTTTGTCACGAAGCCCAAAGAGAGTAGCAAGGACACCCGACTAGATATGGCAGCTGTATCCAATACATGGGCGGATTTGTATATATGCGGGATAGAATCAGGCGGGAAAAACTTCCGGGCCCTGCACAGAGAGCCGACTTTCATAGCGGCAGATTTGGCAATGAATTCAATATAGTCATTCCATTTGAGGTCCTCCGAAAGTGTAAGGCCAAGGAGGCGTAGTGTTTTACTCTCTGGGAGGCAAGCCTGTTCCATGCTAATGGGAGGTAGATGCGATTGTCTATGGTGGTTAGTTGATAACAGCTTCGTTTTAGAAGCATTGAAATTTACTTGCCACTACGGATTGGAGGTCCTTTTCAAGCTCGGCAGCGAGGTTCGCTTTGTCGCCCACACCGAGTTTTTGATCGAGGCGAGAGTAGATTGTGGTGTCATCGGTGTACATGCCTACTTGGGATCTAATGGCGTCGGGGAGATCATTAATGTACAGCAGAAAGAGCGTGGGACCTAGGATATAACCTTGAGGGACGCCCGCGTTCGTATGGTAGTTTTGGGAGGCATGCCCATTTAATACTACCTTCAATGTGCGGTTAGAGAGGAATGACTGGATGATGAGTGTGTGTGTGTGTGTTCGTATATCATTGTGTGTAAGCGTCTGTTACAGAACAATACTTACAATGTCATCATGATATATGACTCTATCTTTCTATCCCTTCGCCCTACGGGTCACATACTGCTTATTCAGTTGACTTTCCACCCTCGCCTACTTATCACTTGGTTTGGCCAAAAAGTTAAAAAGAATTGTATTTTTTTACCTTACTAGCAAAAACCTTGTGTTTGGGATGAGAACAATTTTATTTAACATATTCTTAAAATAAGTCATTTTTTGTTTAATTTTAAACTTCTCATGCTTACTTGAACGTTTTGTTTTTTTAAACTTAGCAATTCACCACCCTATTTTTTCTTTTCTTTTTTTTTTCTTTTCTTTTTTTTTCTTTTATTTTTATTTATTTGTTTTTTCTATTAATTGGAGTAGATAGACCAAACTATCGCCCGGTTCACACTTCACCCACGTCTATTGAACAGATGTAGAGGCTCATCCCTTGTTCCCTGTTTAGGATGTGGTCTCCGGCTTTCTCTTTTCTCTCCTCAGACCTCAGTATTGGTGCTTCCGTGATTTTCCTGCGATGTGTTTCATTGGTGGCAACGTCTCGTCATTGTGAGGGTACCGGGTTGGCAGTTTCCTGGCTGTTTCTTCTGACTGGTAGTTAGGAGCCCTAACTCTTGCGTAGCGTCAAGAGCGACTGCTCTGATCAACAGTTGCATAATATCGGGGTTCTTGTAGTGCCATGCCGCACATGGATAAGTGTCCCTGCAAGCGCTTTCGGTGGACAACCCCGAGGCCACACTTTGATGCAGCCCGTGCCAGTTTCCCTCCCAGCGCATATCATGGATAATGACCGCCTGCATCCTCTACTCAAGATCCCTCCCTACCAACACACCATCACATGAAAAAAAAAATGAGAAAAACTCCTAAACCAGTCAAACTCAAATCACCATAACATCTTAACATTTCTTTTACTAACATCCGGGGCATTCGTACTAACTTTTGTAATGTAGAAGCTTTCCTCAACGAAAAGTCGCCTCAACTCATCAATTCCCTCCTCTGACTTCTCAATCCCTGGTTATCTTTCCCTCTTAAGGAAGGATCCCACTGTCCATATGCATGGACTGGGGGTCTACGTTAGTGAACATCTCCCTGTAGCTAGGGTGACATCGCTCGAATCCCCTGACTACCATACTTTACTTTCTCTCCACCTTTGCAACTGTAATCACACCTTTATTCCCATCCTTCTCTTGCTCCTTTCTAACTGGTTCGTCTTTCTCTTCACTCTCTTCACTCTCTCCTATGTAATCTTTTTACTCCCCTGCACATCAGTGGCGTTACTGCTTTGCTCAGGATGATATGATTATATATATATATATATATATATATATATATATATTTATATATATATATTAGATGTGAAGTGACAGAATTGTAAATATATAACTATTTAGAAAAGCACTATATTGACATATTGTACCAATCAGCGAAACATGTCAACATTTTAGCTTTCAGAATTGTCATATATATATATATATATATATATATGTGCTCATCTGCATAAAAGCCTGTTTCGCTGTATCACAGCTCATCAATGCAGCTAGATTAACCGTTTGCCTCAAGCCGGGATCGAAATCCGATTGATATCCTTCCGCTACGCTATCGACACAAAAAAAATGAAAGGCAGTTTTCACAGCATGCTATTCACAGGATGTATACAGCCAGTAACCGAAAGCGAAATTTAGTGGCCGAACCGAAATGTGTTATTTACATTGTTCGGACTATTGTTCTGATCTTTACTGCCATGTTTACGACGTTTCGGGCGTTGTACGCTCCGGTCCTCTTCAGGTGCTAGGAATTTTGAATCAAACCTTTTATTACGATCAGTGGGGTATATCATTCACATTCCATGTGCGATCCCACTTCTAGTAGCTATGTAGTTAGATACCTTTCATTTAATTCGCTAAGTTATTTATATACTGTAGCCCCATATTGAAGTGGGTCATGTCATTATATATATATAATTATAGACGTGGATAGAAATGTGTAAAAAAAAATTACAATACTGACAGCAAACCAAACAAATTCAAGAAGTAAATGCATTTAATACGTTTACGAAAGTCGGTATACCGGGACCGACGCCGGCAATTTGTCAATTGTTTTATATCAACTCTGTTATCGAGCAATTTATTTCAAATTCTACTTTCCTTAAATGACCCAATAAACAACTAATAATCAGCGATTTTGGTACACAGTTTTTCAAATCACTAATATATATATATATATTAGCAGTATAGCACGGCGTTGCTCGGGTGTAATGAAAGCTTTAAAACTAATCCATGGTCCTGGAGCTCAGACTCTTTGGACGTTGGCACGAAAGACTAAAAAGCAATAGTTGTTTCCAGTTAAAGCGAAACCGTAGACTCAAAGTAAATTTAGTGGATGTAAGTCAAATTTTGATTTCCTGGTATCGAGTTTTGAAGGTTAAATAAGTCCTCTGAGTAAATGGTATCACGGCTGAGACTAAGAACTACAATTATACCTACTTAGAGCCAAACCCGAATCAAAAACAAAAATAAAAGGACTGAAAAAATACAGACATACAGGCAGATAAACAGACATACACACACAAACATCTTGCCTTTTATATATATATATATATATATATTATCGATTGTCTGCACTATTGTAAGAACTGCAACCTTGAAACTTCTGAATATCGTTTCTTATGTCTTTGTCTATGAGTGTACAAATTTGATTAAAATCGGACCACTCCTTCTATAACCCGATTTTTTCGATTATCAATTTTCGATATTTATCGGCAGTACCTCGACACAAAACCTAGCTACGAACACTCGCAGACGCTTATAGTTTAACTGTGTAAATTTTCAAGAAAATCGCTTCAGCCGTTTCTGAGTCTATAGGTAACGGACACACACACGCACACAGACACACAGACACACAGACACACATACACACACACAGACACACACATACACACACAGAGATAAAGTTCCATTTATAAATTAGTTTATATATATATATATATATATATATATATATATATATATATATATATATATACTCCCGATCAAAAATTTAAGACCACTTAAAAATCTTTAAAAAGAATTTTTTTTTACCGATAGATTTTAAACTCCTTCCACTGAAGGTTACCAAGACTACAATCTAAAAGTTTATGGAAACAAAAAGGTATATTCCAAACATTTTATTTAGAAATTTACATTTTTATAAAATGATGCGATTTCCACCTGATCAAAATTATAAGACCAGAGACAAAAATTTTACGAAATTGTACAAAAAGTGTATGAAAATATTCAACAACCAAATTTAATAATGAAGTCTACCTCCACTGCTTTTGATGACTTCAAAAATTCTGTTGGGCATGCTAGAAATAAGCGTTCCCATTAAGGTGCGGGGTATGTTGCTCCAGCTTCTGAAGATGGCTTCACAAAGTTCATTTTTTGTTGAATATTGTTTGCCATTTCGATAAACATCTCTTGTCATCCATCCCCAAACATTTTCAATTCGGTTCAAGTCCGGTGAGCATGCAGGATGTCCCAAGAGATGGACCCATTTTCTTGTAGAAAGGTCAAGGTCTGTCTTGCAACATGGATTGCAGCATTATCCTGTCGGAAAAACCATCCATCCCCACACAAACGATGGCCCTCCGTCATCAAAGATGCTTTTTGTATCATGTTAACACAACCAGCCGTTCTCTGACGACCCTGCATCACCTGAAGCTCCATCGTCCCTCTGTAAGAAAAGGTACCCCATATCATTAGGGACCCTTCACCACTATGACGTGCGGAGAAAATTTCAGAAGGCATGTTTTTGTTATACCAATATCGTTGGAAGCCATCAGGACCATCGAGATTTAATTTTTCTCATCAGAAAACAGGACTTTCTTCCACTTCTCTACGTCCCATGTTTGGTATTCACGAATCAAACTTTAAGCGGCCCAACTTGTGATGTGGAAGCAACCGAGGAATTTGTTTACGCTTTTTATTTATCATGCCTTTTTGTCTTAAGTGTTGTCTGATGGTTACGAGACTGCAATCAGCATCTGTGACTGCCTTAATTTGACTAGAAGAAAGATCCCCGTCTTTCATAACAACCCGTCTTATTCTCCTACTCAATGCAGGAGAAATTTTTGGAGGCCTACCAGAGTATTTTGCTTTTCCATAATTCTCACTGTTCTTTAGAAAGTTGCAAATCACAGTTTTACTGCGATTTACCTTAGCTGCGATCGCCCGCTGTGACAAACCTTGCTTATTTCCATAAGTTCTCGAATTCTAGAATTCGAGAACGCTCAACTTTGGTAAGTTTGCTTGCTTTAGTCATGGTAACACCTTTACGCAGTGATTGCTAATCTCTAACTGAACTAAAAACATTGGAATTGCCATAGATCTAACAATTTATACCCCTGGTCTTATAATTTTGATCATGAGTAAATCGCCTCATTTTATAAAAATGTAAATTTCTAAATAAAATGTTTGGAATGTAGCTTTTTGTTTCCATAACCTTTTAGATTGTAGTATTGGTAACCTTAAGTGGGAGGAGTTTAAAATATATCCATAAAAAAAAATTTCTGTTTAAAGATTTTTAAGTGGTCTTAAATTTTTGATCAGGTGTGTATATGCATACGATATCAACGATATATTGAAAATTGAAGCCGATTTTGCGTATATCTTCATCATCTATTCATACTCATTATTACATCATGTATTTTCTTCTTAATTTTCACCGATTTATTCCGTTGCAGGGCAAGAGGAACAATGCAAGGAATCTACACATCTGACGCTGACCGCTATTTCAAGTAAGTTATGTTCATAATTAGATCGTAGTAAGAATGGCCTTTGTAGCTCTTGCTAAAATTTGCTTTTTGGTATTTCTTCTTACACTATTCTGATTTTCATTTACACAAGCTCATCCGGTAGGTTATGCACTATTTTCCTATGTCACTCTTGCCTTCAGTCTATCCTGTGAGTATCAAATTTTCCAAGTTATCTTTTCTCATTATGTTCCATAGAAATTTTAACTGTCTTTTTCTGATACTAAGAATAATTCCATTTTTGTTTCCATTTTTTCTAAAACTTTGTCGTTGTTCACATGTTCAGTCCATGGTATTCTCAGCATCTTTGTGCAGAAGCACATTTATGTTGCTTCAAGTCTCTTTTCATTTGTGAGGAGCTTGTCCAACATTCACTACTATGTTTAATATCAGGCATCCTATATAGGATGCCTGATATTAAATAACCGTTCAGTACTCTTTTCTTTGTTTCCAACGAAATTTTTCTGTTTCTTAATTCTTAGTTTTTGAAAGGCATCTTTCGCTATCTCAGTGCGCCTTTACATTTCAGTGTCATACTTTCCGTTCTCTTAAAACACTTCTTAGATATTTAAGTTATTCTATTGTTTTATTTTGGTATTTCTAATTTGTAATTTGCATGTTAGGCTGTTCTTTTTCTTACATACATGCAGACAGTTGTCTTGTAATTGAGGTTTTTCTATTTAATCACCTCACATCAATTCTAAGAAGACGGAATGCGTGCTTGTTAAACAAAGTAACAGCCCAGCATATACTTGACGATAAATATAAACAAACTTCATAAAACTGTACAAGAAGTTCATCCTAACGAATAAGCTGCATGTGTAAAATTTTGTCTGTTTCTTTTATTGTTAGAGCTAAGGCGTTTGCGCTTTAAATGTTCTTCTGTTTTATTTTACTTTATGATTTCCTGTTATACAATACCTGTTTTTTTAATATGGCTATGCAGTTACTTCCCCACTACCTACCAATACTAACTCAAGGGTCAAGCCACATACCTTCCACTACCAAAGAAGAAATTACTACTAAAATTCCGCTAGCTTAACCCTATAAAAACAAATATCTCCCAACCCCTTCTTTTACTAGAGCAAACCGCTAGGCTTAGAATTTTTCCTCATTCTTTGTTTATATGGGGTTGAGAATGCATGTCTTAAAATGACATGTTGAAAATGCCATTCCCCTTTAAGTTTTATCTGAATTTACAGATAAATGTGTGGAGAGGGGGTGTTTTATTTAAATATAGAGTCTTTAAAAAAGAAAAAATGTGAGTTACTTCAGTTGTTTCATTCCAACATTCATATCAACCACCATCGAATTATTTTCAAAATTCACCGTATTTTCTTGTTTGCTGTTCGGCATAGAGAAAATTACAGAAATAATAAATAAAATCTACAACAGTGGTGTAATACCAGGCGACCTAAGCAGATCAATTTTCATAGCTGCGGTTTCGTCAAGGACACTGGAACAAGAAACGTGTCATTTATGCTTAAGATGCCATTAGAAAGGGAAGTACAATTGAAAAAGGGCGTGTACTTTCGTTTTATAGACTATGCAAAGTCATTCAACACAGTACGCCACAAAGAATTGATAGAAATGCTCAGCAGCCTCGACATATTTGAGAAAGAAAGAGTAATTAAAAACCACTACTGGTAGCAAACCACCTGCATACGGACGGGAAAGGAATTTAGCAGATAGACAATGATACAAAGCGGCTTAATACAAAGATGTGTCTTTTCACTGGATCTATTTAACTTGTCCAGCGAGACTATCATGAAGTTATGTCAGGATTCGTCATTGGCGGTCACAATCTGAACAACATAAGATACGGAGATGATACAGTGCTGATAGCAGACAGAGAAAAGAAACGACAATACTTCCTAAAGAAGGTAGCTGAAGATATTCGAAAGAAAGGATTACAAATAAACTACAAGAAAACCGAATGCATGGTCATCAGCAAACAGAGAAGCCCAAAACGCCAATTACAGCTAGGAGGTACTAAAATCAAGCAGGTACAAACATTTAAATGCCTGGGAAGTGTTCCAACATAGGAAGGAAAGTGCGACACAGAGATCCGAAGGCGAACTGGCATGGCAAAGGACGCATTCCAGAAGCTGAGTAGAGTATTAAGAGACAGGAAAATTTCGCTAGAAATAAAGAAGAGAGTACTTAAATTCCTATGTGATATCTGTTCTTCAGTATGGCAGTGAATGCTGGACAATATCATCAAAGATGAAGGAAAAACTTGAAGCGACTGAAATGTGCTTCTACAGAAGAATGCTGCGGATATCATGGATTAAGCATGTGAGCAATGATGAGGTTTTGGAAAGAATGGAAACGAAAAAAATTAATACTGAGCATCAGAAAAAGACAGCTAAAGTTCTTGGAACATGTAATGAGAAAGGGAGGCTTGGAGAATCTGATACTCACTGGTCAGAGAGAGTGAAAGAGGGACAGGGGAAGCAGCAGGTAACATACTTGACGGGCCTGAGCAAGTGGATAGCGAAATCGGGGCTTGGGTGGGGTAACGGGAGAAAGCGCGCTAAGAGCCACCAGAAATAGGGAAACGTGGAGAGCCATGATCGCCTACGTTCTGAAGGGAAATGGCACATAGAAGAAGAAAAATAATATATCAATAACCATTAAGTATATTTTTAGAGTTGCTTTCATATTCAGCAAATAGTTGATTATACTCAGCCATGGGCACACGTATGTTTTCAACATGCGTTCATTTTTAGTTCTGATTTTAAAACGTGTGATGTGTGTAGTATCTGCCATTTTTCTAATTAGGATAAAATACTTAATAAAATGCTTTTCTCAGTGGCGCAGTGTAGGAAGTAAGGCTGAATAAAGTGGTGCAATTAGACTGTGGCAAACTGTCATTTCGTATTTAATATTACGAGCAAGCATTCGTTAATTCGTTGCCAAATGGGCGGCTTTTGTAAACCCACGCTTACACGTATATGCACACACAAACACAGGTCAGCGTTAGCACATTCAAACACACGCTCAGACAGAGCTATTTACTAAGAATGTGTCTCCCACAACGAAATCATACACATATATTCATACAGTGTCTTCTTTGTATTTAGATAATAATGTACATATAAAATAATGGAAAACATCTGTCTAATTTGAAATAGAGAGAGAGAGAGAGAGAGAGAGGGAGAGAGAGAGAGAGACTTAAGGCGGGATCTATATATGATATCACGGATCGTCTCAAAGACAATAACAGCACAAAACCGTATACAAGCTAGTAGAGAAGAAAAAGTAAAAAACGGACATCTACTCGGAGTGGACTGACACCAACGGCTTTAATATATATATTGTGCAGACATATATTTATAGGAATTGCCCTCCTTGTTTAACGCGAGGAATACGCCCTCAGTGTTTGTAAAATTATTATCATACACTCTGTAAATATATACAAATAACCAAGTATCCCAGTGCGCCCCATAAAATGGAGCCCACAAAATGATAAAAGCCATAAAAAATGCGCGAATGTATGTTTATATGTAGAAATATATTGGGTGATTTTGATTTTCTATTAAGGAATAGTTTAAGAAGATCATAATCTATTTGAAAAATTATTTTTCATATGATAATTATAACTGTCAGACAAAAATGTACCAAGAATTAATAGATGGTTATATTATCTCTATTAGCATTCAAGAACAGTCGTAAAGTTGCAAAAGAAAAATCATCTTCTCACAAACATTACTATAATTTATATGCAAGGAGGCACACATATGTAGATGTGCGCATTATATAAAGATTTGGGCATATTACAGTTTACACACACTCACGTAAACCCATTCAGCATCAAAGACATTTTTTATTCTTATGCATACACATCCGCGCACTCATTTCTCATTACGTCACAAGCATAATATTATGTTCAGTTAAATGTGCAAAGGTTGTGTAAGGGATATCGGTACGGGAAGTGTCGAGTCAAATTTCAACTTTATCTGTTGGATTCACTTCCGCGCAATTCCCTTGAAAAAAGCATGAATCCGCCTCTACCCCACTCTGCTATTGGCTAAAAAGTAAAGTAGAATAGGATATCTAGCCCTGGATGGTAGCTAGTCTAAGATAAGAAAAAAATATGAATACCAAATAATAATTGAAAAGCAACGGGAAACCATTAAACAATCATTCTCAAGAATGCAGGACAATTCACTGGTAATAAAGAAAAATCTATGGAGAATAATGAGTGCCTATGTCCTGATGGGGTATGAAATTTTTAATTTCAGTGAAAGAAAGGAAGATATTAATAATTTCAACTTCACAATATTTGACCAAATAATACATCACATATATAGCACATCGTCATCAGTATTACTATTACAGCACATCATCATCAGTAAACAAAATATTAGTCTTAAATCATTTGAAATCGCGCTCAGCGTCAATCATAGTAAAAAAAAATGCAGTAAACTATATAAAATATATCATTTTTGTTTTTAATGTGCACTAAAGTTTTTAATTAACTCCTTAACATGTAGCAAAGTTATTTTTCCTTGGGGGATGCCATTATCTATCAATTTCATGTGTTTTAACTGAAGATTTAATTTCATACTTAATAAAAATTAATTGAGTTCGAGTGTTGCAAAAATAAATAAATAAATGCAAAAATGCTTTTATAAAATAAAAATTGGTGATGTGGCATCGTTTGGCTAAACACCGCAGGTTATACGGTTCAACGCGTTTCGATTGCATAAGACATCTTTCACGCTTCACCTCCATAGACAGACACAAAGAGAAGCAAGCATCTAAAACACTTACATACACACGCACGTACGCACACACACACACACACACACACACACACACACAAATATTCATACACACACATGTTTAAAAAGTGCATATTAATGTGCATGTTCGACAAGCAATGACTCATTTTAAGTTATATTCTTCAGTTATAACTGCTTTATTCGCATCGTCACTCAGTCAGTTAAATGCCATACATGATACACGCTTGGGCGATCATGTCCTGAAAGAAACATGAGTGACTGGGCAGAATATTATCCTGCAGGAGGTTGCCATTACTTTCTGTGGTAGATTGGTTGCGGCCAAGGCTATAGAACCCAATCTGTCCTGTTATTTAACCCATAACTGGAAGGAAGAGACGGATTAATACCTATAAAAGTGTGTTTGCGCGTAAGTGAATGCAAGGAATTCGAACTCGGCTCCCCAGTTTCTCATTCCGAGCCGATATCCACTGCACCACAACTCGCATCCCCATTCACATCGTACATGAACATATACATGCATGTATAATTGCGTCATAGTACTTGAGCTAGCTAGCTAGCTAGCTAGCTAGCTAGATAGATAGATAGATTTTGACAGGAACTTACGCACATAAAAGTGCATTTATTTGTAATTTATTTTATTCATGGGTTTATCTTCAGATTTATCTTCATATTACATGCGTGAATAATTTTTTTCTGGTTATCCAACATTTCAGTATCTATTCACTCACTTTCGCCTGGCGTTGTGTTAAAAAGTGTGGGACAGCCAGGGAGTGGAGTGGATAGTCTGCTAAACATAACTTCATAGTTGGCGTTTGCTCAACCCTTCCAGTCTTCTAACTTATGTGAGCATATTACTCTAATCCTGTTTAAAATTGATTCAGCATCATAAAGAAATATAAATATTCTATTCCTCTTTCTGACTTTTATGCGCATGTATACATACATACACACGCATATTTTTAAGCAACAAAAGCAAGCATATACCTTTTTCTGCAACAAATTTAATGTCACTTTATATTAAACAGCTAATTTTAATGTAAAAATAATAGTTTTTCAAACACGTTGTTGCTAATATATGTTCTTACAACATCTCTCAATACTGATTAATATTTGCTAAAATCTCTTATTACAACATATCTCAATACTGATTAGTATTTACTAAAATTTGCTTCTATTCTTCCAAATAACATCCTTAATAATTAGTAGACCCAACATTAATTTAAAACTTTAGACTGACTGAAGTATAACCTTCTTGATTATGTGTGAGATGTGACATCGATAAGATTATGTGTGAGATGTGACATCGATAAGATTATGTGTGAGATGTGACATCGATAAGATTACGCGTATATAAAATTGATATAGAAATTCATTTGTATGCTAGTTCAAGAAACTCTAATTGAAAATGGGATTTTATAAATATGATATGGCGAAAGAACGGAAACAAAAACTAAAAGCAAATAAGTTAAACAATCGATGATTGGGACAAATTCCCTATCCTTTGCCAACATTATCTTTGCTTTCTTTCGCCTGTAAGTAATAGTCTTTCAAGTGCCACACATCAGCAATAATAATAACAATAATAATAAATACATAAAATAAATAAGCAACAACAACAATATCAGTTACAACAACAACAACAATAATTAATTTATTGGCGAAAGTTGCTTATATGAAGACTCTTGAACAAAAATGGCACTCTAAACTCTTGTATAGAAAATACTCATAGTGTCTTGATGAACCAGGCATCGATGTTCGCCAAAGGCAGTAATAGATTAGAAGAAGTGGTCTTAAGAGGGAGACAGAAAGCCTTATAATGGCAGCACAACACCAATGTTTTCCAACTAATGCCGACAAGACTAAAGTCAACAAAGATGGCTGAAATCTAGCCTGTAGCTTAGGCCATAAATTTGATGAAACTGTTGAACACATAGCATCAATGTGCTCAACTTTGTTGAAAAAGAATACATTATTATACATGACAGAGTAAGATAATATGTTTGTCCGAACTGTGGATTTGAAATTCTGGATCCAAACACCACTCGAATGCTGTCACAAGTTGTGATTGAGTGACTATATTGTGTAATTTCCCAATCCTCACAGATTGATGCAAATAGACTAGTGATGGCAGTGTTATACATCCATTCATCTTATAACAGAGCCTCAAATTCAACATGAAAGCCTACTTCAAGTACTTTGAGGAGTTAGTGGCTAAGCTGAGTCAAAAGGGTTGCTGCTAGAAGACCCTATAACTATAAAACTCTGCACCATGCAATACAAGCATGAAAACCCAATCATGGCTGTCAGACAATTTTTGCCAAAAGATCTCCCATTACATCTGACTATCTAACACCCCAAACTGCAGCCCCCTTGATTGTTGTGTGGGGAACAGTTGAACGAGAGGCCAACAAAACATCTTCTAACACCAAAGATGTACTGAATGCAAGTATTAGAATTCATCAACTTAAGCATAGAGAACGTCCAGTAGAGATGCTGAAGATTCGAAGGTCGTCTAGAGTCCGTGGTTGAAACCAATGGCGATTTTATTGAATAAGTTTACTCTTTCGTATTTCAAGATTTTTCTGTAATTTTGATAAATATATCTGTTGATATGTCAGTGTTATTTTTATTTTTGCGTAATTTACACTACAGTTCATTCATCGGCGCCCAAACCAAAACCTTACATAAATTAATATATATATATATATATATATATATATATATATATATATATATATATTAGTCATCCAATTGCAAGCCTGTTTCGCTGTATCACAGGTCATCAGTGTGACACATTCACTTGCTTCTGGCCGGGATCGAAACTCGACCGATTTGGTGTCAGTTGGAGTCGCTATCCCGCTAAGCCATAAGCGCATGGAAGATATATATATATATATATATATATATATATATATATATATATATATATCGCTCTATCACAGCTCATATATATATATAACGCCAAAGTCGCAAACTTCTTAGGTGTAAATTTAACTTGAACAATCTTTAGCGTACGGTTTGTACAAACCGTACGCTAAAGATTCACATAATCACAAATACATCAATAAGGAACCAAATCACCCTCATACAATCATCAATCAGTTAGTCAATTAAGTGCCACACGTGATACACGCTTGGGCGATCATGTCTCGAAAGAGACACAACTGACTGGGCAGAAGATTATCCCACAGTAGGTTGCCATTGCTTTCTGCGGTAGACTGGTTGCCGAATAATAGAACCCAACCTGTTCTGTTATTTAACCCATAACTGGAAGGAATAGACGGATTAATACCTTTCCCAAGGGTATTTGCGCGAAAGTGAATGTAATGAATTTGGCTGGAATTCGAACTCAGCCCCCCGATTTCTCGTTCCGAGCCGATATTCAATGCACCACAACGCACATCCAATCATCAATAATTTACCTAAATCAATCCAATTTCGTTTAAGTACTAACTCTAGTGATAAAGTAATTTTTGACAACTTCAAAATTAAATACATTAATGCTTTAGCAAAAAGTCAACTCAACACTGATTTAAAATACTCTGTTAAAAAAAAGTAGGCAGAAATAAACAAAAACTACGCAATATTATTTAGTTTACTTTTCAAACAAATATTGAAAAATTCTTCCTAAATTTAATTCACAAACATTTGTACCATTCAACCTACGAAAAAAAGATTTTTGACACAACCAATGTTAAAGTTAATTATAGTTGCGTTAGGAACATAGACAAATATATTTTACAACTTAATGATATCAAATACTTGGCCCACCGAAATAATAATATCAGTTACCCTACTAATAATAATAGTGGTCATTCTGAAAATAATTGTGACTGCAGAAAAATAAAACCTACCCATTGCATGACCATGGCCAATGTATGTTGGAAAGTATTATTTATACAGATCGCATCCATTCGGATGATGTTTTTAAATTCTTTTTTAGAATAACTGCTAACATAGCTTCAATAACCACATGTTGTCTTTAAACAACAGTAAATACAGCAAGACCACTGCTTTATTAATATATTTTTGTAAATTAAAACTCAACAAGAACCCTATTATTACCTGGAATATCGTCGCTAAAACTAAATCAGATAATGGAAAAAAGATAGATACAACTTGTGCTATTTGGAAAAACTTGTCATCTTAAATCATATAAATAATCCTAATCTACTTAACAAAAAAGTGAATTGATGATCACATGCTGCGATAAAAACATAATTAAATTCTTAGATCCTGATTCATCTATACGTTTGTCTTTCTCATTCGCATTCACTTATTTTCCCCTTTTCTTTCTTTCTTTTCTTCGCAAATATTACTATTAATAATTCTGAATTACACCTCTTTGATATAATTTTCCTGCATTTTAATGATATTTTTAATTCAAAATTTTAATTTCATTTTTTCTCTCCGTTTAATTTTTGTCTATTTTAATTTTATTCACAACTAGCCGTATAGCCCGGCGTTGCTCGGGTGTAATGAAAGCTTTAAAACTAATTCATGGTCCTGGATCTCAGACTCTTTGGACATTGGCACGA
This sequence comes from Ascarosepion bandense, assembly GCA_037127315.1. Lineage (NCBI taxonomy): Eukaryota > Metazoa > Mollusca > Cephalopoda > Sepiida > Sepiidae > Ascarosepion > Ascarosepion bandense. The sequence continues at coordinate 3,183,644 of JBBBDQ010000239.1, read as the reverse complement.
AAAACTAAAAAGCAATAGTTGTTTCCAGTTAAAGCGAAACCGTAGACTGAAAGAAAAATCAATGGCTGTAAGTCAAATTTTGATTTCCTGGTATCGATATCAAATAAGTTTTTTCGTCGTAAACTGAATTTTGAAGACTAAATAAGTCCTCTGAGTAAATGGTATCATGGCTAAGACTAAGAACTACAATTATAACGACTTAGAGCCAAACTCGAAGCAAAAAATAAAATAAAAAGGGCTGAAAAAAATAAAGATATACAGGCAGATAAACAGACACACACACAAACATCTTGCCCTTTATATATATACATATATATATATATTATCGATTGTCTGCACTATTGTAAGAACTGCAACCTTGAAACTTCTGAATATCGTTTCTTATGTCTTTGTCTGTGAGTATACAAATTTGATTAAAATCGGACCACTTCTTCTATAACCCTATTTTTTCGATTATCGATTTTCGATATTTCTTGGGAGTACCTCGACACCAAACCTAGCTAAGAACACTCGCAAACACTTATAGTACAACTGTGTAAATTTTCAATAAAATCGGTTCAGCCGTTTCGAAGTCTATAGGTAACATACACACACACACACACAGACAAAGTTCCATTTATAAATAGGTTTATATATATATATATATATATATATATATATATATATATATATATATATATATATATACTTCATTATATGCAATATTGTTTAAGAGCGTAAGAGATCATGCCTTTTCATAAATTCTTGTTTTTTTATTACTCTAGTACATTCTGGTTCGTGTTTTTGTTTGTATACAATTTCTATGTAATCACACGTTGCTGTTTTATCTGCATATCTTTATTTCAGTATATCTTGTGAGTGTTAAATTCTTCAACCCTGCTTTTATCATTGCATCACAGAGATGGTTATGTTTCTTTCTTTTTGTAAGTTCAAGTTGCCTTCTAGTGCCTATTTTCTTGAAAATCTCTTCGCTACTCACGTCTTCTGCCTTGTGTATTCTCAGCATTCTTCAACAGAATTACATCTCTGTCGCTTCAAACCTCTTCTTTATCTCGTATTTACTCCCATATTGGAGATTAGATACCACCTAGCTGTATCCCTCGTTTTTTCTTTATTTTCCTATCTCTTAATCATTTGCTTATTGCTGAAAGGTATTTTTCATTATTTCTGTACGCCTTCGTATCTCTGCCACATTTTATAACGTCATTAGCCAGTTACTTAAACTTCTGTACCTGCTTGACTTTGACGTCACTAATATTTAATTCATACTTTAGACTTTCTCTTTTGCAATCTCTCTTTTTATAGTCAATGATTAGTCCTTTCTTTTCACTTTCCTTTACTTCTTGTATGACAGTACTTTCAGTTTATTTTCTAAGTTTTTATCAACTCAGTGTCATCAGCAAATCTAATGTTGATAAGATTATTTCAGCCGTTAATAGAATGTTATCTATTTCTCTTATGATCCCCCTCTCTCTCTGTAAAGGTTAAATAAATCCAGCATGAAAACACACACACACACACAAATATATATATATATATATATATATATATATATATATATATATATATATATACTTTCATAAAGCATAAATTATTTGAAACGTATCACTGAAAAAGTCGTTGATATTTTGAGTCAAGTCATAAAATCTTTTATGCTCTATTCAAATCTAACTTTCACTTCAAATTCTAATCTGTGAACAAATTCATTTTTTTTTCTCTAAAAAAAATAAGACTGGAAAGTTAATTGCAATTGAAACAACACATGAAAACCAATAAGAACTGATCATCTGTCTGTTGACTCACAATTGCATGAGTGACATTCATAAAACTCTTCAGCTACACTTGGAACAGATGAAGGAGAAAGCCGGGAAATAATAGGTTTTGTTTTACTTGTATGCTACTAAATAATTCGTTTTAGTGAATGTGAGTAGAGGAGCAGTCCTGGCTCTTTTGATACTTTTTTATTCATCTTGATTTGATATTAAATGTCATAAAAGATCGTTAATTTGCTATTTTCTCGTCTTTTATTTATCTGACACCGATTTGACACAAATCAAATTTCATTGGTTATAGCTTAAATAAAAATGAAAGGCCATGTTTATGTTTTAGGATTTTGAGATAATTCAATCTTTATATATAGAAAATGGCCTTGAAGATTTAATAAGGTACAAATATCCAAGATTAATAGTTTTTTCTTTAAAATTATGAGAGCGACAATGACATCGGTGTTTCTATATATATAAATTGATGCATTTACATGCGTACATATTAATTGGACTTCTTGCTGTTAATTATATGCAAAGAAACCAAGAAGTAATCTCCTAAAAAACGTGTTTGTATGTAATGAATTAATTAATATTAGATTAGCAAGAAGTAATTAAAAACATGTTTTGTTTTCTCATAAAAACGTCAGTATACACATATGCATAGTTTAGCAATTTTTTCAAGCATATATATATATATATATATATATATATATGGATATCAATAAATACATATAGCATATGGATATACATTCAAGTACACGTACATATATAAATATCTTTCTGGTGTTAATAAAAGAGTGTTCGATGTAATATAACAGAGCTCTGTATATTAATAAATATGCATATTATCCTACATCTCTAGAACTTTCATGCACTTTACAATCATTTGTATTTTTGGTTCACGCGTTGTTCATCGTAGTTATATGTCATAATGCTGAGATGCTGTTTTTTATCATTTTTATTATTTCAATAATTTAATTTGATTTACAGTAAAACTTAAACATGAAATTGGGACGTAAAATCTTAAAAGTTAAATTCATATTAATAGATAAAATATTTTTAGGGCAGAGGTTATGCGTCTCTGGATCAATGGGGATTACTCATAGTTTTTATTTTCGGGGAAAACGAAAGACATTAACAGAAAAAATACAATAAATAAAGACAATAAATAAATGGATAAATAAAAAAAATATCGGGGAATCTAAGTTAATCCTGGTCGGCGTATTTAAGCAGATATTTATTTCCATGTTTCCATTTGGAAATCAATTCATTTCTTTTGTTCAGTAAATTAGGGTTATTTAAGTGTTTTAAGATAACACGTTTTATATAAGGACATATTTTGCTTATCAGACTGGAAATACTGAAAGGTGCGTCTCTATACAATCAACATTTATTTAACAAAACAGAAATCAAAACAGAGATTTTGTTAATATTTTGACGTTTCCTCTCATCATTATGTTTTTATCCCATTTGCTAACCGACGATTTATTTTTAATTCTTCTGTTGCCTATTCCAGCGAAGATGTTCTTCAGAGAACGGAACATATTGGTGAAGGAGGAAATCTCGTGTGGACACTTTGTCTCGTTCTCTTAGCCACTTGGATTATTACTTATTTCTTTGTCTTTCGTGGAGCCGCTTGGATTGGAAAGGTATTAATACTTTATTATTTAGAAGTTTATATTTTCATTTGTTTTTGATATCTTTAGTCATGAAATAATGAGACAGACAAATTCAACGGTATGCTTTTAAGAATAGAAAATTAAGTGATTTGTGTATTTTAATAATATAAGAAAAATACGTAATTAATTTTTGTTTTAAAATGAAAAATACCAATTTTTTCTAGGCTTGATGTAAACAATAATCACAATGTATTTTTCAGCTACAGAAAATGCAAGAAAAGAAAAATGTATTTCCGAGTTTGGAAATTGTTTAAATTTCAATAAAATCCGTTATTTGTGTTTCTGTATTGTATAAAAATCTAATGCAAAAATATTTTTCCATCTATGTTTTGTCTTAATTCTATATAAAACATAAAAAACAATCTCATAAACTGTTACTATTATTTAAATGATACTTTTTTATCTGTAATCATAATGTCTAAAAAATTAAATTGTGTTTCAGTAAATATAACCTATATTCATACTGCTACTTAATTTATCAACAACTTTTATGAACACAAATTTCACTTGTAATATTAAGTTTTACTTTCAAGATATTTAAGTGATTAGAGATGCTTTCATTGAGAATATTTTCGAAATATAAAAAATTAAACTTATTTTATTTTGCTGTTGATTATTTATAAATATTTGTACCAAATTTAATGAAGAAATTTCAATTGGTTGTTTCACTGAAATTAGAGTGCATTGATAATTTTAACAAAAAGGCTAACAATATGTTTTCAAATATACGTTTTTATTAATTATTGGTTTCAGAAATTAAATTCCCGTGATAATTTCACATTGTTTCCAAACATACACATTTTTGGGATTTCCGTTCTTCTTTTTCAATGAAGGTTACTGAGAGTAATTCGTCTGCAATAATTAATTTCTTTAACAGCACCGGTCCATTAAACCTAAAGTTCAAGTCATTCTTACCTCTATGATTAAATGCAAAATCACTAAGGCTTTAATGGAGCAAACTAGTTTTCTGTTCTGATGCACATATGCAAGTTTAATAACTGACTGTGTATCAAATATTTATTGGCTGCAATGTAAAGAAAGAATTAAAATATATTAAAAAAATACTAACTAAAAACAGATTTTATTTAGAGCGTATAAATGAATATAAAACCGACTATTAATCCCTAGATCTACCAAAATTGTATCCCTACTTGTTTGACCATTTTTTTATCTTAGCATGAACGCTAATATTACTCGTTATATAGCACACCTAAATTTCTGTAAATACACCGTTCTTTCCATTTTTATGTTACTACCTTTGCCGAGGTAGCTAAACAAAGATATATGTTCACCTATTGTGTTTACCTCTCTCTGTTTGTTCACAATATTTCTAAAAGTTCTCATAAATTTTAATGAGACAGGCCAAGAAACAATTAAATTTTAGAATGGTTCCAGTGTTTTTGGGAAGATAAAAACTGGAAAATCGTAAAATCAGAATTAATTGGATTTTATTCATAAGGACGTGGACATGAAATAGTCTAACTTTAGCTTTTAATTTATAGAAATTTAAATACTTTCTCATCCATCTGAATCTTAATTCAATGTTTTGTTCTACAAATCTTATTTACAGTGCTTCGATATATATATATATATATATATATATATATATATATATATATATATATATATAGTAAAGTTTTGTAATTTGCTTAAAGCATTATGTAAAATAGTTATATGGTTATGTCTTGAAGGCTGTCACAATGCGTTGAGTAAAATAAAGGAAAGTAAGGAAGTGTTTGGGTATTACCTATTTATTAAACATTATTATTTCGAGATCAAAATCTCATCTTCAGAATGGCAGAAAAGCTTTTGTCTGTCTGAGTGTGTTCTGGGACTTTCAAAGAATGGAGATTCCTGGCTGGCTGTCTGCTGCTGCTGCTCTGTGTGTGTGTGTGTGTGTGTGTGTGTGTGTGTGTGTGTGTGTGTGTGCGTGCGTGTGTGTGTGCTCGTGCGCGTGTGTGTGTGCTCGCACGCGCGTGTGTGTGCTCGCGCGCGTGTGTATGTATGTATGTGTATTCTAGTTGGGGCCTTTTTGGTCTGATGATATCAGTCTGCTTGTATGTGTGGTTTATCTTAGTGTGACCTGACCGTTCCTTTGACTCTTTGCCTGGGATATGAAGGATCAATTTCATTACTGTTGTTTTATCTATCTGATTTATCTGGTGGTGTGTGCGTGTCCGTGACTGTGTCATGTGTGTGTGTCTATGTGCGCGTAGTTCTTGTAATTTATTCTACTTTATTTTGTATGTGCGCGTGTGTGTGTGTGCGCGCGCGTTTTGGTGTGCTGTGTGTTATAGGCACCTCCACTACTTTGCCGGGGGGGGGGGGGGAATAACATAGCGTAAAATTATTTGTTCATTTATTTTTATTATTTTATTTTTTCTTCATTTATTATTACAAATTTTTTCTTAGGGGTGTTATTATTATTATATATTATCCTCTCTAATATTTTTTTTAATTTTTAATCTATAGGATTGTTATTATTGTTATTTATATTTTACCGGGGGGTGGATACCATATCGTAAAATTATTTGTTTATTTTTTTATTTTTTCTCCTATAGGATTGTTATTATTATTATTTATTATTTATTATCCTCTCTAATAAACTGTATAATGTAAAAAAAACTTTATGAATTTTTTAAAAAAATATTCCGCGTTAGCATCAAGTCTCTATGCCGAAATATTGGAGGTACCTAGATGCGTGCATGTGTGTAGTGTACGCACATAAGCATACACACCCACACATACACACACACAGATTTATATATATGTATGCATACTCATATATACACACATACACACACACATACACACACGCACACATGAGCTCACGTGGGTCGCCTGGAACGGAAAGGTAGTAAAGGCTCATGGCGTCACGCCCTATCTAACACCTGCTTCCTGAGGCTACCACACTTCAGTGAAAATATAACAGCAAAAATAAGTAGATCTATCCGCAGAGAGGGATTGGATATACAACTGGCCCACTACGGCCCCACTCTCCGCAGACACCTCAACTCCAACCACAAAACAAACAACAACACCACATGCACACTAGCCAATTGCCGTATTGCGGGAACCAGTATATGCCACCAGGTATCTGCCGGGTACCGCATACAATGCGCCAAATGCGAGGAATTCTATGTTGGCAGCACCACCATACCGTTACACATTAGAATAAAAGAACAAGCGTCGTCCTTCCATAAACATTTTAAAACATGCAAAAATACTAACAAGAACATAATCGTCAACATCGAGGCTAGAGAGCGGAACTTCGGGAACCTGCGCAAGAAAGAGTCCCTAATAATAACTAAACGACACCCACAGATCAACAATCGACAAGAGCTTAATCTAGACTACATAACAGAGTAGGCAACGCTAATACGCACATGACACTCACTGACCACAACAATAAATCGCATACACACGGGCACGATAGCACAGTTTAACGCACACATATAAACAAACGTACCATAAACACGCGTACACAGCTCATGCCGGAACGCGTGAGCTCATGTGTGCGTGTGTGTGTGTGTATGAGTATGCATATATATATATATATATATATATATATATATGCATGGGTGTATATGTGTGGGTGTGTATGTGTATGTGCGTACACTAAACACATGCACGCATCTAGGTACCTCCAATATTTCGGCATAGAGACTTGATGCCAACGCGGAATATTTTTTAAAAAATTCATAAAGTTTTTTACATTATACAGTTTATTAGAGAGGATAATAAATAATAAATAATAATAATAACAATCCTATAGGAGAAAAAATAAAAAAATAAACAAATACTTTTACGATATGGTATCCACCCCCCCCCCGGCAAAATCAAAATAACAATAATAACAATCCTAGAGGTTAAAAATTAAAAACTTATTAGAGAGGATATAATAATAACAACAACCCTAAAGGATAAAATTGTAGTAACAAATGAGGAAAAAATAAAAATAAAAAAATAATAATAAATGAGCAAATAATTTTTACGCGAAGTTATTCCCCGCCCCCGGCAAAGTAGTGGAGGTGCCTATAACACACAGCACACCAAAACGCACACACACACACGCACATACAAAATAAAGTAGAATAAATTACAAGAACTACGCGCACATAGACACGCACACATGACACAGTCACGGACACGCACACACCAGCAGATAAATCAGATAGATAAAACAACAGTAATGAAATTGATCCTCTACAGCCCTGTCAAAGAGTCAAAGGAACGGTCAGGTCACACTAAGATAAACCACACATACAAGCAGACTGATATCATCAGACCAAAAAGGCCCCAACTAGAATACACACACACACACACACACACACACACACACACACAAAACAGCAGCAGCAGCAGACAGACAGCCAGGAATAGCCATTCTTTGAAAGGCCGAGAACACACTCAGGCAGACAAAAGCTTCTCTGCCATTCTGAAGATGAGATTTTGATCTCGAAATATTAATGTTTAATAAATAGGTAATACCCAAACACTTCCTTACCTTCCTTTATTTTACTCAACGCATTGTGACAGCCTTCAAGACATAACCATATATATATATATATATATATATATATATATATATATATTATTATTATTATTATTATTATTATTATTGTTGTTGTTGTTGTTGTTGTTGTTGTTGTTGTTGTTTTGCCTTTATATTGTGCAGTTAGTATTATTATTATTATTATTATTATTATTATTATTATTTCCAGGTGTTCCTGGTCGTATGCCCACTGACCATCTTCCTTTTGGGCATTGTTCTCGTTTATGGCCATGCAGTTGTGCCCAAATCCGAACAGACTTTCAGTTACATGTTTCTCGGCTATTTTGATATTTCTCAAACTGAAGACCAAGCAAGAAACGAAGTGGGAAATGCCATACAGAACCATTTAGGAGACCCTCGTGTAAGTTTATCATGAATACAAATGAATAAGAATTGAGTACTCGGTGATCGGGCGATATGATAATAAATGATAAATCTTTTCGCATTTTGTATAGAGTAAAATAGATACCTCTACTCATTTTTGATAACTAAAGTTTTCTTGAAACATTTATTTTATTTTTGATCGAAAGCTGAATAATTAAATTTACTATTTCTTGTAAGCAAAATACTCTGGTAGATTTCAAATAGAAATTATATTGATTGGAATCTAAAATTTTGAAATTTTTTTTTAATTTTTCAATTTTTCGGCCATTTTTAGCTATCGACACATTTGTAAACACACGTTAATTCTTGGTTTTAAAAATCTTACACAAATAAAATATACATCCGTGACACATTATTTTAGAAAATTTGCAAATTTATGTTAAATTAATCTGATTTAAACAAGTATTACTTATTTATAGCATGAAATTTAGAATAAAACTATTTCTTAAACACAGAGTTCAACTTTCTAACCTTTTCACCGTATGTGTTGACAGATTTATAGATGCAGATATGATAAGATAAGCGTATGGCGATCACAAGTAACATAATTGTACAATTTTTTCCGGCAAAGCGAAGAAACTCGGACACACATGACCTTCAAAATTTACACATAGAAATTACCATACAAAAAAAATTCAGATCCACAAAAAAAGTTTTAAATTATTTTTAAAAATAGGGAGGCACAAAAATTTGTATTAAAATTCTTTAATTTTTTATTAGTAAATAGAATTTTCGCTTAATAATTTTATAAACTAACCCCAACAAATCTTTGAAGTATTTTTAGAATATGTTTGAAACTTTATAAATTATTATAATTTTTAAAAAAAATGAAAACGGTTCTTTAAAGATTTCATCTTTATCGATTTTTTCTTCAGACTATAATGTCCTTAATTTATATTTTTTATTCAAACAATTAAAAGCTTATCAAATTAAATAATGTCATTTTGTTATTTTACTATTAGGAGCTGATTTTCGAAAACAGGCATTTTTTTTTCAAAATAATAATAGATGATTTACATTCCCCAATGAGTTCTGCGTTTAACTAATAAAACCAATTTTCCCCCCAAAATATAATTTCTTAAAATTTCATGAATTTACGTGGAGGTGGGTTAACAGATGTAAAAAAGTATATATATATATTTTACCAAGATTTTTTAAAAATAAGTATTTCAAAAATAATTTCATTCATTTGTGAATAAGTCCTGAAAGCTTCAATAAAACCCGACTATTATTCGATTTTTGCAAGAATTTCCAAATTAATGTGTTTGTCACAGGAAAAAAACTGAGTTATGTAATATTACGTTTTCCATTGGCAACGATTTGGTTATCCGCAATCAAAACAAGATCTTTACCAAAATTTTAATTTAAAAAATAATTTTAAAATACTTTTATCTTTTCACTTAATAATAATAATAAAATTTGATAGAAAATTTGGGACCTTTTTTTATTCATACTATGCTGTTTTTGTAAGGATTTAATGGCGGTATCTATAAAAATAAGACTCAAATCTTTCCTCCTCCTTCCTAGCCCCTTTCAATGAAGTTTAATTTGAAAATTGTAGAGTAAAAATGAAACCTATATGTCTAAAATTTTATAAATTTTTCTGAAAGTGAAAATATATATTATATTAAACATTACCTGTTTTTAAATCTTTTTTTTCCCTTAATGTTTTCAAAATAGTAAGTAGTCAAGGTAATTGTAATCATAAAATGGATATCAACTTAACCATAACGTCATGTCAATATCCACGACGATATCAAATGTTATCTGATATCTGATAAGTCACTGGCAAGGTTGCACATGACAAAGCAACATGGATTATCGGAATTTGAAAGGATTATAATAGTGAATGTCATATAATAGCCTTTCGTAACTACCTCGGTAAGTTGGCATCGTACTGTTGGGGCTTTTTGAAGATATTCAATAAACAATATCTTTTGCATCCCAGAAAACTAAGGCCATCAGCTTCCTTGCAGATGATTGGGTATTTTTTTATTATTACACCTGTCTCCCTTATTGCATAATCAATTCTGCATTTTATTCACCATTATTGGCCAAGTGACTTCTTCAAGCACTATTTACATTATTCGGACTATTGTCCGAATCTGGTCAGAGAACATATCCAGTACAACCGATCGATGAAACAAAAGTTACATTCCGATATTTCCCATAGGCTCGAGGTTTTCCTCAGCAAGTATACTGATAAAGAACACCGGAAAAGGATCGGTCACGAGCTGGACAAATCCTTCAGGATAGAATTCGATGCAGTCAAGGCCTGCCAAGTACAGAAACTCAATAGATTAAAAGATCTGGAGGTGACACGTGGGGTCCATTACCCCTCTGTGAAGGCAATTGTCAACATCAGCTGAGTGCCTCTGAAGAGTCAGTGCTGAACAAGGGTTTCAACTTTGCAAAATCATCAGGCAGATACCGTACATAGACATCATTGCCTGCATCAAGGAAATAGCCGTGAACATCCCACAGACATTGGAGAAAGCGAAGCCACCCAAACCAAACATCACAAAAGAGGAGGAGCTGGCAATCAGGACCCTACAGAGGAATGAGAACATCATCATACTACCAGCTGACAAAGGTAATGCAACTGTAGTGATGGACAAAACTGAATGCACAAAGAAACTGGAAAACCTCATTAGAAGTGGTAGCTATAGCAGGGTAAAGAAAGACCCCACGTTGAAAGCAGAAAGACAGTTGTCGCAGATCCTAATCAAGAACAAGTATCACTTCCAGCCTAGGACATACATGGTGGAGGCACTATCGGTAGTCAGGGACAGACTGGCCTCATCCCTAGAAAAACGTACTAGTATTCCGCTAGATAACCTGATGAAGACGCTGACTTTCTGCACACAAACAACACACTTCGGATTGAGATCAGACATACATCGACAAGATGAAGGCTTAGCAATGAGCTCGCAATTATCACTATCACTGGCTAACATAAACATGGAATACTTTGAAGAGATAGCATGAGAAACCACAGCTCTAGAGCCAACTCTATGGCTGAGATACGTTGATGACACCTTCATACTCTGGCCACAACCAGGAAGAGGTCCAGACGCTACTGGACAATGTGAACTCAATAAGATCATCAATACAGTTCATTATAGAAAAATAGAGTGACAACAAACAAGCATTCCTTGATGTGCTAATAACTCGAACAGAGGTGGGCTTCAAAACATCCGTATACAGCAAGCCAACATGCACCGAACGATACCTCAACTTCAACTCCCACCACCCAAAGGGATCGTCCGCTGCCTGCAACATCGAGCAAAAATCATAAGCGGTGAACCAGAGACATACGAACAGGATTTGGTCCGTATAAGCAGTGCCCTACAACGTGACAATTATCCAGGGTACATGACAAAAAATCCAACGAACATAGAAGTGAGGGTGCATCAGGATAACAACTCTCAGAAAACAACTCAGAAAACTGTCTTCTCTATGTGAAGGGGTTATCGAGAGAAAATCAATAGTGTCAAAAATTGCAATATGAGCTCTGATAAAAAATGCTAGAGAAAAATCATTAATATCAACATTGCAATATTAACTCTGGTAAAACATACTAAAGAAAACCATTAACATAAAAATATACTAGAGAAAACCATTGCAATATGAACTCTGGTAACAAATGGTTACTGAACATTAGTTTTATAAGTCCCAGAAACTCAGTTGTTGTTGTCTTTAAAGACACATGGCCCAGTGGATATAGACGCTGATTAGTTCCAGCGACTTGACCCAAAGAGTTGTCAGTTCAATACCAGACTAAAGCAGTGGAGTCGTAACTTAGAGTCGGGTTAGATAACTCTTGACTACCAAAAGAGACTTCGCACGGTGATATACCCCAGTGATCGGAATTCCTAACATACAATGGCGGAAACGTCGAATAATGTAAATAGTATAAATACTACCTCGTCTCAGAAATATAGACAGTCCTCTTAAAGATCATAAAATAATAGACGAGTGTAATAATAAAATAATAGCGATGAAACGACCTTAGCATCTTTGGAGCATGTAAGAAGAGATGTTTTCACTACATTGATTGTCTCTTTGTTTCTGTCTCAATGAACCCAACACTCATTTTGGGTTTGGAAACATTCAAAGAAACCAGATGGATCTGCCTCAAATAATGTCACATTTTCCCATGTGATCAGGTGTCAGAAGGCCTATCGAGCAGAAACCATTGTGTAGAATATTCTCAACTCTCACGAGATATGCTAATAACATTGGCTATTTGAGTCAATTGAATCTCATCCATCACTATGTGGTGAATACGATCAATGTTTTCCTCGCTGGTAGGAGTTGTAAGACTTCCAGATCTGAGGTCATCTTCAAGACTCTCTCTTCATCTTTTAACTTCAGCTTCCCACTTTTGTACTGTTAATAAGGATGGAGCATCACCCGCTAATGTAGCATGAATATCCGTGGGGGCTAAACCCTTTTTCTGCGAGTAGATGATAATACCAAATATTGTCCAGTTCTCTGTTTGCTATTTTTAAGTTTTCTTTACACAGTCAGATCTCAAATAAACAATTGCAATTATTGATAAGAGTTGAAATTAATACATGCAAGATTTCACAGCTCTAACAATCACTCCTTCATAGTCAGTGTCAGTCCACTGTCATATTTCTGAAATGAAGACATTTGTAATTCATCGATCTCCGATGTTATCTGTGTATCAGGAATATTTAATAGAACAATCACCTATTCTTGACAGGTTGTAGTCAATTACGGGTCTTTCCTGACCGTAGCCATAGGCGGTCCAGCTAAAGTAGTCTCTGTTAACCGGAAAACGATACTGCGAGTGAAGTGAAAAATATAACCATCATTATTGAAATAAACAATCGAAAAACGACTCCCAAAAGGATTCAGTAGACAAAAGTAATTAAAAATGAAATGTGGACACGCTTGTGAAAAGGACACTATAAACCAATCCAGAATACTGATCAATGTCAGCGTAGAATATGTCTGTTAGAAAAAAATTACACCAATGTCAGATGTGGCATAGCAAATCATATGGTAAGTTTTCCTGTGTTAAGAGAGAGAAAGAGACGACATTATAAATCATAACAAATGTAGCAAATTACTCCAAAAGGTCTATACGAATACGCGTGAAATGACGATATTCATATCATGGCTTTGGCTTTACAAACAAATTATATGTACACATGGCAGAAACAGTTCTTGATGATAGAAAAGTAAACTTCTCTGTAAAAATGCAGGCCAGGTATTCGTTTACATTCTACGGCCATTAAATGTGCTGTATGAATAAGAAATAAGCAATTAACTTTCGACGCTATTTAAGCTGAAATTCATTATCCTTGTTAGCCTGTCAAAACGAAAGAGTCAGTCAGTTAAGTGCCATACGTGATACACGCTTGGGCGATCATGTCTCGAAAGAGACATGACTGACTGGGCAGAAGATTATCCCGCAGTAGGTTGCCATTGCTTTCTGCGGTAGACTGGTTGCCGACCAAGGCTATAGAACCCAATCTGTCCTGTTATTTAACCCATAACTGGAAGGAATAGACAGATTAATACCTTTCCCAAGGGTATTTGCGCGTAAGTGAATACAATGGATTCAACTGGAATTTGAACTCGGCTCTCCGATTTCTCGTTCCGATATCCACTGCGCCACAACGCACATCCCAACGAAAGAGTACTTTACCGATTAAGCTACGAAAGCTAACCACCTATAGTCATATAGCTACATTCTCCCTTATCCACTCTTTATTCTGTGCCATCTTATTTGCTTACACCTATACATAAAAATAATAATATTAATAATAATTTTTTAAAAATTTTAACAACATATGAACTAAGAGAACATAACTGATAATGACATGCCTCAGGAGAAGGTTTCTGTAGTATTGACAAGACATGTTATTGCCAGATTCTCAGAGAAACTAGCAGATATATAATGAAAATTAATAATCAAGAGGTTTTGATGTTCAGAAATTTCAATGCAATGTCAATTTGCTATAAAATGCCTTGTTTATTTCTGTTCTTTTATCCTTCTGTCTCTTTAATATTTTTTTTTCATATTCTATTGCATTCAGTAACCACTCAGCATCTTAGTGATTTTATTGCTTTGCTTGGGATGAAAAGATTAGATAGCGGCAATCTGAGAATATTTTTCTGTCAAAATATGACAAGTCAATTCCATTTTATATATCTGCATTATATTATGATTGATTCTTTTTCTTACATCGTAATAGTGGTAATAATAAAGTTCATTATTTCAATTATCTATTTCCTTGTCAGACTTGGATGGATGCTCTCATAATGCATATATACAGTATGGGTTTGTGGTCTGGCGTGGTACCAATGCTCGGGAGCCATCTTCCCAACAAAAAAGTGTTGCTGAACACGTAAGTATCATTCTAACGTCAGTAATGTCGCCAGCATTTTAAGAAAAAGGGTTTTAGTTTTAAATAGATGGTATGTCTATGAAAGAGCTTCTCTGCATAGTATGTATAATTAATCAAAATGTAATTCTACCTTTCACGTATAATAACGATTATCAAATTTCATGAATTATTTTGAATGTTGTTGATTACACGTGTCTCACTGAAGTTAAATGGCATAATACATCATCTGCCACTGTTTCTTCCAAATTGAAAAATCCTCTCTATTATAATAAAGATTGTTATGTATTTATTAGCATATATATATGAGATTTTTGTAATTTGCTTGAAGCATTGTATATATTAGGTGTATAGCTCTCCTACCATTCTGAAGATGAGATTTTGATTTCAAAATATTAATGAATAATAAATAGGTAATACCTAACACCTTCTTTATATTCCTTTATTTTACAAAACGCATTGTGACCTAACCATATATATATATATATATATATATATATATATATATATATATATATATATATATTTTAATTCAGATACTTCAATCCAAGGGAAAAAAGCAGGAAGGTAAATTCCAAAAACCCGATCCTAATTAATATTAAAAAATTTATTTTAATATTAAAAAATGATACAGGAAGAGAGCCCCATGTAATAAAATATTACAGAGCAAATATAAATTAAAAAAGGATTAATTCAATGATGTTGAATGGCCATTTCGATATGAAGATCCCCACGGAGGATAACACATCACCTCAGCAACAGAAAAATCCTTTCAGAAACTGGAGAAAAATTAGTCTACTTTTCCTTTTTAAATAGATTTGCAAAGAAATTAAAAAAGAAAATAAAAAGGAAAAAGAAAAGAAAAAGAAAAAGATAAAACAAAATAAAATCAAATAAACAAGAAAAGAAAAAATTGACATCGTCTGGGTTCGCAAAAGAAGGAAAGAGAATTGTAACTAAAAATTAACAGCCAGCCGTGTTAAATCGACATAAGGTTAAGCAACACGGAAAAAAGGTGGGAGATAAGAGAGATAAAGGAAGGAAGGGAGGGAAAAAGAAAAGAAAAGAAAGAATTTTTTTAAAAATATTACAGACGCTATACATATTCAAAAACCTAACTTCCCA
Source organism: Ascarosepion bandense (assembly GCA_037127315.1). NCBI lineage: Eukaryota > Metazoa > Mollusca > Cephalopoda > Sepiida > Sepiidae > Ascarosepion > Ascarosepion bandense. The sequence goes on along the minus strand of JBBBDQ010000239.1, from coordinate 3,167,752 downwards.
AAAACGTTGAAGTATTAGAAAAAGGCCTTTACTTAAAAAGGCATAATTATTTTTAAAGGGAATAAAAAGATATAGGAATTAAAATAAAATTATTTTAAAAAAGTTAGGTCATTAGAATTACACTAAATAAAGACATCGCTAGGTAAAAAAAAAAAATTCATTTACAATTATACATACATATAGAAGCACACACATACATACATATACACACACACATAATTCTACGATTAAGAATACATATATACATACACATACACACACATACATTCAATTTCATACACACTTATATACACATACATGCGCATACACACATATATATGTGTACACATCTATATACAAAAAATTCACATACACACAATATATATGTGTACACACACATGCACACATATACATACACACACATACACACACACATATATATACATATTACATATGCACCCACACACATACATATAAAAAAATATACAAAAATTAATGAATATTATGAAAAAGAGCATTTAAATAGCTAAAAAAATTTTTTTCCAAAAATACATATATGCACACATACATATATACATATATACACACATATATACAAATATGCACATCCACACACAAACATACGCATATACATAAAAATTATAAAAAGAAAAATTAAAAATTAAAAATTAAAAAATAAAAAATAAAAAAAAAGATTAAATTTTAAAATCCGCCCTATGACGGCACTTATTAATAAATTCCTTCCTAAGATTCAAAAGTAAGTCCTGATGAGGATACTTCAAAATCAGAATCTTCTCCAATAAACATAGACGACACCTATCACGAAAATTTTTAGGGGTACAAGCTGAGCCTATTAATTTCCAGCTGATTATAGGGTCCTGCCCTTCCTCCTTCATTTCCCAGAATCTACGTGATAGTGCCGTCTGGAATCTTTGGTTAGGGTTCGAAAACGAGTACTTGTGATTGTAAAGTCTCTGTTTGAAAGGGCCCGCGGACATGCCAATATAAGTCCGGTAATTGTCTTTGTTGTTAGATGGAGAAATACGGGCTTCATAAATTACATGGGTGGATTTACATTTGCCTTGCACCGGGCAGGTATCCACAGAATTACAATTACATTTATCAACGATTCCGGATTTGACGTCGGTATTATTTAGGTTCATTAAAATATGCCTATTATGGGAATTAATTATATCATCTATATTTGAGGTGCAAGAGTAACTGATTTTTAGGGTGAACCTATTAAAAATTTTATTTAAGGGATTATTATCATTATTAAAATGTTTATCGATTAATCTGAGAAAATACTTACCAATATTTATATTAGTTAGCTTACAATAACGAGGGTTAAACCAAACTATCTTCCTTTTTCTACATTTTCGGGTGTTTTTATTTTTTGATGATTCTGGGTTCATAGCAGGCTTATCATACGTTAACTTATTAATAAAACCGCTTTTCTGAAGGGCCTTATCGTAAATTTCTTTACTTGCGTTGAAAATTTTTATATTGGATGATAATTGGTTAACCCTATTATTTACTATCTTGGGTATTTGTCTTATAATATTCTTGGGGTGGTTGGATAAACTATTTATATAGGTGGGAGAACTATTTTCTTTGAGAAAGGGTTGGTAGGAAACATCATTTAAGTTAAGGGTGATATCTAGATAGTTTACAATTTTGAGATTGGAAGTAACCTCAACCTTAAAACCTAGAAAATTTAGGGCTCTGATAATTTTCTTATGTATTCTATTAGTGTAAGGCCCATTGGAATTGGGAATACATATTAGTCCATCATCCCGATATAGGCCTATTAGTTTAGGGTCTAAGAATCTACTTAAAATATCTAAAATATAAATGCCTATTAGATCTGCTACCTGGGCAGAATCATAGGCTCCCATAAGGACATCAAAACTATCTTCAGGCTCTTTTGTCCAAGTAGAATTATCAAAGGTGAGAATGGATTTTCTAGCTCCCAGTATAATCCTATAGTCACTATCCGAAATATTAACATAACCCCTAGCAAAGTCTAAACACTCCACAAGAAGTTTTTTTTTATATAGAGGAATAGAAATCCACAATATCAAATTTAAAGAAAGTGGATTTAGATTTGTCATTGATATTATCAAACCATTTTATGGTATCTAAGGAACTCTTCCTAAGATTCGGTTGTAAATTAGATTGTAACTTCTCTATTAGGTTCTTCAGAACTTCCCTAGAAATTATGCCTAATTCACTTTTAGTTTGTAATTTATTTTGGAAATTTGGCTTGTGGTCCTTAAATAAAATGTAAGCTTCTTTGGTAGAAATTTTTCCAATTCTATCATTAATATTTAGTTCATTTGCAAATTTAGCCATATCAGAGTTAATTTCCGATAAAATTAGGTTTCCTCTGTCTATTTTGTAATGACTAGTTATACTATTTTTAAGGATATTTAGGTAATTGGTAGTATTACACTTGTAAATGTTATTTGATTTGTCCGATTTTATCCATAGGTCTTTGGAATTCTTTAAGGTTTTAATGTTCGACTTTAATAAATCCTGGAATTCATTAGAAGTTCTCCGGAATTTGATTTTGGGGATCAAATTAAAAAGGTCTTTTTCAAACGAGTTTAAAAATTTGCATATCGGTGGAGTTCTTAGAGTTTTTAAATCAAAGCACTCTGTAGAATCAGGAGAAGAATCCGTTGAACGCAGGAAAAAGTAGACTTTCCATCGAAGCCGCCTATATCCTTCCTGTCGCGTTCATGGGGAGAGAAACAATAGTGTGGCAGCGTCGGTTCAGTTCATTCTCTCTACTGCCAGTTATTAAAATTGACAGTTTTTTTTTTAAACCACTGAAAATTTTCAAAATTAGGGAGAAGTTACTTAAGGATCGTAAAACACTTTCATCCAGGTTTGTATTATCCTAATATGTATTTATAGACGTGATTACATCTGGACGTTACTTTTGATTTTTCATTTAGTAAATTTTTTGTTCTGGAAACAATATAATGGCTAACGTTTCATCTTGGCACAATCTACAAACATCGCCGCCATTTTAAGGTTTGGCTTTTTTAATATGCTTTATGTTATATCAGAGTCTTCTTCATTTTTTGTTTTAATTTCCACACATGGCTAGTCAGTTTGGTACAATTTGAAAAAATTTCCATCTTAAATGTAGATTTTTGACTATTTGTGACTATTCCATCTGTTTTTAAAAAATTATTTCGTATGTTGTGGAAATAATTCAAATGAAAAATATTTAAAAAGTCTAAAATATAATTGTATTGAGCACTTTTTAATACCAATGGTTACTGTTCAAATTTAGTTATGACTAAAAACTAATTATATATATATATATATATATATATATATATATATATATATATATATATATACGTATGTAGGTATCCTATGTCATATCTTTATAGGTGTTTCTTTTACGTACAATTCAATTAAAATAATTTAATTGAGACTAAAAATGACACCAATAAGAGTACTATTTTTTTTCTGTTGAACAGTTTTGGGTATTTGAAAGTATACTCTTCTCTTACTCAAGTCTCCTAATTTTGAACCGATTATATATATCAACAGTGAACAGTTAGATTTGCTGGGGTCATGTATATATATATATATATATATATATATATATATATATATATACATGACCCCATCAAATCTAACTGTTCACTGTTGATAAGTTGTGAATGAATACAAATTTTAATTGACAGACTAACTTTTCTTTCCATCAGCAAGCTCTTGAAGTTATCTTTTCAAACTATCGCGTTATTCTGATTGGTGGACAATAATCCAAAGATCGAGCTTTCTTCTCAATTATTTTTTTCCGTAACATTCGACTTTTATTACCCTGATTCTGATACAAAGTCACCATGAACAGGCTCAAGACTTATCAAGGAAGGTCTCGTTCGAAGACATCATTGGTTAATAATGTATTCGCTCTTACGTAATGATAAGAAGTATAGGGTTGCATTCATTTAACACAAATTTTTAGATTTCTTTTCTACAAAATTGCAACAAATCTTGCAACTTTTGACAAATTATTCGTATAAAGTTCTTTTCAATCAGTATGATTTTTCTAACTTCAACTTTCCAACTAACTTTTCATCATCAGTCTTCTTAGTAAGTTCATATCTCATTTGGGTGCTTCGTTATTGTGACAATTTTCCAGGCTACACTTAGTAAAGACAGCTTCGTAAATAAGGTGAGTTCTTAAAATAACTGTTCATTCATTCTGCTTAAAATATTATACACAATAACAATTTACTTCAAGAAACAAACACATTAACTTTGCTGCGGTTTGAATTTGAGGCTACAGGCTTTCATCATAAAGCAATCCATTTAACGTTTACTTCTTTATGGTCGATTAGTCTCAGTTTCTTTATACCAAAAGGATGCAGTAGGTTCTACAACCGACTCTTCTACAGCTTTATGATTTATCCTTACTTGAAATAAAAGCAACGCCACGTGTTATAGACAATTCACTCGATCAATAATACGACAACATAGTTGTAATTATCGAGACTGAAGAAGGCAATGGGTAGGGAACTGGCAAATATTAAATTGACATGATTCTGTAGTATAATACAACATATTTTCAATTGCAGAGCCTGGATGCTTTTGCTCTTAATATATGGATTACTTCCACATTGGCTTCTCGTAGCTATTGTACCCTACATTGACCCCAAGGACTTCGGTGGTACTCTTGCCTTCGTTCCGGGTATCAAACCAGGTATGTCGATATTATGTTGTTTTCCTTTGATAGAGAACTTGAATTTAAAATTAGTAACAAATAAAAGAGTACTGAATGATTATCTAATATCAGTCCTTCTTTATGGCAGTTAATGTTGGATAATCTACTCACAGATAAAGACGTGAGTTAAAGCAACAGAAATGTGGTTCTACAGAAATATACTGAGAATATATGAGCAACGACAAAGTCTTAGAGAAAATTGAAACAAAAAGGACATGGGAAGAGACATCATGAGGAAAGAGAGCTCGGAAAATATGATACTCACAGGTTGGTTTGAGGGCAATAAGGACAAAAGAAAACAACGCATAACCTACCCAGCGAGCTTGCGTAAATTGATGACAGAACAGGGTTTACGAGAGATAACAAAAAGACACAATTTATTAAGAGATACAAAGCACAGAAAATTGTGGAGACCAATGATCATCAACGCCCTAAAGGGTTTTTAAACCGAGAATCCTTATGGTTAATTTCAATTGTAATATTCATAAACTTAATTTGTTGTATATTCTTACAAATTTGTGTACATTTGCATAAACAGAATTATGACGTTAGTAAATAGGCAACCTTATCTAAATTTTAATGAAAATTGCAATTTGAAGAGCTTATCGTTCAAAAATATGAATCTGTTTCCGAATATTCATTTAGATAAAATTTCTATGATGTCCGCACACAGTGAAAGAACTTCAAAATGGCAACTCAGTAATCCGAGTGATTGATTTTCAAAGCCAAATAATTCTTTTGACGAGAATCCGATTAAACTTGTCAAAGTCATGTTGGATTGTGAAATAAGGAAAATACGCAGAAAATTTAAAGAATACCTGTTTTGAATATCTTCTTGTCGCATCTCACAGCAGAAAAGGCGGCTGATATAAAAATAAATAAATTTCAATGCTTAAAAGTGTAAAATCTTTCAAATTGGAAATCCACTGAATTTCAGTTTGTTTAATTCTGTAATTGTTTAGATACGCTTATTTAAAAATAGTCCATTTATTTTACTTTTGTTATGTATCTCTACATAGGTGCAAGTAAAGTATCTTAATGAAATTGATATGCATTTAATACTTTACGTGTTATTTATAATGGGTCATTTAACACAAATATATATGCACATATATATACTTCACCCAATTAATTTCTGGCATGGTGCTTTCCTTAAACAGAAACATTTACACTGTTTGCAAGAACGTAGGAATATTACCCTTGACTAGCTGTTTATCTAAGTCATGCTACCGGGTCGGATTTTTTCAAATAAATACGTAAACATTTTCATTCATTTTATTACATAAATAGTGGCATAGCAAATTCTGAGGACGGACGTGGGTGGTGAAGGAAACAATTCATCATTTAAATCCGATATACGAAGGCAAAGTTTCTCTTTGTAATTATTTTTAGCGGGAGATTAAAAGAAAATATGATGAGTAAAAGTTAAATCCGATAATTATATATTTCCATTTCATATGTCAGCACACATCGCACTAAGAAAATCCGGAAAATACATTTTCAGTAGAAACAAAAAATAATGTTACTGAGACAGTAAGTCAGATGCATAATTAATGATTGTAGCCTTATTTTGCATGTAGTATTTGGTGCATTTTGTTTCTATTTCAGGCCTCCCTCTTCTGCTTGTATCAGTAGCCAACACTTTTGCCAAGTATAATCTTTCTCCAGCCATTGCCTTCTTTTTGTATCTTAGCTTCTTTCTGATTGCCATTCAACATCAGGTCAGTAAAGCCAATCATTAATTACTTAAATTCTATTCTCTAATTTGGATATTGCCTTTCTCGCTAACTCTCTCTCTCTCTCTCTCTCTCTCCCTCTGTGTGTGTGTGTGTGTGTGTGTGTGAAATCATTCCAATTATAGTTGGATTGTTTTAAAGAATACATAAAAGAAGAAGACCATTTCTTTCAGTAACAAATACATCTTGATGTTATCATTCTAATAACGAAAATATCGAAACGCTAAGATAAAATGTTGTCTTTAAAGAAGGAAGAAAGACAGCTCGGTAAGCATCTCTATCCTACGATTATTAAGGAAAAAGTCTCATACAAAAAGAAAAAAACTAGTTTAGCCACGTTTCTTACAAGTATTTTCAGAGGGGAACAACAACTGCCAATAATATCAAAGCTGACAAATAACTTCAGTAATTTAGACCTGTATATCATTTTAAAACATCACAAATAATTACTTTCAGTTTTGGTGCCTATTCTGAGATATTCAGGGTTGAGAATTTTAAAACCTGCAAACATTTTTCTCTCTCAATTGATACTTTTTTGCATTCCCTGATCATCGAGCTTCGTACTCATTGTCGTGATAAAAGGCAGTATTTTTTGTTGTTTACTGCAGTTCTTGCAGTCGTTCCAGATATGTACAATGTATATTACTTTTACAGAAAAGCTCTCGAATATTTAGTTAAAGGTTAATAGGCATTAGTTAAAAATATTTTCTTACATATATCAAAGTATATTTGACATACTAATGTTTTTTAAGTTCTTTTATTCTCTTTTAACATGTCACCCTATGAAAAGTGTTTCTATCTTTAACGTTGAATTTATTTCCCATTAAATGAATATTAATTAAATGGCGATTAAGATGAAAAGTTGACTTATATTGACAACTATAATTTCAGATAATTATCTTTAGCTGCACTTCAAAATATTACACATTTATTAAAGTGTTTTATATTTATTCATTCTGAAATGTTCTGAATTTATTACATAGAAGAGAAAAAGAAAGCAACCTTCGCCAAAAAAAATGAATGACTCTTCTATAACACAATAAACATGGTTGATTTTACGAAATGCAATATAAAATTGATTTATCTATCATTGATTTGGTTACGTCGTTGAAATGATAGGAAAGGTATACGAGAAAGAAGATTACAAGGGATTTTTGTATAATGATGTAAGTGTACATTCGGTTTCAGGTCTAGAAATATGAACATCGTACATCGTAGAAATGTGAAAAATTCACGTAAGAACATTTAGTACTTATTAGATTTAACATTTCCAAAATTAAAATATAAATGCATTTATAGATTTGGATTGTTTAGTGTCTGCAACACTCACACGCACACACATACACAATCATTTCACCCGAAGCAAGGCGATAATGCTACTATGATGCAGGAGGTTACTAATAGTGGAAAATAATAAGAAGAGTTTATGAAGGAGAGAGAACAATAAAAGAATAGTGTTTGCATTCAAATTTTTGAAAATTGTAAATGGCAGGAAAGGAAGAATTTGAAATGAAGTTCCACAGACGAGAAATGTGAAAAAATAAACTATTATAATAGAGCATACGGTTGCATTAATATAGTTTAACAGTAAAACAGTGAGACCTAGTTGCCAACTTAGTTGCACGCTTAAATTCATGCAATCAAGGCACCATGGAGGGAAGCACATCGAGACATTTGTCTTGAAAATATTTGTAGAAAAGACAGGCAGGAGTCACGTCAGGTCGACGAGAAAGTGAATCTCGAAATATATAGTAGGTAAGCCATTCCAGATATGGCAGCAATATTCAATGTACGGACAAATGGTAGGTTTGTAAAAATGCCAAACAGGTTCAGACAAGGAAAAATATCTGGTATGACACAGTGAACCAAATTTCCTAGCAGTAGACCTAGCAATTGATTCAACATAATCACTCCGCTTTTTGTCAGTGAAATGTGAAAATGTGAGACTAAGAATTGCTCTCCTGGAGGTTAGCATCAGCCATACTGATGACAGGCAGAAATAGTGATTAAATAAAAGCAGTTTTGTTTTGAAACGTTAACATTTACAGGTCATTCTTTGTCCCAATTAATCACTGATTGGAAGTCCGTTTCGAGAGCATTTACCAGTTTTACTTTATTGGGCTACTAAGACAAGTGTAAATAGTTGTGTCATCGGAATTAACATCTAGTTGGGAACTGATGGCATCGGGAAAGTCGTTGATTAAGACAAGAAGCAACGTAGATCCAAGGATAGAACCCTGGAAAACACCTGCCTTAATGCAAAATGATCAAGAAGTGTATCCTTTTACATCGACCTTCATTAAACGATTTTTTGGGAAAGATTTGATTTAACCAAATATTCGTTCAAGTACACCGTAACACTCGAACTTGTTTAAAAGGACAAGCATGCCAGTTTCTGCTGAACGGCTTCGTGATATCTAAAGCCACAGCCCGAGCTTCGCTGTTCTTATCTAAAGCCTAATATACAAATTCAAGGATGACTGTTAGCACATCGGTGGTAGACCCGGAGAATGGGAAGCTACATTGTTTATCCGAAAGGAGATCGTGTAAAGTGATATGCAAAACCAATTTCGCGTTGATAAGAGCCTCTAGTACTTTGCCAAAAAGAAGTAGACTAATAATGGGGTCTTATTCAAGAACACATTTCCTTTATCAGTTGCAGGGATACAATAGAATTATGGGAATAAAGTTTAGAAATGATAAGATTGTGGGGATATAATTTATAAATGATAGCAGATATCATAGATGGAGTTAAATGCATATCACTCAGTAGAATCTTTGTTCTTGGGGGAAAATCAGGCACAGATAGTCCTGATGAGTCGAGAGTGGAGTTCGACGAGAATTTTCGAGCAAAGCATTCTGTTTTATCTGCAATATCTGACAATACTTAAAATTATTGAAGAGAGAAAGAGCTGAGGATTTGCTCTTATTCAGTACATACTCATAGAGCCGACAGTATTCTCTGGAACCAAGCTTGAGAGAGGCTATACTGTGTTTCACGCTGATAGATAGATAGATAGATAGATAGATAGATAGATAGATAGATAGATAGATAGATACTTTTCTGGAAGTGGACTGTATGCAGATATTTATATCCAATAACAAACAACTTAAAGCTGTGAGGGACATATAATTGGCTATAAAAATGTCTCAACAGTGAACGCAATTGCTTCAGTCTTCTTTTTTAGAGTCAAGTTCTCTGGCAGGCGACTGTTTTTTGAACATTAACGTTATAAGTCGTTTTAAAACAGATGCACTACAGCAAATGAAAACGTGTGCGTTCAAAGATATGTCAGGGTTTAACATAGGGCTACATTTATTTTTTCTCTAGTTTAGAATTTTATAGCTTGATTCTTCAGATCAAAGGTGCCGAATATTAGAATATTATGCTGGCTTGCCTCTGACGTCAAATATTATATTGATTAAATTTTATGCCTAAATAACATACCATACATTAAAGCGTGTGACTGTTTTATGCCTCTCTCTGATTGATAACAGTTCAAATAGAAATTACTTTTTGATGTAATAAACAAATATAAGGTTTATTGTTTCGTATTTCCTTTTTTCCCTTTTCTTTTACTGGCGTCTTGTCATTTCTTTCATTGATGCTTTCTACAGGTTTTCTTTACTCCTTTTAAATTTCATTTTATCATCTTTTTAATTTATTTTATTTTATTTCATTTTTGGTTTTTATTCAGTTATTTGTTGGGCGGCTATCGGCTGTGTCATCTGCCCTGATTGAATCATCACTAAAAAAATAAAAATAAAAACTATACCAATATACAAATGGTATGTAGATAAAAATGATGATTGAACAGAAAAGTATGTAAATAAATAAAATTTACTGTAAGAAAGAAGAATAAAAACTTTCTGAAAGTTAAGAATAACGATGAAAAAGAAAGCGTCACTTATCACTCAAAAAACACTTTGAATTTGAAGCCTTAGTGATTCAACTAAAGTTGAATGAATATTTTTCTATGATCAAAATGGGTACTTTCACTTTCATGTTTTATTATTATAAAATAGTAATAGTATCATTATTACTATTATTGTATCGCTACTGCAATTCAATTTCCCATTTCTTACCCTTGCCTCTTGCTCGCTAACATTTTTTCTCCTAATTCCACTATCTTTTTTCATCATCTTTCTTCTCTTTTTATTAATTATGATAATGACTAACACGATCACCCTTGCTGTAGTAACTATTTCTACTATAATCACAATCATAATCATTATCATTAAATATTTCCCTATTTGTAAGAAAGAAACAAGTAACAAATATATTATAACATATTACCTAGTCTCTAACAATGTAACTTGACTTCCCAATTCAACTAAAGAATTTATGCCTGTTATTGACACCGGATATCTAGTAGAAAGGCTGTGATTTAATCTTGACAATTAAAATTAATAACAAGCAAACACTTTTACAAATGGATATTTGATAACAAGAGAAATTTTCTTCACACTGCGAATTTATTGAATTTTGCAATAATTCATTAACGTCAGGACGGAATCGCAAATCTTTAAATGAGATTTGTTATCACGATTCAGAGAGATTCAGAATTATCGGTTAAGTTATCGTAATTTTGTGAAGAATAGAGAATAAGAAAAAAAAAAGAAATAACGCAATAGTTTATAACTTATTGTTTATTTGAGGGGGGAATTGATGTAATAATCGATTAATTGGACGCCCGACCTATAACACAATTTCTAAAGAATATACACATCGTGTCGGATAACATTTTACCCAAAAGAAAAGAATAACTGATAAAAAGATATTTATGACTTGACATCGAGATTTTAGGATTTGATTCATTAAATTAATATTGATGGAATTATCGATTAACTGGACATTTCATCGGTGATATCTATGACACCATTTTAATTGACATTATCGATCATTCATGAATAAAAATAATAAAAAATAAAAAGCAGAATCCATTTAAATATATGTGTGTGTATGTATGTCTATGCGAGACGGAGAGAAAGTGAAAGAGAAAAGAAAATATATGTATGCATAATATGCGTATGTGAGCAACTTTTACATAATCTGATTACTATCCAAGTTACTTCGATAGAGGATCGAAACTTTTACATTGCCCGTAATGTCGCTATTGAGTCAAAATTCTCCGCCACTAAAGTTCTTAATATCCTTTCCTACTAAGTAGATTCTTACTGATTTTCAGTTGCAATAAACTATTTCATTTCCTGTGACTGTTCCCAATGACTACCACGTGCATAATGACGTAGTTCAATTACATCAAAAGTTGATCCAGTTTGTATTAATCAGCTATTGTTTATAATATGTTATATGCATAGGTCTTCATGTTCTTATTAATATCATTTACTGTCTAAGCCTTTACTTTTGTTTTTACTTGAACAAAATCAGTTTAATAAACTGCCCGCGGACACAATTGGAAAGTGTGATTGAATTTTTGTCATCGAATTATTGAATATGAAAATTAAGATTCAGTTTTATCGCCTTTTCGGTTCGAGTTGTAATTCTTAGTGAGCTTGATAGATTGGTTATCCCTGATTTTAGGCCGAATCATCTTAGAGATTAATCGTACCGATGTGGTGAATACGGAATTAAAAGTAGCTCTCTTCTCTTCACTTTTTACAATTTTCGCAATCCAGTATGAAATCTAATTTTGATTAAATTTGTCTTGCATTGAAGGAAAAAGAAGCCAAATTTTGTAATCCAGTGTTAATTATTTTCTAATTAATGAAAGGGAGCGATTTACAAAACTGAGAGAAGTTAACAAGCCTGTTTGAAAAAAAAAAAAAGTGGAATCAGTCAGATGGGAGTAGAGATCAGATACGATACCGCCAGGATGTGACAAAAGAAATTTCAATCTGCTGAACAGGACATAACGTCTCGTCGACACACACTCGTTCTCCCTTTCCTTCTTGCGTGCTGATTTTTAGGGTTTTTGCGGTTTCTGATGTAAAGACAGATAAAATCATTCTTCAAAATGTAGAACACAGAAAATCACTAGAGGCACATTATATAACAACAGAATTTTTTCCTCATGCAGAAGAAAAATATCATAACGGATTAACAACGCTATTTACACAACACATACAGAAAAAATGAAACATGCGCAAATTTGGTCTATGAATAATAATCCTACTATATAAAAATAATGAAATAATAAAGACCTTGGTAACTATCGCCATATCATATTCATAGCAGACATATATAACTTATTCTAACAATTCAATTAAAAACAAACTAAGAAGCAACTTAAATAAAAATCTAATGTCAATAAACAGGTTTTAGGAATGACTGCTTAACAATAAACAATTAAGTCAACTGATTGAAATACTGAATCCAAAAAGTCATTTATATAACTTTTGTTGAATCTGAAAAAAAAAAAGATTTGAATCTGCCAAATATGCAGCAGACTTTAACTCACTATGAAATCAATGCATTAATAAATATTATATAAAATTTATTGAGAATATATTCGATAAAATAGCCGTAATAATTCGACTGCTACACCAAAGACTGATAAACTACAGATGAGCAAATGAGTGAGGTGAGGAGATACGATTTCAGCTAAGTGACTTGAATAAGCAAAGTTTCAATGTATATTTAAAATAGATAGAAATAAAACATATATTCGATTGTAACAGTCTGAAAAATACAATTAGTAAAGGAAGAAATGAAGAAAGTTCAAAAATACATATATTTAGGACAATATTTTCAAAAATACCACGAGAAAGAAATAAAATACATATAAAAATAAGAGGGAAACATTTAATAAAAAGAGATATAATAAAGAGCCCCTTGCTAGAAGGATTAAAGCGTAAAATGAATAATAGATGTACAGTACCAGTTATGGCATTCCGAGACAAAACATGAAAATTGATAAAATCAATTGAAAGTAAAACCAGAATGACACAAACATCAATGGAATGGGTAATGCCATGGGTAAATCTAAGAGATTGGAAGAGGAGGTCAACATTGATAAGAGAAGCATGATAACCAAACAAAAATAGAATTGAACGAGACAAATAATGAGAAATAAAGACAGAGCCGGTTGCTTTATAGTTGCTGAATGGGTAGCAAACATTCGAAAGAGACTAGAAGATTGATGTCTAAGACAAAGTCACAGTTGTTATGGAAGTATTAGGGAAAGTTCTTTGTTCTGCAGTATATTAGCAATGGATGTTGATAATTAGGATGAGATATCCAAAAGTAGGCTCTAAAATATTCTTGGTCAAAATTCACTGAAAATGACAAATCATCAGATTTTGGTAGAGAAGGGTTTCTTTATCGCCCCGATAAATTTTGAGCAATCTTACGCATACATAGAAAAATAGTCAGTATATATAATGAACACTAAATTCAGCATCGAGTGGCGACAGTCTGTTTCATACTTGAATGCGATCTTCAAGCCTAAAGATTACGTTCAAGCATAAAGCAGACTACTGCTGCTGTTGTCCTCAGTGTCTACTTTTATATTTATATTTACCTACGCTTTATCTCTGATTTTTGCACTTTTACCCATAAATATAACATACCAAAAAACTGTTTTTCTCATTATATATATATATGTGTGTGGGTGTGTGAGTGTGGGTGTGTCTGCGTGTGTGCGTGTGTGTTTGTATGTGTGTGAGTATGTGTGTGTTTGAAAACTTGATTGAAGCACAACGAAAGTTATTTTAATTTTTTTTATTAAATGTCCAATCATAAAACCCAGTCTGCAGTGTTCCATAGATTCTGATAAAACAATCGTATTCTAATTGTCGTAGCTTTTCAGAAGAATTAACAATCTCACACATTTAATATTTATCAGCATTATTTTGTTTCTATCTTTCATTTTTCAGATTTAAATGTATCGATCAAGTTATTGTTCTAAAACAATGTAATAAAGCTAATTTGTTTTTTTTATTTTTTACTGTTAGATAATCCACTTGCAGGCCGTACTGGACAGTTTCATGATGTCATTGCCGACGTTGGTTCACAAATTCCTCAACAGGCGCGAATACACAATAGCTCTCTTTTGTTTTTTCTCGTTCCTTATCAGCTTATCTTGTATGAGTCAGGTATGTTGTAACCATTCAATCCAAACACTATGATCATTCTTAGACAAGAGAAATACGCATAATATATTAGATAAACACTATTCGATTAACAAAAGTGTTTTACATTTACTGGTATTTTTAATTTTACGTATATGGTTGCGATTGTGTGACCCAATTCTATTGGTCTTAAGCTGAATGCTATCATCTTACCTCAAACTACTTTTTTCAGTCCTCACTACAACCTGAAGAAGGTTGACTAGAAGAGATTCGCAGATGACCTGGACATCCATTACTGACTTACCTGCTATCACCAACATCTACAAAGCTTTCGTCGAGTTGATCAAGACTTTCTGTAGGAAGAATGTTCCAATATGATGTCGCACCAACTACATCCAGTGCTTCTCCAACGATGCAAAGGAGCTTTACGAAGACTACACCCAACTCTTTGAAGACGATACCTTTGGTACTGTCACTTTGGAATGCGGGGATACCCTGACAAACTCTGTTATGGAAGGCAGGCAGACGACGTAGCAGAAGTTGATTGAAAGTACAGACATGAAACATAGCAACAGAAAAGTCTCGAAGACTATATGAATATTGGAAAATGACTGCACAAAATCAAGGTCTCAAGTTACAACCAATCAGGTCGCTTACCGGCTGCTACTCAATAGTCGAGTTAAATCACCATCCTCAGAGACCAAATTTGTCCAAGATAGCAGACGTGCCCAGCCAAGGTCCTTTACAATAAATGAATTTTATGCAACAAAGCCATGAAAAACAAGGTTTTAGGCCTCAAAGACATATTTCTTGATCAGATTAAACACCACCGCCCAGTGGTCCTCACATGGCCCCTTCAGAGGCCCAATGAAAACATGAGCTCCAATGATAAAGAGGCTTAAGTCAAAACATAACTTTCTGCATTCAGTCGAAGCATTGAATAACAGAACTTCTAGTCAGCATCTGTTTCTGTGTTACAGTCACCTTAACAACGTGGAATAAAGGTTTCCTTTCTGTCTTACAGAATCCCTCCCCAATGACTATAGTGATGCTTGGCCTTTCTGGTTATGCCTTAATCGCCTCCAAGCAGATGTTGGTCGTTGTATATCCAACTTTCAGAAATGGGGACATGCCACCGCTGATTATCACAATTGCTAATGCGGGCAATTACAAACTATAGAGTATCTTCTAATTTGAATCTTGAAGACTCATGCATACTTAACGACCTTGAAACTTCGACACCCCGGATAAGGATCTGGATGGGTGTAATATATTAACTCAATCAAAAGAAAAAAGAGTATTTCGCAAATAAAAAAATAATAATATTGTGTATTTCTAGAGTTGAACTTTTTCTATCCAAGCAATCTTTGTAAACAAAGGGCACTGTAATTTAACATATTAATAGTAAATAAATTTTAAAAAATGTTAAAAATTAATCTCTGGATTTCGTGTTTTGCAGAAATTAATCCGCTCATGAGAAGTTAGAAAAATCAATTACTGATTTAACCGAGTCCTAATGAGCGGATTAATTTCTGCGAAACTTGAAGTCAGAAGATAAGTATTTGAATATTTTCAGAGAAACAGAAGAAATCAGTGAATAACCCCACTGAACAAGTATTAAGATATCAAAAAGACAAACCTTACAAAGAAGAGAAAGCTAGAGAGAGCCATGATCACTCACTTACTGAAGGGGCGTGGCACATAAAAAAGACTAAATAACTGCAAACACATTAAAGAACTAACCTTACAATCATGCTAAAAGATACTACAAAAGCCAAAGCTAGGACCCCTTAGAGATGATAAACTCTTATAATACATACATATATATATATATATATATATATATATATATAAACATTAGCTATTCTGGCATGTACACATCGCTCATTCACTAATGAATTAGAGCATTCTGGCTATTGGGCGGGTATAATGACAATATACACGCTAAAAAGTCTGCCTTCTTCTACCGAACGCCCATAGCTCAGAGGTAGAATCGCCGACTGACGCCAATTCGGTCGGGTTTCAATCCTGGGTTAAAAACAATCGGAGTCTAACCGTACTGATGAGCTGTGATATAGCGAAACAGATCTGTCTGCGGATGACTATATTTATATATATATATATATATTTCGTTTTTTATATATATCTATATGTAAAAATATTATTGTAGGTACAAAATTTAATTATCGAAATAAAAGTGTGTAGCTTGATATTGCAAAACAGTCTAAAAGCGAAGCAACTGGTTTCGCTCCCGCTCTTCAGGCCTCTTCGGGAGATTCAAACTTGGAATAAAATAACCATGAAATGTGTGACGGAAAGAAAAATAACAGAAAAAACTATGAATGGAAAACAAATAGAGAGAAACAAATAATAGCGAGCCCCAACAAACATTCGCGCTATTTACACAGGGAAGGTTTGCGGGACCCGATATAAAGAGCCTCCAGCACTTTGAGATGAAATATAGAGTGCGACCGGGACACAACAGTGAACCAGTCAACACTGAAATTAGCAGCACACTTTCTCTTATTTAATAGGATGTGTGTCGTCATACTGGTCGGATGGTTAGATCTAGTGTTTAGGTATTTTAAAGTTGTATTTTGTTTTCATATATGGAGAGACACTCTCAGTTTGTAGATTAAAATCTGCATCTAAATATTCGGCAACTTTCTTATTTGTTTCGACGTCTATTTCAAAATCGAGGTTTTTGCGGACTTTGAAAAACATTTATTATCTATTTTGTCATTTCCTCTTTGATTGAAATCCGTCGCCTCTGTATAATCCGTGGTTGTCTATGTAGATTATCTCATCAGCATTTCTTTATTTTATTTTATTTTTCTTATTTAATCTATCCCTAAACATGTCTACGACCTAGTACACTTTCTTTTCTTTTTTCCCAGCTAGCAGATCCTGTTTGACTCTTATGGATAGTGCGGTGCTATTCTAGATGTCGAACCAAGTTTATTTTTCTCGTTTTATTTTTGAGAATAGCTTCTAATTTGTGCTCATATCATTTGTTTACGTCATCGAACAACACGGAATCTTCATTTGCTTACGTTGACGAACATATCTTCTTCTTTATGTGCCTGTCCCTTCAGGACGTAGGAGAGCAATGACTTCCATTTGGATCTGTCTCTTGACGCTCTTAATGTTGGTATCTCTCCAAAACCCGCTCCGGCATCCATTTGCTCAGGCCTATCAAGTATGTCACGCGCTGTTTTCCCTTGTCTCTTTTTCTTTCTATCGGTCCTGTGAGTATTACATTCTCCAGACCCTCCTTCCTCATTACGTATCCCAGGAACCTTGTCTGTCTCTTCTTGATCTTAAGTATGAGTTTTCTTCTCGTTTGCAGCCTCTCCAACACCTCATTTTTGCCCACGTGCACAGTCCATGGTATCCTCAGTATCCTTCTGTAAAACCACATTTCTGCTGCCTCAAGCCTTTCCTTCATCCTTGATGAGATCGTCAAACACTCATTTCCATACACAAGAGCAGATATCTCATAGCAATCCAACACTCTGTTCTTTGTTTCCAATGTGATTTTCCTGTCTCTCATTACTCTGCTTAGCTTTTGAAATGCGTCCTTAGACATGCCAATGCGTCTTTGGGTCTCAACGTCGCACTTTCCATTCTCTGTCTGAATCTAATTTTCTTTACTTGTTTTATTTTAGTTTCTCCGACCTATGGTTAGCATTTTTGGGTCTTCTTTTGGCTTTTGACAATAAATACCATGGTCAACCTCAAAATCAGAAGATATACAATCTTCATTTGTTTATGTCATCTACGTCTTCGTGTTATATGTCAAGTGGTCGTATTTGTAGTCATTGATGCCTCACATAAATTACATTTGGCGAATTTTCATGGATATCAAGATTCTTCGATGCTTTAACTTTCTGTTTATTATTCTGATTTTTTTCGTCCATGTTGAATTCAATTTTTTTTCAAACTTTTAATTATCTCCGTCTTTTCACAAGCCCCCTTCCCTAAACCGTTTCAATCGAACCATTAATTAGTTTAATCTCTTTATGCTTCCATAATCGTATTTCTTCTCTGGCAAGATATTTTCACTCACTTTTGATTTCACCCTCTGCACTGCTGACACAAATCTTCTTACAGAAAGCGATTTGACCATGAAGTTTTTACGCCATCATAAAAATATCTCTCCAGTCAAATAGTTAATATCTTCATCATATTATTCACGCGATACTGTTTACTATATAGTCGTTATATAATAGTAATAAAGTAGTTTGAATTCCTCATACCAAGTAGAAACAAAATCAGTATGAATTTTGAATAGTTTTTCATTTCATCTTTATGGTTGTTTTTGTTTTATCACGCAGCACAGGTCGTTGTATTCTACAACCACTAAAGTAAACGGCAGAAATCGAATATAAAGACATACCTTGGGAGTCTGTCCGATAGAAATTATTATTTTCTATATAATATATGTATCCCGTTTTATTATTTCTTGTTCCTCTTAGTGATTTGTTTTTTTTATTATTATTTTATTTTAGGGCGGTTTCCATCTTTACACCCTCGTGAACAATTACGTTGACAGGTACCTTTCTGTACTCATCATTATGACAATGGTTCCTTTCATTATTGGTTACAGTAAGTGTTGACATCTTTTCTTTTTCTTTTTCTTTTTTGGCTACGTTTTTTCATATACCAATTCTAAACTTTCAAAAATGTTTAGAATTCACTTCTGTCTTTTTAAAATTATTTCCTACTATTTGGAAAAAATCCAAACAAAAGTGTATTGCTTAATAATTTATCAGAAATCAAAATATATCTAATTAGCAGTATAGCCCGGCGTTGCTCGGGAGTAATGAAAGCTTTAAAACTAATCTATGGTCCTGGAGCTCAGACTCTTTAGACGTTAGCACGAAAGACTAAAAAGTAATAGTTGTTTACAGTTAAAGCGAAACCGTAGACTGAAAGAAAAATCAATGGATGTAAGTCAAATTTTGATTTCCTGGTATCGATATCAAATAAGGTTTTTCGTCGTAAACTGAAATTTGAAAGCTAAATAAGTTCTCTGAGTAAATGGTATTATGGCTGAGACTAAGAACTACAATTATATCCACTTAGAGCCAAACCTGAAGCAAAAACTAAAATAAAAAGACTGAAAACAATGCAGACATATAGGCAGATAAACAGACATACACACAAATATCTTGCCTTTTATATATATATATATATATATATATATATATATATATATATATATATATTATCAATTTTCTGCACTATTGTAAGAACTGGAACCTTGAAACTTCTCGTTTCTTATGTCTTTGTCTATGAGTGTATCAAATTTGATTAAAATCGGACCACTCTTTCTATAACCCGATTTTTTCGATTATCGATTTTCGATATTTATTTGGTGTACCTCGACACAAAACCTAGCTAAGAACACTCACAGACGCTTATAGTACAACTGTGTAAATTTTCAAGAAAATCGGTTCAGCCGTTTCAGAGTCTATAACGGACACACACACAGACAAAGTTTCATTTATAAATAAGTTTAGATAGATAAGTCTGAAGCACTAAATATAAAAACGAAATTTGAATGCCAACTTTCATTTATAAATAGTTCCAGCAACTGCATATTTCAACTTGTTGAAAAGTGATCGCAGAAAACCTAGTGCCCTGCTAATCAATTTTTTATAAATTCTCTTCATGAAAAGAGCGATAATTATAAAAAGAATAAGAAAGTCTGTATTTCTTTGGAAGCAAAATTACGACAATTTAGAAATTTTGGGTATCTAGACTTTCTAAATTGTCATCATCTTGCTTCCCAAAACACTAATCTTTCTTTAAATTGACAAATATTACTGTGAAAAAACGATATTCAGTTCAGTTGGCAGAGGTGCATGAAGTTAGCAACAAAAAAAACTTGCATGATCCAGTTTTACTGCAGAATATGATCAGTTGATTCTTTTCCCAGTTACACCTCCAGTCATCTCTTTCAGATATTAGATAATTTTAATTAAGTTTGAAGCTTAAACATGGATAATTTGTATCGTTTTTAGTCAAACAAGAATCCCTTCACTTTCCAATTGAACGTGCCTGTATGACAATGTGGTTTGGAATCGCTTCACTCACATCTGCGGTAAGTATTCTTTATGATTATCATTATCTTTACTGGTTAATATAAAAATGTATTTTTGTTTATGTGGATGCCCATAGCGAACATTCCAAAGCTGCTGAATAACCAAAAATACTTTTTTAATATTTTTATTTACTCAACTTTTCCAATGTTCATAAAAGTTCCATTTACATGCCACAATAGGCTCACACACATATACATGCCACAACATGTTCACACACACATATATATACACACATGCCTAAATTTATTTATGTCTATATGAAATAGTTTTTAATTTCTCATTTTTTCTCCAACACTAATTCAAGTTCATTTTATTGATTTTGTTTTGCAAAGGTTTAATGATCTTGTCAGTTCGCACTTCATATAAATTAATTAACACGACGAAGAAAATTTTAATATCTGTTGTGCTTACATAACAGATGCTCATAAAACAAAAAAGGTAAAAAGCAGATTCAGAGAAATTTTAAAGTAAATTGTCGTAATATTCATCAAATAATAATATAAATAACTAACGTGTAAAATCTCAGAGGTATGTTAGCAACGCTAATTGAGAATATGTCTGTATATATATATATATATATATATATATATATATATATATATATATATCTTCAAGCATGTTTCGTTGAATACTACAGACATATGTCTATTTTTGTAATGACCCATCTAAAGAAGAATACATAAGAGCCTTTGCAACAGGTTAACGTCAGTGAATTCAAATATTCCAGCGCGTCTACTCAAATTTGCGCCAAGTGTCGATCTTTCCACATAAATGAAGCGGTTACAAATAGATAAACCCACTGAAGACTATAGGGCTAGTTATCTAAGTAACCACTCTTGTACTCCTCTTTCCTTTGATTAATCACTTTTAGTAAAATGCATGAAATTGTGGAATCCACCGAGCAAACTTTTATTAAAAAAGGAGGTACAACAATTTACCCACGCATAACAAGTGAGTGAGAAAAAAGGACCAGCGACAATTTTTTAATCGCACGAAATGATATTAAAATATTTGTGCAACCTAAACACCAAAGGGATCAGACAGTTAATTTTATGAATAACTGATTGGTCTATTAATCGTAGACACGTGTGATCGTTATAGAACATGTTTAATTCCACCAAAACTTACAAGTGTATCTGATCCACTTTGCCAGTAATTAAAGGAAAAAATCCAACAAAAACTAAACTCCGAGCAGGAAGAAGACGTCCATACAAGTTGTCTTACTTCTTTCACCATGAAGCGCGAACCTGAATCCTCAAGAGAGAAATTTACTTTTCAACATATATTCCTTGTTCAATTCTCACTCACGCACCCATTTCAATTGACATTCACCACATCAATGGAACATTTATTTAACAGATTAAATAACTTTTGCATCATTCAAACTGTTCCTAAAACAAAGCACGCCACGTGGCAGATTTATAGTGAAAGACATTCAACCTTAATTTTCATAAACATACAATTTTGCAACTTCTTTTCGCATGCTTATATGAGTATATTATTATATAAATATTTGTTTGTTGCCTTACAGAATTTTGTTGTAATGTTTCGTCAATGTACAAATTATAAACATTTAGGAATTGGATTCTGAACACGCTAGTAACTTGTAATAGGTGAATAGCAATTATTTGATCGCAGATAACCACACATTCACTAGAAACATTTTCTATATCAGACACAAGTTCATTTGGATGAACATTTCAAATAGGTTGTTTATTATGAAAAGAAGAATCCACAGAAAATCAACTTACATACACCTTTAGATGTATAAACTTTTAAAATAAAACTATACATACATCGTAGCTTCAATTTTACCGCATTTACTGGAACTTTGTTTAATATATTTATTGTGACTATTGTTAATTATTAACGCTGCAATAAAACCATTAAGAATAAGTTGTTATTAATGACGGTTTGTAAAATAAGGAAAGTGGATAAAGCGAGAGAATTGTTACTATTTATTTACTGTATATTGCGTTATGTGTTTAAACTTGCTTTTATACACAATAAAACATTATTCTTTGAATTAAATTAAAATTTCATTGTAATCGAAAATGTCATAATTAGCACAACTCTCCTTTAATTTAACGCTCTGTAATGTATTTTAAAAGGCACATCTTTTTATTGTTATATTTTACCTGAT